>JAVGWX010000004.1:11391915-11777853 GCA_036924085.1 Ariolimax columbianus
AAACAAGCAAAACTATCAAATAAAATACTTGGCTTAGCAAGCATTCTTTTTAAACAGGTAAGCAAGTGGGGGAAAATTATGGTACTATAAACATGTGTTTGTGGGCTAAGGTGCAAGTCTGTGGATTTGTGATTGAGAGATGAAATGTGGTAAGGTGTGTGTTAGATGATGAGACTGGCTGACAGTAGTTGGGGTTGGATGTGAAAACAAGGTGGTTAAAGAATTGTCTATAGTTCAATAGTTCCCAAGCTAGCCAGTAAATAGTTTCATAGTAACGAGACAAGAATATTCCCAACTAGCCAGTAAATAGTTTCATAGTAACGAGACAAGAATATTCCCAACTAGCCAGTAAATAGTTTCATAGTAACGAGACAAGAATGTTCCCAACTAGCCAGTAAATAGTTTCATAGTAACGAGACAAGAATATTCCCAACTAGCCAGTAAATACAAGGGGGCTTCAAATAATAATAATGATGTTCGCTTAGGCATCTGAGGCCCGTTGCGTCAGTCGACCACGTCCATGACCCACTGCTGTAACGTGGTTCCAGGGCGGAGGAGGTTGCTACTTGCTGGAGCCATACTGTGCGGAGATGGCCTCTTCTGCACCTCCAACCGGTCGGGGAAAGATTTTGGCGCTGAGGAATGACTTGCATAGTATCTTGTGGGCTGTGGTTTCCTGGTATAGCCGTACAACATGACCAAACAAAGAAACTCGGTGTCGGTCAAGTATTTCTGAAATTGGGAGGTGTCCTGTTTTAGCAGAGACCTCCGCGTTGCGGATGTAGTCATGCTATCGGATGCTCAGGATACGCCACTAGTTGAGCATGTGGAAGACTTCGAGTCTCGACATGTCATGTTTCAGCAATGTCTAGCTGTAAAGCAGGACTGGGGCCATGCAGGACTGTTGGATGAAGATTTTTGTCCCAAGGGAGATCTTGCCACTACTCCACACACATTGGAGGTCGTGCATAGCAGACACAGCTAGTCCTATCCGCCCTGACATATCATGACAGCTGTGCTCATTGTATGATATCATGCTACTGAGATAGATGAATTCGTTGGTGCCATTCACAGTGTGACCTTGAGTTTCAATACCATAGGGTTCTTGTTGGATATGAAGTTCTGAACTTTGACCTTGGCCCAGGATACAGACAGGTCTAGAGAGGGCGTTTCATTGTCTTTACATTTCCGGAGAGCGTTGCAGCGCAGAGCTGTCTGTGCCGAACAGGACAATATCGTCGGCGTAAACGAGACCAGTGAAGATTGGCTGATCAGTAGCTATACCCTCCTGATGTGCACTGAGGCGGTCAAGAAGCCAGTCGACTGTCCTGCAGAATAGGTCAGGGACAAGAACACATCCCTGTCTGACATACAAAGTCGCTGGGAATCTGTCAGAGAGAGTGTCATCCAGTTGAATTCTGACGCCAGTGTCCTTGTGTAGCACTTTGATCAGGTTCTTCAGGAAGGCAGGGGTGCCTATTCCCTGGATTAATTGGCATCCTGTCAGTCTCGAGAGACAATGGACTTCACGCCAGAGAGGGGACAGTCAGTTGTTGCCCTTGCTTTCGACGCACATGTCTGGAGTCTGCATCTTGTCTTTCCTTGCCTGCAGACCAACACACAAAGCCTGCCTCCAGTTGGGTCTGTCTTTGCCAAGTTCCTCCCAGCTGCAGGTGTTTATATCCAACGGTTTCAGGTCATGTTTGCAAATATCTTTGTAGCGGAGCAAGAGTCTGCCTTTGTTACGCTTGCCTGTGGTCAGTTCTCCGTATAGGTTATCTATGGGTATTCGCCCATCCTCCATACGTGACCAACCCATCGCAAGTAGCGCTGGCGGAGGGTCGTAACTAAACTGGCAATCTTTGCATGGTCCAACACGCTGTTGTTTGTCACTCCATTGTTAAATTCCAAGTATGCGCCTCAGGTAGAGCATATGGAAAGCATTTGTCATTTTTTCGTGTGAGGCATACAGAGTCCATGTTTCGCTGGCATAAAGCAGAGTACTAATCACACAGGATCTGTACACAGCAACCATTGTGGAGATAGTCAGCATGTTGTTATCCCACACTCTTTGTGAGAGCCTGGTAAGTGCTGATGAGGCCATTCCTAATCGTGTCTACAGCTCTGCGCCCAGTGAAAGGTTGTCGGTGATGATAGATCCGAGGTAGTTAAAGGGATGTACTATTTCCATATTTTTATCGTTTAAGACAATGTCTGGAGGATCTGCACCCTGAGCCATCACTTATGTCTTTTGTAAGCTGATGGTGAGTCCAAACAGAACACAGGATTTAGCCAATCTATTTATGAGAATCTGTAATTCAGCTTCCGTGTGGGTGACTAGGGGAGCATCGTATGCGAAGAACATATCCCGAATGAGTCTCCCTTCTCTGACTTTTTGCTTGCAGTCTAGTTAGATTGAATAATCTCCCATTTCACCTAGTATGCAGGAAGACCCTCTATGTGGCGGTTCCAAATGCGTGTTTAAGCACGATTGCAAAAAAAAAAAAAAAAAATGCAGAATAGAGCCAGGACACAGCCTTGTTCGACTCCACTGTTAATGTCGAAGGTGTCAGATTCCTGCCCGTCATGAATCACTGTACCTTTCGTGCCCACATGAAAAGACCTGATCATGCTCAGCAGTTTAGGTGGGGAGCCAACTTTGGACAAAACTTTGAAAAGACCCTCTCTGTTTACCAGGTCAAATGGCTTGGTGAGGTCGATGAAGGCAAGAAACAGTGGTCTGTGGTGTTCTCTGCATTTCTCTTGCAGTTGTCTCAATGAAAAGACCATATCAATGGTAGACTGTTCTGCGTGAAAACCACACTGAGACTCCAGATACACCCTGTCGGCCAGCTTCCTCAGCCTGCTCAAGATGACATGAGCATACACTTTGCCTACTGTGTTGAGGAGCGATATTCCCCTGTAACTGTTGCAGTTTCCTCCGTCTCCCTTTTTTTTTTGTAAAGGTGACTATGTTGGCGTCTCTCATGTCCTGTGATACCGTCCCCTCATCCCAACACTGGCAAATATGTTCGTACAGGTATTGTGAATGCCTTCCCTACCGGATGTCTTTCCCACTGGCATGCCCTTGATAGCTTTTTCCAATTCTTGTATGCTCGGTTTATCGTCAAGTTCCCGCAATACCTGGAGAATCTCAATTTGGTTGAGAGTAGAGTCCACCACTACATTGTTATAGGTGTACAAGACTGAATAGTGTTTGTCCCATCTCTTCAATTGCATATCCTTGTCAGGAATAATCTCACCTGTCGCAGATTTCAGTGGCGCTGCAGACTATTTTGTAGGCCCAAATGCCTTCTTTATGCCCTCGTACATTCCCCTGATGTTCCCAGTGTCCGCTACCGACTGTATGGACTTACAGAGTTGAAGCCAGCAGTCATTTACACAATTCCTTGCTAGTCTCTGAACTGTACTCTTTGCGGATTTGTAAGCCTCCAAGGTCGTTCTTCTCGGGGCAATCTTAAACTCCAGGTGAGTTGATTGGTGATTTTTAATAGCCGGTGCAAAAATGGCTGACCCATCCTTAAACCAGTCATTTCTCCTCGCTGTCTTCTTTCCAAAGACTGCTACGGCTGTGGTGTGTATTAACCCTCTGACGTGTTCCCACCTTTCTGAAGCATTTCCAATAGTGCGTTGTTTAGCCACTAATTCAGAGAGGGATTTTGTGAATTCTTTCACCCTTTCAGGGATATCAGTTTTTGATGTGTCTATGCGGCATTTACCCACGGGTCTTGCGTGTTGGATTTTCTTGGGTTGGAGTCTCAATTTGCAGCAGACCAGTGAGTGGTTAGTATTGCAGTAAGCACTGTGAAAAGTGCGACTTTGCAAAACATGTTTCAGACCGTCTAGTGATGATCAGGTCCAGCTGATGCCAATGTCTGGAGCGAGGATGTCTCCAGAATACTTTGTGCTGGAGTTTCGTTTGGAAGAAGGTGTTAGTGATGCACAGATCGTCATAGGTACACAGCTCCAATAGCCGCTGTCCATTTTCGTTCAAAATTCCAACACTAAACTTCCCCATACACATAGGCCAGGAGTCGTGATTCGCGCCCACCCATGCACATAGGCCAGGAGTCGTGATCGGCGCCCACCCTTTCACTGAAGTCCCCAAGTAGAATCAGGTGTTGCTCCCCAGGGATTCTTGTGATGAGTGAGGTCAGCTGCTGATAGAACTCATCCTTGGAGTCACTAGTGGCATCAAGTGTAGGAGCATATATGCTGATCAGATTAACTATGGCATTGGATGTTTGGAGGTGAAGAGATAGTGACCGCTCTGTGCTATTTTGGCATATCTCTGCCGATCATTGAAGGGAGTTTTTAACTGCAAAACCGACGCCATGTTCTCTGACGCCCTCCACTTCTTTCCCCTGTCAGAAGAACATGTAGTCCTTTTCCCTGAGAGACCCAGACTCGACCAGACGCATTTCTTGTAGAGTGGCAATGTCAACCTGAAGCCTATTGAGTTTCCTGGTCTTTGAGGTCCTGTGAACATGATTTATCCCTGGAGGTCTTCTGTCATGCCTTCAGTCATGGTGAGTATGTTCCAGCAACCAAGCCTCACTGTACGCTTCTTTGTTATGAGTCGAGTTTTGACGTGAACTCTCTCTAGTACCTGCTGGGCATATTGATGTGAGGACCGCTGTTACCCAGTCAGCAGACCCCCCCCCCCTCTCCACGCAGCCGGTGTATCCTTGGGATCGATAAGTCCATGTATGCAGCATGCAAGGGGCAATTGAAGGCGCTGTGCAGTTCGGCAAGGAGACGCAGAACAAGGATAGCGTCGATTGTAGAACAGCCCGGGGTGAAGCCAAATTGTTCTGGGCGACGATTTGTGCTCAAGAGAGGCTTGAGTCTAGCCAGTAGCACGTGGGCAAACACCTTTCCCAGTACTGAGAGTAGTGTTGAGCTCTGGAGGCTTTTGGGGGAGAGCTGAATAATTCCGCTGCCTTGGGACGGAGGCTGCAAGGAGGGAGTTTGTAAGGAGTACTGTCTCCTATGTGTCAGGCCGATGTCTGTGTGTCTTCTGACGTTTACGCCACCCTCCTTGTCAACTGCAATTTGTCCTCCTATGGGATTGCATGATTCTCAGAGGATTGAGGGCATGTAGGGGTGAGAGGTTACATAGGGCCTCTGGTGTGGGGCAAGAGGGGAGCGTAATCATACTGAGAAGAAGGTCCTTGGTGTATCGTGTATATGAAAACCTTAAAAGTGAGATAGAAATTACAAAAACCATGTCTTTGTATTGTAACTTGTTAATATGGTTGCTAAGAATGTCAAGAGCGTCCTGCATGTGCCATTATGGTGCAGATGGACAACATGTCACCCTAATTGCAGTTAAAAGATGGCCACCCCACTATTGACATGCACCAAAGAGAAGCAGCATTCTGTTATCCATTTTTGTGGCAATGAAGAGGTGAAACCTTCAAAAATTCTTCGGCAAATGAAAGCCCAGTATGGTGATACATGCCTTTCACTCCAGCAAGTTTATGAGTGAAGTAGGAAGTTCCAAAACAGTGTGAGTTCTGTGACAGACTCTGCAAGACCAGGTTGAGCACACTAAGTAGTGACCCCAGAGCAGATTGATGCTGTTGACAACATCATAAAGGAAAATCGTTGATTGACTGTGAATGAAATTGCTGCACATCACCAGTGCCACATACACAGATCTTCTCAGGAATCATCTTCGATCTACAATCAAATCCAAACGATGTGGACTTCTGGGTAAAGGTGTCTTTTACAACACGATAAGGGTCGACCCCATACTGCCTGTACAATGGTTGCAACCATCAAGGACCACCACTTTCAGCGTCTACCACATCTGCCGTACTCACCAAACCTAGCCCCAAGTGATTTCCACATCTTTGGATGACTAAAAGATGAGCCTGAGAGTCTTCATGCCATGAGATAAGTCACTTAGTACAATACTGTAGTAGGAACACATAACGGCTGTAACAGCACTTGGCTATTTCAGCCACTAAAATTATAGCAAAATCATGTCGAAGACGGATGTGTCGGACCGAAAGGTGCAAATATCGCAGTCAAGCTGTAAACTAGGGCATACTGTTCTCTGGACTACATCCTGCTACTTGCAAAACCCTGTTCAGAGCTTGGTAGCGAGAGATTGAGAACGAATGCAGAATAATGGCAAACTAATGTTAGGAAGTTGACTAACCTTTTCTTTGATGTTATCATGAGTAGCTTCTGCCATTACTGTTTTTGTTCTTGAGTCAAAGTGAATAGAACCCGAGACCTCTGTTAGGGAAAACAAAAGAGTTACAATTATATCTGTTACATTACTTGTTTCTATCAAGTGAGCTTCACTCGCTGGAAATTCATTAAAACCGATCACCATTTCTCCTGCCCAAGTAATTTTGTAACAGTTTGTGATTTTGCATTGCCATCATATTATCTTATTTTGCTCAGAGCAATCCTAATATTTTTCTTCTACTAGAACTTCATTAGACTCCAGTAAATGAGTTATTTTACACATGTATCATATATGGAGTATTGTTTCTATAGATTTCTTTCAAATCCAGAAGGCTACACCAAGCTCAGGAAGCTTTTGGCATGTGTGAATAGAGTCATGAGTTGGAGTATTTTCTATCGTTGATGGATTATAAGCTGGAACTTCTATCTGTCTGAAATGCTGTAAAACAAATATAATTTTCATTTTTCTTAATCTACACTTTCTTAGCTTATTAAGTACTCTACTGCTTTGCTAACAAAGAATTTAAATCCATCTATTATTTTACTGTACATAAAGTTCTAGTCAACCCAGCTGTACATGCCTGTTAGGAAAAGTCAGATAGGCAGGATGGGGCTCCTCTTAACAAAAGCCGATACCTGGTATATTTGTCTCGACTTCATACCAAAAACTTTCATCTGTACACAAGAATGGACCATACACATATATGACATGTCCTATTATTTTATTTTGCACTGACATGTTCTAAGCCAATATATCTTTTAGCATGGCAGGGTTGCCACTAGTTAATGACAACTGCACATGACCAAAACAAGATGCCTTATTGCAAATATGTACAAACCTTCCAAATACCATTGCCACGAATGTAATATAAAGATTAAATGTTAAACATAAGTGGTCCTATGGAAGATAGACAAAATACAAGTTGCTGGTTGAAGAGAAATGATACTGTTGGTAGATTCAATTTGTAGAAGAGTGTGTGCAATATAAACAAAAATCGAAACAAAGCAATGAAACCTTAACCCAAGAGAGCCAATAGAGTAACTACTTTACCTACACCCAAAGTGAAGAGTTCCAAAATCCATACAGCTATAAGGAAAATGAATTGACAAGTTATTAATACCAACACACAAACCCATTGCGCAGATCCTGTTGTTGCTTATTTATGGGGGAAACAATATGGCTACTACATTTTAAGATGCATCTCATAAAAGGTTGTGCGTGTGGCTGGCAACCTCAACATATAAAACAAAAAATGGGCTCTGCATGTGGCTGGTAACCTCAACATGTAAAACTGGGTTGTGTGTGTGGCTGGTTTCAACATGTAAATCAGGGTTGTGTGTGTGGCTGGTATCAACATGCAAAACAGGGTTGTGTGTGTGGCTGGTTTCAACATGTAAATCAGGGTTGTGTGTGGCTGGTATCAACATGCAAAACAGGGTTGTGTGTGTGGCTGGTATCAACATGCAAAACAGGGTTGTGTGTGTGGCTGGCATCCTCAACATGTAAAACAGGGTTGTGTGTGTGGCTGGTTTCAACATGTAAAACAGGGTTGTGTGTGTGGCTAGTATCAACATGTAAAACAAAAACAGGGTTGTGTGTGTGGCTAGTATCAACATGTAAAACAGGGTTGTGTGTGTGGCTGGTATCAACATGTAAAACAGGGTTGTGTGTGTGGCTGGTTTCAACATGTAAAACAGGGTTGTGTGTGTGGCTAGTATCAACATGTAAAACAGGGTTGTGTGTGTGGCTGGTTTCAACATGTAAAACAAAAACAGGGTTGTGTGTGTGGCTAGTATCAACATGTAAAACAGGGTTGTGTGTGTGGCTGGCATCCTCAACATGTAAAACAGGGTTGTGTGTGTGGCTGGTTTCAACATGTAAAACAGGGTTGTGTGTGTGGCTAGTATCAACATGTAAAACAGGGTTGTGTTTGTGTGGCTGGTATTCTCAACATGTAAAACAGGGTTGTGTTTGTGACTGGTATCCTCAACATGTAAAACAAAAACAGGGTTGTGTGTGTACCTGGTATCTCAACATGTAAATCAGGGTTGTGTGTGTGGCTGATATCAACATGTAAAACAAAAACCGGGTTGTGCGTGTGGCTGGTATTCTCAACAAGTAAAACAAAAACAGAGTTGTGCATGTGGCTGGCAACCTCAACATGTAAAACAGGGTTGTGCGTGTGGCTAGTATCTCAACATGTAAATCAAGGTTGTGTGTGTGGCTGGTATCAACATGTAAAACAAAAATAGGGTTGTGTGTGTGGCTAGTATCTCAACATGTAAATCAAGGTTGTGCGTGTGGCTGGTATCAACATGTAAAACAAAAATAGGGTTGTGTGTGTCGCTAGTATCTCAACATGTAAATCAAGGTTGTGTGTGTGGCTGGTATCAACATGTAAAACAAAAACAGGGTTGTGTGTGTGTGGCTGGTATCCTCAACATGTAAAACAGGGTTGTGTTTGTGTGGCTGGTATTCTCAACATGTAAAACAGGGTTGTGTGTGTGACTGGTATCCTCAACATGTAAAACAAAAACTGGGTTGTGTGTGTGGCTGGTAACCTCAACATGTAAAACTGGGTTGTGTGTGTGGCTGGTTTCAACATGTAAATCAGGGTTGTGTGTGTGGCTGGTATCAACATGCAAAACAGGGTTGTGTGTGTGGCTGGTTTCAACATGTAAATCAGGGTTGTGTGTGTGTGGCTGGTATCAACATGCAAAACAGGGTTGTGTGTGTGGCTGGTATCAACATGCAAAACAGGGTTGTGTGTGTGGCTGGCATCCTCAACATGTAAAACAGGGTTGTGTGTGTGGCTGGTTTCAACATGTAAAACAGGGTTGTGTGTGTGGCTAGTATCAACATGTAAAACAAAAACAGGGTTGTGTGTGTGGCTAGTATCAACATGTAAAACAGGGTTGTGTGTGTGTGGCTGGTATCAACATGTAAAATAGGGTTGTGTGTGTGGCTGGTTTCAACATGTAAAACAGGGTTGTGTGTGTGGCTAGTATCAACATGTAAAACAGGGTTGTGTGTGTGGCTGGTTTCAACATGTAAAACAAAAACAGGGTTGTGTGTGTGGATAGTATCAACATGTAAAACAAAAACAGGGTTGTGTGTGTGGCTAGTATCAACATGTAAAACAGGGTTGTGTGTGTGGCTGGTATCAACATGCAAAACAGGGTTGTGTGTGTGGCTGGCATCCTCAACATGTAAAACAGTGTTGTGTTTGTGTGGCTGGTATTCTCAAAATGTAAAACAGGGTTGTGTTTGTGACTGGTATCCTCAACATGTAAAACAAAAACAGGGTTGTGTGTGTACCTGGTATCTCAACATGTAAATCAGGGTTGTGTGTGTGGCTGATATCAACATGTAAAACAAAAACCGGGTTGTGCGTGTGGCTGGTATTCTCAACAAGTAAAACAAAAACAGAGTTGTGCATGTGGCTGGCAACCTCAACATGTAAAACAGGGTTGTGCGTGTGGCTAGTATCTCAACATGTAAATCAAGGTTGTGTGTGTGGCTGGTATCAACATGTAAAACAAAAATAGGGTTGTGTGTGTGGCTAGTATCTCAACATGTAAATCAAGGTTGTGTGTGTGGCTGGTATCAACATGTAAAACAAAAATAGGGTTGTGTGTGTGGCTGGTATCAACACGTAAAACAAAAACAGGGTTGTGTGTGTGTGGCTGGTATCCTGAACATGTAAAACAGGGTTGTGTTTGTGTGGCTGGTATTCTCAACATGTAAAACAAAAACCGGGTTGTGTGTGTGTGGCTGGTATCCTCAACATGTAAAACAGGGTTGTGTTTGTGTGGCTGGTATTCTCAACATGTAAAAGAAAAACCGGGTTGTGTGTGTGGCTGGTATCCTCAACATGTAAAACAAAAACGGGGTTGTGTGTGTGACTGGTATCCTCAACATGTAAAACAAAAACCGGGTTGTGTGTGTGGCTGGTATTCTCAACAAGTAAAACAAAAACAGAGTTGTGCATGTGGCTGGCAACCTCAACATGTAAAATAGGGTTGTGTGTGTGGCTGGTATCCTCAACATGTAAAATAGGGTTGTGTGTGTGTGGCTGGTATACTCAACATGTAAAACAGGGTTGTGTGTGTAGCTGGTATCCTCAACATGTAAAACAGGGTTGTGTGTGTGGCTGGTATCCTCAACAAGTAAAACAAAAACAGAGTTGTACATGTGGCTGGCAACCTCAACCCTCAACATGTAAAACAGGGTTGTACATGTGACTGGCAAACTTAACATGTAAAACAGGGTTGTGTGTGTGACTGGCAGCCTCAATATGTAATTCAAAGCACTTCAGATACCTCCACTGCAGAGGTACATAATCAACTTCTTGTCAGGGGGTCTGTTTCAGTGGTAGTCTTATACTTCTGGAGCAGAACATGAAAGAAACATAGCTGCAGCACATTTAGTCTGCACCAACTTGTAGCCAGTAAAAATGGAATAGGAATTTATGTATAATAACACACATATATAACAGATTATACACCATCTTCACATCAAAGTTAATGGACCTTCAACGTTTCTATTTCATTCATGGAGCACTCTGACAGCCTTCTGTTTTCGAACCTCTGGGTGTGGTCTTCATTCTTTACTTTAAATATTGTTTTTCACAAATTTTTATGTCTCTTTATATGTTCCAAAACTTTTTCTAATTTATCTATTTAAAGAATTCTCATCATTCTTAATTTATCCAGGACTTCTTTACATGTTTGTTTTTGTTAATAGAACTCCTAATTCTAATATTTACAAACAAAAAGATGTTGGGGAGGAAAAGCTAGAGGCAGGAATACCCAACGCCAGTCCAATAACTCAAAATGAGGATGATTTGGAGGAAGGTCACAGATGTGGACAACCTGGTGACATGAATTGGGCCCAGTGTGATTTGTGTAATAAGTGGTACCACATAAGAGTGTCTAGATATTGCTTCCAACATTCAAGACCTGGAAGGACGAGAATGGATCTGTGATTTTTGCAAATAGTAAAGAGAGGTGCTTAATACCCCACGGATAGGTGCCTGTTGCCCCATTGTCTCAGTTTTTGGTATAACGTTTATAAAATTAAATAAAAAATACTTTATAATGTATTTTGAGTGCACAGTACCTTTTTAATAGTGTGTGAATGGTGTTTCTGTGATATATTGAGTTTAATTGCTTAAACACATTCTTGGCTGTGCATAAATCACAAAAATGATATGAAGTTACAAAAACACTGGTGCTTAATGCCCCGTTTTACTTTAATGAACAAAATGTATGTCGTTACCAGTCCAGCGTTACTTAGCGATTCATTGTTAATATTTACTAATTCAATTGTTTTGTTTCGGCATTTCTTGCCATTCTTATTGTTTTTTGGTTCGCCTTAATTCTCTATTCCCCAAGGCGGTGTGCGTTCGTTGCACTATGTTTTTATTTTGCGCCTGTCGGCCCAGCGCATCCAACTTCAGCATGCATCTTATGTAAGGCTCTGCTTCCTCGTGCATTTTCTAAGGGTTTGTTTCCTCTGAGTAACTAAACGTTTTTATACTGGTTTAGAAGTCTCATCAGTCTGTAGATAGCCAGTAACATCTACATCTGCATTACCCTGCTCTAAAAACTATGCACATCCAATCTATTCTTAAATGCATTAGCTGTCTCTGCCTTCACCACCTCCTGGAGTAATGCATTCCAAGAATTCCCCACTCTCAGACTAAAAAAATATTTCTTAATATACAATCTGAACATTTCTTTAGTTAATTTGTATCTATGCCTTCCTGTTCTCATTGGTCGTTGTTTTTTTGAAAAACTTGTTATAATCTAATTTAACCTTTCCTGTGGTTATCTTATAAACATGCATTAAGTCACCTCGAATTCTTTTCTTTTCTAGACACTGTACACTGCTTTTTCGGAGTCTTTCCTCATAACTGTAATTCTGGAATCCCACTATCAGTTTTGTTGCTCTTCTTTGTATCCTTCCCAGCATGTTTATATCTCCTCTACGATAAGGACTCCACACCTGTACACAGTACTCCAATCTAGGTCTAACTAATGCTTTATAGTTTAACAATCACCTCCTTACTCCTATGTTTAATATTTCTTTTTACCATACCTATCATTGAATCTGCCTTTTTAACTTTCTGGACTTGCTCATTCATTTTCCCTGTATGCTCTATTATAACCCCTAGATCCCTTTCCTTATCTATCTTTATAATATTGTTCTCGCCCATTCTGTAATTATGTTCCATATTGGATCTACCCATGTGGATGACTACATTTATCTATATTAAACTTCATTTGCCATTTCACAGACCAGTCTAGAATTTTATCTAAATCTGATCTCAATATATCCACCTCTGCTATAGATGAGACACTTCTACATAGTTTTGTGTCATCTGCAAATTTTTCAATCATGGATCCCATATCAATGTCCAAATCATTTATATATCAAGAACAGTATCGGTCCCAAAACCGAGCCCTATGGCACTCCACTTTTTACTTCACACCACTCAGAGTACTCCTTATTTATGCCTACTCTATGCCTTCTTCCCGTTAACCAACTTTCAATCCATTCGGCAACCTCCCCACCTATTCCATGTGATTTTAACTTTTTAAATAAACTTCTATGAGGTACTATATCAAAAGCCTTTGCAAAATCTTGATAAATAACATCCACTGGTTCCCCCTTATCTATCATTTTAGTAACCGCTTCCATGAACTCTAATAGATTTGTTAAGCATTATCTCCCTCTAGTAAACACATGCAAACTATTTCTGATTAGATTATTTAAACCTGTCTAGATGCATTACAATGTTTTCTTTGATTATTGACTCTAACAATCAACAGACTATACTCGTTAAACTTACAGGTCTATAATTAGCTGGACCTAATTATACAGCCGGTGCTGTGTTGGGGATTGAACCCAGCACCCTTCGGATTGTGAGCCGTGTCACTTAACCCCTAGCCCACACCATCCCGGGCGTCCCCTATTCTTATTTACTTGAAGTTAACAAGATAAGATTGAATTATCTTTTTACAAAGTAGAATCATTAAATGATTAATTAGTTGATATAATCTTTCATTCAATGATTCATACCATTGGTGTTATTATTTTGTTGCTGTTTCAACGTTTGATCTAGATTTGGTTTTTTAACATTAATTTTTGTTTTAAGAAGCTAAATAAACAACTTGACAACACCGACATTCTTGCCCCAATCCCTATACCTCCTATATCATATGATGCTCGGTTAGTTAAAGTTAAAGGTAGACTGAGACTCTAATTAGTAATTTAATTTGTCAGATATAATTTATGTCTAAAATAATTATTTTATTGTTGGCTACCAATACTACCATTTCTGCTAGAAGTGTTGCACGACTAGTCTAGTACTAGTCAAGTTGCAAAACTACTACAGTAGCCTGCTGGCATGATAATCATATGTATTGATTGGACTTGATGATTCCTCAAATCAATCATCAATGACAATGATTCAGTATTCACTTTCTTAGTAACTAATATAGTAAAGTAATAGTACTAGTACTCAACTAGTACTGTACTACTAGTACTAGTAGTAGTACTTAGTAGTAGAGTTGTATGTAAGTTTTGATAAGTTGTGGAACCACTTTCAATCAAAGATCGTACATGTGCAATAGACAGATACTGCAAGCAGACAAGTTTACTGACTAAGAAAACATTTTATATAGTTAAAGCAGCAACAAAAAGACATACAAGTACACTATAGATACCTGATCTCTGGTTATTTTTACGTGCCATTTTCAGTATACCGTCTTCGAAGAATCATGTACGACCGGAAGTGACCGATGTTTACGTCTCAAGGAGGGGGGATATGACCGAATATCACCGGTAGGATACTTGGTTAGCAAAAACAATGGCTTACGTTACCACGCTTTCCCGTTACAATTTCTCGCCTTCCCCCTCTCTCACGCTCTCTCTCTCTCTCTCTCTCCCTGTTTTTTTACTATGTCTCTTCTCTCTCTCTTTGTTTCAAGTACACACATATATATTCATTATAGTCAGTGCCCGCATAAGCGGCTCAGGCTTCAATTTTGCACTTCTCTCTGCTCTGATTCCCGCAAGTTAGTTCTAAATTATTTCATTTACACATAACATAGTGTCATAGTGTTTTCCGGAAAATATATGTAATCAAACATTAAAATTATTTTTTAACAAAAAAGTTGCAATTATTGTGTCCAGTAATGTCTGTCTTTGTATCAAGATGTGGCTGAACCCTCCTCTTCTAACATGCGCTACCAACGTTCCTCATCCCCTCAACAATAAGAGAAAGAAGAGTTTCATATTGATGTATATGGACTAATACGTCTCTTTTGTGCATTGACGTGTCGATCCCATCCTATTAGTCTGGTTAGATATCAATGTGACTCCTACCATCCTACCGAAAGACCACCTCATGCTTGTGGTCTGCTGTACATATTGTTGGTTTATTGCTATTCATAATTCGTTTTCACACACACACAAGAAAGGCCAACTTTATCTTGGGAACTTTAGATACACAGGACCATATATACCATCTGGCACGGCTCTTGATAATTACGATCACTCAATTGCCTATTCTGTTTCATTTCTAATCGATACTATTAGTTCGATTTATGAAAATGGTGGCGAGGCGAACAGAACATAAATATAAATAATATTTTGTGTTTTTTTTTTCATTCCGGCTAATCGTCTTAGTCTGTTTCCCCACAATTTCGCCTACACACTCGCACTTCCACAGTCCACGTCTGGCTGTTTCCGTTCTGTCTCTATTCGGAAATGAAATCCTCTTATGAGACTCCTACATTGATCCCGTGTTTTTTTTTCTCTACACAATTAACAACACGGTGATAAAAGAGGTGTCCAACACAAAATCTGGCAAGCCAAACGGTTAGCCATATGCACACATATCAGACTGATGTGGTCCTGTCGATATTCCTCTATGTTTGTGAGACACAAACAATTACAACTGACCTACAGCGGAGATGAGGTATTTCTGAAGACTTTTAAACGTCCCGCACAAAGGCCGAGTTACAAATGAGGAAATACGAGAAAGAATTACAACAGCAATAGGGCCTTTTGAAGACCCCTTACCAACGGTCAAAAGACAAAAACTCACTTGGTACTGCCACATCTCGAGATCAAACTGTCTTGCAAATACGATCTTGCACAGAAGGGTACAAGGACGGACGACGAAGCGGTCGTCCCATAAATAAATGGGGGGGGGGGACAATATAAAAGTATGGACCAATCTTCGACCCGAAGATGCCCAGGCAGCGGCCATTGATAGAGAGGGGGCGGCGTGGGATTGTGGAGGTGTTTCCATGGGTACCCGAACGACCTCACCCACCGGTTATAGGATGACCTGGCCTGACCAACACAAACAAACAGTATCGAAATCAATCAGCGAATGTTGATATATAATAATATTAGGGCCAGGAGAGTGTTGAAGAGAATGTTTACCTGTTCTAAATGCATGTCACTGCAGGGCATTGGCCCGAAGTGAAAAGAATAGGCTGTTCTGAATCGCCAACAAGACAAAGGCGAAGACAAATGGGTGGACATCAAAGAACATGAGGTGCTAACTCTCTCAGAACAGGTAATAGTGGAAGGATACTGATAGTCAAAATTGTGGCTCATTTACTGACTGGAAATATTAAACTTAATTTACTTTACCACCGGAAGGCATTTCCTCAGGGAAAGAAACCAAGACAAAATAAATGGAGAAGAATAGCACAAGGGGATGAGTGGTCCAATACAAATGTTGTCTGCTTCTAATATCTGCTGTTGATACTGTGCAGGGTCAGTCATGGAAACGTGACCTTGGTGGCTGTCACCTTGTTGTTCTGTACGTGGCATTGGTGGCTGTTATCTTGTTGTTCTGTACGTGACCTTGGTGGCTGTCACCTTGTTGTTCTGTACGTGACCTTGGTTATTGTCATCTTTCTCTGTTCGTGACATTGGTTATTGTCACCTTTCTCTGAACGTAGCCTTGGTGGCTGTCACCTTGTTGTTCTGTACGTGGGCTTGGTGGCTGTCACCTTGTTGTTCTGTACGTGGGCTTGGTGGCTGTCACCTTGTTGTTCTGTACGTGACATTGTTGGCTGTCACCTTGTTCTGTACATGACCTTGGTGGCTGTCACCTTGTTGTTCTGTACGTGGAATTGGTGGCTATCACTTTGTTGTTCTGTACGTGGCCTTGGTGGATGTCACCTTGTTGTTCTGTACATGGAATTGGTGGCTATCACCTTGTTGTTCTGTACGTGGAATTGGTGGCTATTACTTTGTTGTTCTGTACGTGGCCTTGGTGGATGTCAACTTGTTCTATACATGACATTGTTTGCTGTCACCTTGTTCTGTACATGACCTTGGTGGATGTCAACTTGTTCTGTACATGACCTTGGTGGCTGGCACCTTGTTCTGTACATGACATTGTTTGCTGTCACCTTTTTCTGTACACGACCTTGGTGGATGTCAACTTGTTCTGTACATGACCTTGGTGGATATCAACTTGTTCTGTACATGGCCTTGGTGGCTGTCACCTTGTTCTGTACGTGGCCTTGTTGGCTGTCACCTTGTTGTTCTGTATTATTCAATCACACTGTATATGTCATTACAAATGGGGGTCAGTGGACTCGAGATAAGGTGCCAGACTCGACGGCCGGAGGTCGCTGATTCGAATCATGGTGGAGACAGGGATTTTATTTCACGTGGATCCTCTGGTAAAAATTCCCCTGATCTCTGGGTAGTGAGATCGGACTTCCGTGTTCAGTGTCGAGCATGTTAAAAATACCTTGGCAGTTAGAAATCGAAATACGTAGGCTTAACGACCGCTGCCTGGGTGATCCTATGAGAGAGAGGGAGAGAGAGAGAGAGAGGGAGAGAGAGAGAGCACAAGGCTACAATTCTCCATCAGTTGGGGGGAGGGGGAGAGGGAATGATCCTAGGAGAGAAAGAACACAAGGTTACAATCCTCCATCAGTTGGGGGGGGGGGGGGGTGGGAGGGGAGAGAGGGAATGATCCTAGGTTAGAGAGAGAGTGCACACGGCTACACTCCTCCATCAGTTGGGGGGGGGGGGTGATCCTAGGAGAGAAAGAACACACGGCTACACTCCTCCATCAGTTGGGGGGGGGGGGGGTGATCCTAGGAGAGAGATAGAGAGAGCATAAGGCTACAGTTCTCCATCAGTTGGGGGGTGGGTGATCCTAGGAGAGAGATTAGATTGCACATAGTTACCATTACGATTGTCTCCTTCCGTGGGTGGGCGGGGGGGGGGGGAGGTGTTCAATATAAATGAGAGAGAGAGAGAGAGAGCACATGGCTACCATTACAGCCGACCTCTTCGATGGGGAGGGATACTGGCTGGCAGATAGAGAGAGAGAGAGAGAGAGCACACGTCTATCATTATAGCTGGGTCCTTCTGTTGGGGCTAGAGGAATCCTGACAGAGAGAGAGAGAGAGAGAGAGAGAGAGAGAGAGAGAGAGAGAGATCATATGTCTATTATTATTTCTAGCCCCTTCAGCGGAAATCCCAGAAGAGAGAGAACAATAAAGAGAAAGAGTAAATGACAGAGAGATAGAGAGAGAGAGAGAGAGAGAGAGAGAGAGAGAAAGAGAGCATTCCATACATTCTTGCAATGGAAGTTTTAGCGATTTATGGCACCATTACACTGAACTACACAAGTCCTACGATTATTTTGAAGATCTGCTAAGGATATCTAACCACATGCCCTACCGAATTCTATTACACTGTCTGTGTTATAAAATAATTATTATGCTATGTTATTTAACTGAAGCAGCACTCTGGGAAGATCCATAGGTGAGCAGTATTTCAGCGCATGATTAAAGATAAGAAGACTGATAGCTTCTGTTGCGTCCTGGCTATACACATTTCTGCCCCATTCCAAGAGACGCCCCTGGCTATACCCATTTATGCCCCACTCCAAGAGACGCCCCTGGCTATACCCATTTATGCCCCACTCCAAGAGACGCCCCTGGCTATACCCATTTATGCCCCATTCCAAGAGACGCCCCTGGCTATACCCATTTATGCCCCACTCCAAGAGACGCCCCTAGCTATACCCATTTATGCCCCACTCCAAGAGACGCCCCTGGTTATACCCATTTATGCCCCACTCCAAGAGACGCCCCTGGCTATACCCATTTATGCCCCATTCCAAGAGACGCCCCTGGCTATACCCATTTATGCCCCACTCCAAGAGACGCCCCTGGCTATACCCATGTATGCCCCACTCCAAGAGACGCCCCTGGCTATACCCATTTGTGCCCCACTCCAAGAGACGCCCCTGGCTATACCCATTTATGCCCCATCCCAAGAGACGTCCATGGTTATACACATTTCTCCTCCATTTCCAGAGACGCCACTGACCTATCCATTTATTAGTTTTAAATTATTTCACCTAATGCCCTCATTAAAGACGCGGTTGAAGCAAGGATCCCAGCTCAATCATTGCAGTAAGCAATGAGCTGCAGCGGTCAGTGACTGATAGCTGACTGCTTGCGTCAAGGTCGGCGATCCAGAGCTACCAGAACCCTTCTACACCTCCACGCGGTGATCCTGAATAACTGGCTGCAACGTAGTAGACCGGCTAAGGAGAAGGGATCAAGGAGGGAAGGCTAACCTGGTACTCAAAATATGCCTGCTGACGAAGACGGATGTATCAGACTGAAAGGTGCAAATATCGCAGTCAAGATGTAAACTAGCAGCGGCACAACGCATTCCATCCTCCGACTACATCCTGCTACTTGCAAAGACCTGTTCAGGGCCTGGAAGCGGGAAATTGAGAACGAACGCAGAAGAAGAAGAAGAAGAAGAAGAAGACGAATTGCAGTAAACGCCACTATGGCAAGGACAGAAACAACTCAAGCTGTGGGCCATCCTTTCTGTTTCTTCCGAAGCCACGATAACGAGTATGACACGTGACTGCGGCGATTAAACCGATGTCCTAGATCACCACTATCAGAGACGAATTTACGACCTCTGTAAGACGCATATCGAGCTTTGGGACAGTTCATAATTGGAGTATATTTAGTTCGCCTTGAAACTTTTACTACTCTTAAAATTTGCAAATTTTATCAGCCTGAAAGCACACACCCACACACTTTCACAAACAGTGACTTCCAAATTACGCTTAGCTTCGCACTTTCTGCGTGTTTATCACTTTAAGAAAGCTTCTATAGTTGTATTTCTAGTAACTGTCATGAGCAAAAGAACACGTGCAATCATATGAGGAAGATATCGAGAACTGAAATTATGAGTATTTTTGTTATTTAATACTGGCCTGATATTGACCGTTTATGGAACTGTAGATCCCACATAAATTTGTAACAAAATCCCATAAATAAATCGAATAGGCACAGGAAAAGACGTTTGTAAACATAACAACAAAACGTTCCTACCGTTACCTTGGAATATACGTTACCTTCTTTGTGAATATCAAGACTCCTAATTTAGAATTATTGTACATACGTAGCTTTGAACTTTCCTGTACAGAGTATCTGACTACATACAACACATGAAGACACCACCTCATGTATTCAACGTTTTACACCGCAAAAACTGTTATCTGTTCAAGAATAAAAACAACACATCTGATCCTAGGCATATACCGCCATACCGAGTGTAAAACATATCAGCGCTTGTGGGAAGTCATTCCCGTTATCTACTCTACGTCACTCGCTTAACCTAATTCTGACCAGGCTGGAAAGTAAAGTGAGCATTTCCATTACAAGATCACATGAAGTTCCAGCGGTGACCTCGTTTTGTCAGCTATTGGAGCATCTATTATACCTATTCAGCACGTCTTGCTTTGAGCAAGTATTTCTTCTGATATTTTTCAGTTTACTTTTCAGATTGTGGTATAAATAAAAACGAGGAAAATGCAGAAAATGTAGTTCCTGGTATTATGTTCTGTTCAACCTTCTCTCTCTCTCTCTCTCTCTCTCTCTCTCTCTCTCTCTCTCTCTCTCTCTCTCTCTCCTCTCTCTCTCTCCCTCTCTCTCCCCCCATGTCCACTGCCCCCATCTTTTAAACACCAGCTTAAGGGCTCCATTCGCTCTTTCCCCACACAGGATTTCTTTTATGAAAGCTTCGGATTAAGTACAGCTTACGAGCCAATGGCTTTTAAAAATTCAGGTCTTAGCCACTTCAATGTGTTTTTTGTTATGTTTGATGGACTTGTTCTAGTTTATTGTCTTAATACCAACAATGCAGACAGACATGCTTCGGTTTTTATAAGTGAATCTAGCACAATCAACAAATAAGCAAAAGGTTAATTTACCCCGTTTAAGAACATTTAGTTCAACAAGAGAAAGCTACACATTGTCATGAATAGCTAGGGAAAATTAAATTGCGAAAATAGGATACTTCAGTATTACCACACGATCACTTCAAACGACTTATTCGGTTTCCATTTTTCGTGGCTTCTGGTTCGTTGTCAATTCTTAGAAATTGTGTTCTCTTCCTTCATGGAATTAGGTTACTTGTCATTTCGACATGTCGTACTGTGGTGATGGATCTGGTATGGATGGTGAAGTTTATGTTTGAACAAACCAACTTCATTGTAGTTTTGCGCAACCTTATCCCTCTACTCTCTAATTCATTGCATTATTTGTGACCTTTTTATCTGTTGTACTATTCTACTATTTATGTCAATCAAAGGCTGCACTTTGTTTCTAAACTTGTCTTGTATTATTTTTGATGTTATTGCTAGAGGATGCGTGGGCTAGTGGGTGACACGGCTCACAATAGGAAGGTGATGGGTTTGCTCCCCAATCACATCACCAGCCGTTACCCTGGGAAGCAAACCATTAGTAAATGCAGGAGGAAGCAGAACATTACATAAGATACATGCCAAAGTCGGATGCACTGAGTCGATAGGCGCAAAATAAAAACATAACCAACGCTTTGAGAGGGTTAAGTAATTAAGCATAAGTGAGATACGTCTGCTACAACAATTAATTGGGATGAGTGGGTCTGCTACAGGATATTGAAGCGGAAGCTCAGACTGTTATTATATATTCTAAAGCCAATCTGGCATTTCCTGTGCGCGAGAATTTCAATGTTTGACGGTCGACAAATTGGGTAGTTCCTGCTAATTAGTTGACTAGAATTATTTGCTGTTTAGTTCTTTTGTTGACAATTATCAATTTGAGTTTGCCATGTTTGTCTGATATTCCAGGGTATGTGTGATTATGTTGGTGTGATAGTTCGTGTCCATCTAGTTTCATTTTGATTTTAATAAAGACCATATCAGAGAATAGTCAGTTTTCCTTACAGATTGCCTGTCATAATAAAGTATAAACACAGTGACTTAGACAGCTTGCATTGCCAACTCTTCTGGATTTACCCAATGCAGTAACTCATGGTGCCTCCCCCCCCCCTCCCGACTTCCCCCACGAACTTCCTGCGAGGCTTCCTGTATTTGACCATACAGAATCCTCAGTAATATTTGTAAATTTTTAACCTTTATTTACAAAGTATATATATAATAACATATTTCGAGGTAAAAGCTTTTAAGAACTACATAAAAATATGTAATTAAAAAAGATATATATTAACATTAGGCATCCAATTTTACAGTAACGTGAGATAGCTTTCTGTAATAGGTTTGCATAATTAATAACTGACCAAAACATAAAACTTACATGAAATCAAAACTTTTCTCTCCGAACCTACAAAGCTGCAAACTTGTCAATCACTTAATCTAAACGAACACATTTCGTCCAATCACTTTCACCTGATATTATCGCAAAGTCAGAAAACCTTGAATGTCCTATCGTAGATCACAAATCGTGCTTTATGTTTGCAAACAGAACGCGTGAAATAATGGAAGGCTTAATGATAGGATTTGAAGAGATTCTAATACAGACCAAATTTTGGTTTCTTCAAGATCAATCTTTGGTGCTTTCAAGTAAGGCTTCTTAGCATTTGTATTTCTATTAAAAGCTCACACTCGTATAACAACATAGAAAGTAATTAATTTCGGAATGTACACACGTAACTCTTCATCAGTGTCAGATATATACGACTCTTTGCTCGAACCCTCAAACATGGCTGCTACTTTGTTGATGACTCTTGATCTAATCTTGGCCTCTTCCTGAATATGCAGCCATTTGAAGCGCTTCAGCTGCTGCAAATAAGCAAATGCAGCAACTCACTCCAGCTATTATTCCCTACATTGTACACAGTACAGTTTGGGAGCTGATAGCAAATAACGACTTATAGAAACAGCAATGAATGAGCTGACATCAGTTAGCGACTCATAGAAACAGCTGTCAATGAGCTGACAGCAGTTAGCGACTCATAGAAACATCGATGAATGATCTGACAGCAGTTAGCGACTCATAGAAACTGAAGTGAATGAGCTGACAATAATTAGCGACTCAAATAAACAGCAGTGAATGAGCTGACAGCAGTTAGCGACTAATAGAAACAGCAGGTACTGAGCTGACAGCAGTTAGCGACTCATTGAAACAGCAGCTAGCGACTAATAGAAACAGCAGTGAATGAGCTGACATCAGTTAGCGACTCATAGAAACTGCAGTGAATGAGCTGACAGCAGTTAGCGACTCATACATAGAAACAGCAATGAATGAGCTGACAGCACTTAGCGACTCATAGAAACTGAAGTGAATGAACTGATAGCAGTTAGCGACTCATAGAAACAGCAGTGAATGAGCTGACAGTAGTTAGCGACTCATAGAAACTGTAGTGAATGAGCTGACAGTAGTTAGCGACTCATAGAAACTGTAGTGAATGAGCTGACATGAGTTAGCGACTCAGAGAAACAGCAGTTAGCGACTCATATAAACAGCAGTGAATGAGCTGACAGCAGTTAGCGACTCATTGAAACAGCAGTTAGCGACTAATAGAAACTGTAGTGAATGAGCTGACAGCAGTTAGTGACTCATAGAAACAGCAGTTAGCGACTAATAGAAACTGCAGTGAGTGAGCTGACAGTAGTTAGCGACTCATAGAATCAGCAGTGAATGAGCTGACAGCAGTTAACGACTCATTGAAACAGCAGTGAATGAGCTGACAGCAGTTAGCGACTAATAGAAACAGCAATGAATGAGCTGACAGCAGTTAGCGACTCATAGAAACAGAAGTGAATGAGCTTACAGCAGTTAGCGACTGATAGGAACAGCAGTGAATGAGCTTACAGCAGTTAGACACTCATAGGAACAGCAGTGAATGAGCTTACAGCAGTTAGCGACTCATAGGAACAGCAGTTAGCGACTAATAGAAACAGCAGTGAATGAGCTGACAGCCGTTAGCGACATAGAAACAACAGGTAATGAGCTGACAGCAGTTAGCGATTCATAGAAACAGCAGTGAATGAGCTGACAGCAGTTAGCGACTCATAGAAGCTATAATGAATGAGCGGACAGCAGTTAGCGACTCATAGAAACAGCAGTGAATGAGCTGACAGCAATTAGCGACTCATAGAAACAGCAGTGAATGAGCTGACAGCAGTTAGCGACTCATAGAAGCTATAATGAATGGGCGGACAGCAGTTAGCGACTCATATAAACATCAGTGAATGAGCTGACAGTAGTTAGCGACTCATAGAAACAGCAGTGAATGAGCTGACAGCAGTTAGCGACTCATAGAAGCTATAATGAATGAGCGGACAGCAGTTAGCGACTCATAGAAACTGTAGTGAATGAGCTGACAGGAGTTAGCGACTCATAGAAACAGCAGTTAGCGACTAATAGAAACAGCAGTGAATGAGCTGACAGCAGTTAACGACTCATAGAAACAGCAGTGAATAAGCTGACAGCAATTAGCGACTCATGGAAACAGCAGTGAATGAGCTAACAGCAGTTAGCGACTCATATCAGACTGCTTTCATCAACGTCAGTGAACCATAACTGACAAAAACTTTATTTCGTCTCTACGTGGCGGTCTTGGAAACAGGCTGTACTAGACATTAGAGTAGGCTGGCCAAGGGATAGGGATCGCAATGGGAAGGTCAACCTAGTGCTAAAAAAAAAAAGGCAGCTGAAATCGGATATGTCAGGTCGAAGGGCGCAGATATTGCAGCCTCGCTGTAAACTACGACACAACGTCACACCGTCCTATTCTGGACGAACGCCGAAGAAGAAGAAAATAAGTTAACAAAACGAAATGTAAAAATAAAGTACAGTTGTGAATAGTAAAAGAATTCAATTGGTGAGGGAGACAACAATTGTTAAAGTACCGTTTTAAATGGGAAACTCACAACACAGCGATCCGTGGTTAGTTATAGAAGCGCTAAGAATAACGCTTGGAAATAATATATAGAGACTGGAAAATCGAATGAAACATAAACAATATTTGGACATATAAAACAAATTCTATAAATTGAATAGAGCAGCAAAAATTGACTTTGAAAAAAAACAACAACTTGCTAAATAGATCAAGACAGATAGCAAGAGCTGTTTTCCTTATGTTCGACATAAAAATATATCGAAAGACACAGTTGGCCCACTTAAAGATAGTACAAGAAAAATAATAAGTGAGAGCGGATGCTGCTAATCAATTCAATCAGTACTTTGGCACAGTCTAGACAAAAGAAGACTGCTCCAGGATCACAGAGCCATTCAATATTTTCCAATGGGACAGGCACACAGCAGGATTAATATCATTCTGCGTTACCGAGAAATGGTTTTACAAAAATTGGATAGGTTGCAGGTGGATAAATGTCCTGTTCAAGACGGTATTCATCCAAAATTACTGTTTGAACTTCGAGACCAGTTAGCAAAACCATTAGCGATATTTTATTCTCACACTCTTGAGAAGGGGATTGTACCAAGGGATTGGAAAGATGCAGGTGTGATCTCCCTTGTTCAAAAAGTGCAAAAAATCAGATCCAGCCAATCATAGACCAGTGAGTTTGACGAGCATATTCTGCAAAATTTTAGAGTCCATTATCAAGGACAACATAATACTGCACTTGGACAAGTTTAATTTAATAAAAAATAGTCAGTATGGGTTTACTAAAGGAAGATCGTATTTAACCAATCTATTAGAATTCATGGAGGAGGTTACCAAAATGTTAGACAGTGGAGAGCCGGTCGATGTTATCTATCTGAATTTTACAAAGGCCTTTGATAGAGAACCCAAACAACGATTGTTTCGAAAGTTGAAATCACATGGAATAGGGGGTGAAGTTGTCAATTAGATAGAAAATTGGTTGACGGGCAGAAGGCAAAGAGTGGGCATAAATAGGGAGTACTCTGACTGGTGTGATGTAATAAGTGGTGGGCCTAAGGGATCGGTTTTGGGACCGATTTTGTTCTGAATATAAATATATATATATGTGTACTCGCCCCGACTTTGTTCAGCATGATGTTCGCGGCCACGATGACAGACGCCTTCAGATCATTGGAGCTTGGAATATCCATAAAGTACCGCACAGATGGCAAATTACTCAATTCCAGAAGAATGAAGGCCAAAACCAAAGTGGCTGGCGACATAATCAGGGAACTTGTATTTGCTGACGAATGCGCTCTAATGAGCAACTCAGAACTGAACATGCAGGTTTGAATGGACCAGTTCTCTGCCGCATGCAAAAATTTTGGCCTGACCATAAATGCCAAAAAAACAGAGGTCATGTACCAACCAGCACCAGGCATGCCGTACACAAAACCAGAGACTACAGTCAGCGGGCAGACGTTGAATGCCGTAGACAAATTCACATATCTGGGCAGCACGCGTCGAGATCTGTCAGCCTAGACGATGAGGTGGCAAGCAGAATAGCAAAGGCCAGCACAGCCTTTGGTAGAATGCGCTCGATGGTCTGGGCACGTCGTGGCATCAGCGTCAAGACCAAACTCAAAGTCTACCGTGCAACCATCATTCCAACCCTACTATACGCTTGCGAAAGCTGGACTGTATACTCTGGACATGCAAGGAGGTTAAACCACTTCCACACAGGTTGCCTGAGGCAAATATTCCACATCCGATGGCAAGATCGTGTCCCTGACATCGAGGTTCTCTCGACGGCTAACATGCCCAGCATCCATGCACTGCTAGAAAAAGCACGACTAGGATGGGCCGGATACCTCGTCCGTATGTCAGACGAGCGGCTCTCAAAGAAGCTTCTCTACGGCGAGCTGAGAGAGGGATGGCGCGAGAAAGGGCGCCCAAAGAAACGTTTTTAAGACCGTCTGAAGGATCACTAAAAAGTTGCCAGATAGACATCGACACCTGGGAATGTCTTGCGCAAAACAGATCTGACTGGAGAAGCGCAGTCAAATCGGGTGTAGCTGCCGGTGAAGACGACCGTATTGTGAAAGCCCAGAGCAGACGCGAGACGCGGAAATCCCGAGCAGCGGGAACACCATCCCCTTCTACAAACCTCGTGTGCTCGATATGTAGCAGATGTTTTCGTGCTCGCATTGGCCTGTTCAGCCACATGCCCCACCCAACAGGGAAATCTGTGACAAGGATGATGTTGGCGGTCCTCATCGACAACGATGGACAGCTATTATTATTATTAGTATATATATATATATATATATATATATATATATATATATATATATATATATATATATATATATATATATATATATATATATATATATATATATATATATATATATATACAAACACACACATATCAATGATTTGGACATTGATATTAGATCCAAGATTGCAAAGTTTGCGGATGACACAAAATTATGCGGCCGGGTCTCTTCTCCGGAAGAGGTGGATCTATTGAGATCGGATTTAGATATGATTCAAACATGGTCTGAGCTGGCAGATGGAGTTTAATGTAGAAAAATGTACAGTCATCCACATGGGAAGATCCAATAATGAATATAATTACAGGATGGGAGAGAACACTATTAGGACACTAAAAAAGGAAAGAGACCTAGGAGTTATAATAGATCATACAGGAAAGGTGCAGGAGTAAGTCCAGGAGGTAGTGAAAAAGGATAATGCCATGTTAGGTTTGATAAAAAGAAACATTTCACATAAGAGCAAGGTAGTAATAGTCAAGTTATATAAATCATTAGTGAGACCTAAATTGTAGTATTGTGTTCAGGTGTGGAGTCCATATAATAGAGTGGATATAAACATGCTGGGAAGGGGACAAAGAAGAGCTAAACAAATTATCGCGGGGTTTCAGAATTATAGTTATGAGGAAAGACTGAAAAATACTGGTCTTCAATGTCTCGAACAAAGAAGAATTCGAGGTCACTTAATATAAGTGTAAAAATTAATAAATGGAAAAGATAGATTAGACAATACCAAGTTTTTCAAAGTACGACCAACTACAAGAACAAGAGGGCACAGTTACACATTGTTTAAAGACAGGTTCAGATTAGATATTTAGAAGTTTTCTTTTAGTCAGAGAGTGGTGAATTCTTGGAATGCATTGCCACAGGATGTAATGGAAGCAGAATCAGTTAATGCATTCAACAGATTGGATGCTGACAGTCTTTTCGGTATCCGCGGAGAAATAAACTGGTTGTACGCAGACTCTGTAGAGCCTTCTAAACCAGTATAATGAAGTTAAGTTAAGCAACTAAACTACCGGGGACTTTGTGTATGACAAAAACAAGGATAGAAATGAAGAATGATAACATATATTTATTGTGATACCTTTTTCATAGGAATTGTACAACACCTTACAGGAAGCACTAGAACAAGCAGAAATAAGAGACATTTTGATTATCACTGGCGATTTGACGCGGAAGTTGGCAAGGATAGTACCTCATGTCATCAATGATAAAGAGGACAACATATTAACAGAAAATAAAGATATTTCGAAAAGATAAAAGGAATACTGCGAAACAATGTACGAAGACACCTCGAAGCACCCAGTTACAATAATTTCGAACGAAGAGAGGACCTGAACTCTTATTGGACGAAGTACGCTCCGCAATCAAAAGCCTAAAAATAAGGATAGTCACCGGGGTGTGATGACATCCCAGCGGAACTAATACAGACAGGAGGGGAGGCTAGTGCTCTCATTTATCACGTAATGAGCATTAGAATCTGGCACATCACACAGTGGACACAGGCTTGGAGGAGATTAATCTATATTCCTCTCCTAAAGAAAGGCAACCTAAAGCTGTGCACAAATTACTGCACTAATGTTACCCTTGCAAGCTGCTCTTGCGGATTATATTGAAAAGGATTTGAATGCGAAATCCATGAATTCCAAGCAGTCTTAAGAAAAGACAGAGGAACCAGAGACCACATATTTAATATGAGGAACATCTATGAAAAATGTAGAGAGTATAACGTAGATCTGTACACATGCATCATCCATTATACCAAGGCATTGAATTGCATTAAACATAAGAAAGTGTGGAAAATCATGATAGAGTTGGAGTTACCAGTACATCTAATCCATCTGATCGAATCTTTACACCTGAACAACACGCTGCTCTCAGAGTATCTGGTGAATCATCAGATTCGTTTGAAGTACAAATTGGAGTAAAGAAGGGATGTATGCTCTCCCCATACATATTTAACATTTATGCATAATGTAGAATGAGGAACGTTAGAGTGGATGAGAATATGGAAAGTTACATCTCCTTTACAATCGGCGGATACAAGGTCCCAGAGCTAAGATACGCAGACAATACTGTAATAATATCAAACAGTGCAGGGGGGTTAGAGCAGCTACTTGCAGCCGTACGCAGATGCAGCGAAAATAAAAACGTCTTTATAAACATAAGCAAAACAATGATAATGACCACCGACAAAACAAGAAGTCAACATACATTCTAGTTCGGGAGTGTGGAAATTGAACAGGTCACGAACTTCGATTATCTGCGCTTAAAAATTTACAACAATGGTGATTACTCTAAGAAAATCAGAAGAAGATTGATAATGGCATTGCAAAGGCTACACAACCCGAGGAAAGGATGGCAACATACCAGCAATACAACAACAGTGATAGCTACCAAAACATTCAGAAGGAGAATCAAGTCCTTCGAGTCAAAATGTTATGGGAAGGTCCTCAAAATACAAAGTACCGAAAAAAGAAGAATGCAGACATTTGATAAGAGTAAGACATAGAAGAGAACTGGTTCGTAAATTTCATCATGAACAGAAAATTGAAATACTTTGGTCCCATCAAAAGACATAACGGTATGGAGAGAACGGTAATGGAAGGTATGGTGCCGGGAAGCGAGGCAGAGGCAGACCAAGAAGGCGATGACACCAAGATGTCAAGGAATGCTTGGGCGTGACTCTGGAGCAGGCTGGTACCAAGATGTCAAGGAATGCTTGGGCATGACTCTGGTGCAGGCTAGAGATTTGGTAAGAGAACAGAGTTTTTCTCAGACGGGTTGTGATGGGAGTGACGTTCTGCAAAGGACATGCTACATGATGATGAATTTTCCCATGTGCACAAAACATAATACCACAAAACATAATACCACAAAATAAGATAGCTTAGTCATGGGAATGCAACACGACCAAAATCAATTAAGCACCAATACCATTAGAAGATGTGAATACAGCGGACGAATAGACAACGTGACAGATGCCTATACAGAATAAATACTACAACTGAATTTTCAGAAACGAACACACCTGGCGCGGGAATGGGAAGATCAATTCTCAACGTCCTGGACGGGGAAACGTCTATTAAAGCAATCACCATAATACAGGTTTAACTACATGTGCCAGTATCGTTGACGTCTGTTTTAATGCACACGATTTATATTGACACTCACAAATAATGTTTCAAAGTATTTTCAAAGGGAAAGTTTCTCATTTGTGATTCATATGAAATCAGACTCTGAGAACTTATCTGTGCGCAGAATCACTACTGCAACACATATTTACGATTCCCAGATTCATTAACATAATTAGAGAAAATTAACATCACGACCAAAATACGTCACCGCATGTGACTTTGTTGCACGTCCATCTAACGATTACAAAGATAAATCCAGCCATGTGAATAATCCGTGATACTGTGAACAAAATCTATAGTCTATAGATATAAACTATATACATAAACATTGAAAGGAACAGGATACGCATGCCCGCATATCAGCTATTGAATTTTCTACTTCTTCCTTGTTCACATTCAAACATCTACATCGGCGACTCTTAACAAAAGCAGCAGTTATTGATTCTAGATTTATTATTAAACAGTCTGAAATTCTTCACTTTTTGCACACACAAAACTCACATTTTGGTTTATATTTGTGTTCAGGGAAAGGTAAAGTTTAGTTTGACATAAGACCAGTATCAGACATGTACACGACCTGTACCAGACGTTTATTGACGTTTCGGCAAAAATATACCTTTATCAGACAGAAACAGCACAGATCAGAGCAGTCAACCAACTCATTGATACACAAGTGAGAGCAGTCAACCAACTCATTGATACACAAGTGAGAGCAGTCAACCAACTCATTGATACACAAGTGAGAGCAGTCAACCAACTCATTGATACACAAGTGAGAGCAGTCAACCAACTCATTGATACACAAGTGAGAGCAGTCAACCAACTCATTGATACACAAGTGAGAGCAGTCAACCAACTCATTGATACACAAGTGAGAGCAGTCAACCAACTCATTGATACACAAGTGAGAGCAGTCAACCAACTCATTGATACACAAGTGAGAGCAGTCAACCAACTCATTGATACACAAGTGAGAGCAGTCAACCAACTCATTGATACACAAGTGAGAGCAGTCAACCAACTCATTGATACACAAATGAGAGCAGTCAACCAACTATACGAATAAGGTTTAGTCGAAACACCAGTATATGTCTAATCGTAAAGCCTTCTCTCATGTAGAACCGAATGTTAACCTTGCTTATATCTTCTCATTTACTGCGACATGTATGGAGTTGTACTGCAATCCCGTACAAATTATATGATTATGCAGTAGTTTAAATTGAAAGTCATTCAGATTAAAAACTATTTCTGGCCTTTCACTTTGTTCTATGGAATACTTCTTTGTTGTTTGTTTAAATAACAACAACCATTTAAAAAAAAAGAAAAACAAATTGACGATGTTTTTCCGATACAAAAGAAAGGGGAAAAATGTATTTCTTGCTTTCAATGTATTTAGTAGCAACAACAAATATGCATGTGTTTGTTGTTTATTTGTTCAATCATCGGATGGATATTACAGAAACATAACTAGTGGGTTGAAAACCGGTCACTCTGAAGTTACGCCATTTAAACAGATCAAATGAAACAGGATGACATTGTTTACATTTCATCAAATTCAAGACCAGATTTAGATGTATTTTTCTGTATCATGCTACATCGACTATGAAAATTGTAAACGTGATAAAAATATGGAAGTCCTTGGAGGGAAATTAACATTGGGCAGCTGTGAATCAGTTGGCATAGGCCAGCGACTCATAGCTGGCTACCTGCATCAGTGTCAGCGAATAACATATGACCAAGACCTTAATCCACCGCCAAACGTAGGCCGTGGAAACACACAACACTGGTGTAGTTTGGCTAAGAGAGTAGGAATCGCAGTGGGAATTCAAACCTGTACCCAAAAAGTCAGTTGAAATCGTAGATTCGCTGTAACAAAATGTCACAACGTATTTTTCAGAAGCAGCGACGAAGAGAACGAAATACAAATTGAATAATTGTCTATGTAGCAGAACGAAGACTCTGACATTGATATCATATAACTGCAATAGAGTTCCTCTTTTTCAAATTGGAGAGTAGTCTACCTATCACTGATCACATTAGAGAGGATGTTACCAACAACTTGGTAGAGTGTCAATACATAATCTTAAATCTGCGGATGGCACAGTTCTGTGGGACTGAAAGTAAACAAGAATGATGGGAATTGATGATTAAAGTACAGAACAAAAGTCAGGTGTATGGATTAGACATTAAAACTGAGAAAACAACAATTATCGCAAATCATAGGTTTACACACTTTGTTTGGTCCGCGGCTCAATTGACCTGTGCAAATATCACAGCGACTCCTCTCTATACTATTTATAAGAAATTGTACACTAAAAATGTATATCATAATATGGAGCCTAACACTTTTTCCAAAGTCACCGTGACGCCGTTAGTCGAGGGCCGCTTCGCCCCTGGGAGCCACGAAGCACAGTTTGAAAACCTCTGCCATGTATGATGATTAGCTAAGTAGACTTGACATCTACTACACAGATAAAAATAGACGATCAAATACTGGAACAGGTCAAGAGCGTCTCCTATCTTGGAAATATAATAATGGGAAATGGGTGAAGCGAAATGTAAACCGGGAATAGAAAAGGGATATCCTAATCTGTTCTCCACAATATGAGTCATACATTGACATATAAACAAGTCACTCACACAACATGAGTCATACATTGATATACAAACAAGTCACTCACACAACATGAGTGACATACAAACAAGTCACTCACACAACATGAGTCATACATTGATATACAAACAAGTCACTGACACAACATGAGACATACATTGATATACAAACAAGTCACTCACACAACATGAGTGACCTACAAACAAGTCACTCACACAACATGAGTGACATACAAACAAGTCACTCACACAACATGAGTGACATACAAACAAGTCACTCACACAACATGAGTGACATACAAACAAGTCACTCACACAACATGAGTCATACATTGATATACAAACAAGTCAATCACACAACATGAGTCATACATTGATATACAACCAAGTCACTCACACAATATGAGTCATACATTGATATACAAACAAGTCACTCACACAACATGAGTCATACATTGATATACAAACAAATCACTCACACAACATGAGTGACATACAAACAAGTCACTAACACACCATGAGTTATACATTGACATACAAACAAGTCACTCACACAACATGAGTGACATACAAACAAGTCACTCACACAACATGAGTCATACATTGATATACAAACAAGTCACTCACACAACATGAATGACATACAAACAAGTCACTCACACAACATGAGTCATACATTGATATACAAACAAATCACTCACACAACATGAGTGACATACAAACAAGTCACTCACACACCATGAGTTATACATTGACATTCAAACAAGTCACTCACACAACATAAGTGACATACAAACAAGTCACTAACACACCATGAGTTATACATTGACATACAAACAAGTCCCTCACACAACATGAGTGACATACGAACAAGTCCCTCACACATCATGAGTCATACATTGACATACAAACAATCACTCACACAACATGAGTCCTACATTGACATACAGTCACTCACACAGCATCAGTCATACATTGACATAGAAACAAGTCACTCACACAACATGAATCATACATTGACATACAAACAAGTCACTCACACATCATGAGTCATACATTGACATACAAAGAAGTTACTCACACACCATGAGTCATATATTTACATTCAAACAAGTCACTCACACAACATGAGTCATACATTGATATACAAACAAGTCACTCATACAACATGAGTGACATACAAACAAGTCACTCATACACCATGAGTCGTACATTGACATACAAAGAAGTTACTCACACACCATGAATCATACATTGACATACAAACAAGTCACTCACACAACATGAGTCATACATTGACATACAAACAAGTCACTCACACAACATGAGTCATACATTGATATACAAACAAGTCACTCACACAACATGAGTGACATACGAACAAGTCACTCACACACCATGAGTCATACATTGACATACAAACAAGTCACTCACACAACATGAGTCATACATTGACATACAAATAATCACTCACACAACATGAATCATACATTGACATACAAAGAAGTTACTCACACACCATGAGTCATATATTTACATACAAACAAGTCACTCACACAACATGAGTGACATACAAACAAGTCACTCACACAACATGAGTCATACATTGATATACAAACAAGTCACTCACACAACATGAGTGACATTCAAACAAGTCACTTATACACCATGAGTCATACATTGCCGTACAAAGAAGTTACTCACACACCATGAATCATACATTGACATACAAACAAGTCACTCACACAACATGAGTCATACATTGACATACAAACAAGTCACTCACACAACATGAGTCATACATTGATATACAAACAAGTCACTCACACAACATGAGTGACATACAAACAAGTCACTAACACACCATGAGTTATACATTGACATACAAACAAGTCACTCACTCAACATGAGTAACATACGAACAAGTCACTCACACACCATGAGTCATACATTGACATACAAACAAGTCACTCACACAACATGAGTTATACATTGACATACAAACAATCACTCACACAACATGAGTCCTACATTGACATACAGTCACTCACACAACATCAGTCATATATTGACATAGAAACAAGTCACTCACACAACATAAATCATACATTGACATACAAAGAAGTTACTCGAACACCATGAGTCATATATTTACATACAAACAAGTCACTCACACAACATGAGTGACATACAAACAAGTCACTCACACAACATGAGTCATACATTGATATACAAACAAGTCACTCACACAACATGAGTGACATTCAAACAAGTCACTTATACACCATGAGTCATACATTGCCATACAAAGAAGTTACTCACACACCATGAATCATACATTGACATACAAACAAGTCACTCACACAACATGAGTCATACATTGACATACAAACAAGTCACTCACACAACATGAGTCATACATTGATATACAAACAAGTCAATCACACAACATGAGTGACATACAAACAAGTCACTAACACACCATGAGTTATACATTGACATACAAACAAGTCACTCACACAACATGAGTGACATACGAACAAGTCACTCACACACCATGAGTCATACATTGACATACAAACAAGTCACTCACACAACATGAGTCATACATTGACATACAAACAATCACTCACACAACATGAGTCCTACATTGATATACAAACAAGTCCCTCACACAACATGAGTCATAAATTGCCATACAAACAAGTTACTCACACATCATGAGTCATACATTGACATACAAAGAAGTTACTCACACACCATGAGTCATACATTGACATACAAACAAGTCACTCACACACCATGAGTCATACATTGATATACAAACAAGTCACTCACACAACATGAGTGACATACGAACAAGTCACTCACACACCATGAGTCATACATTGACATACAAACAAGTCACTCACACAACATGAGTTATACATTGACATACAAACATGTCACTCACACAACATGAGTGACATACAAACAAGTCACTCACACAACATAAGTCATACATTGATATACAAACAAGTCACTCACACAACATGAATGACATACACACAAGTCACTCACACAACATGAGTCATACATTGATATACAAACAAATCACTCACACAACATGAGTGACATACAAACAAGTCACTCACACACCATGAGTTATACATTGACATTCAAACAAGTCACTCACACAACATAAGTGACATACAAACAAGTCACTAACACACCATGAGTTATACATTGACATACAAACAAGTCCCTCACACAACATGAGTGACATACGAACAAGTCCCTCACACATCATGAGTCATACATTGACATACAAACAAGTCACTCACACAACATGAGTCATACATTGACATACAAACAATCACTCACACAACATGAGTCCTACATTGACATACAGTCACTCACACAGCATCAGTCATACATTGACATAGAAACAAGTCACTCACACAACATGAATCATACATTGACATACAAAGACGTTACTCACACAGCATGAGTCATATATTTACATACAAACAAGTCACTCACACAACATGAGTGACATACAAACAAGTCACTCACACAACATGAGTCATACATTGATATACAAACAAGTCAATCACACAACATGAGTGACATACAAACAAGTCACTCACACACCATGAGTTATACATTGACATACAAACAAGTCCCTCACACAACATGAGTGACATACGAACAAGTCCCTCACACATCATGAGTCATACATTGACATACAAACAAGTCACTCACACAACATGAGTCATACATTGACATACAAACAATCACTCACACAACATGAGTCCTACATTGACATACAGTCACTCACACATCATCAGTCATACATTGACATACAAACAAGTCACTCACACATCATGAGTCATACATTGACATACAAAGAAGTTACTCACACACCATGAGTCATATATTTACATTCAAACAAGTCACTCACACAACATGAGTCATACATTTATATACAAACAAGTCACTCACACAACATGAGTGACATACAAACAAGTCACTCATACACCATGAGTCGTACATTGACATACAAAGAAGTTACTCACACACCATGAATCATACATTGACATACAAACAAGTCACTCACACAACATGAGTCATACATTGACATACAAACAAGTCACTCACACAACATGAGTCATACATTGATATACAAACAAGTCACTCACACAACATGAGTGACATACGAACAAGTCACTCACACACCATGAGTCATACATTGACATACAAACAAGTCACTCACACAACATGAGTCATACATTGACATACAAATAATCACTCACACAACATGAGTCCTACATTGACATACAGTCACTCACACATCAGTCATACATTGACATAGAAACAAGTCACTCACACAACATGAATCATACATTGACATACAAAGAAGTTACTCACACACCATGAGTCATATATTTACATACAAACAAGTCACTCACACAACATGAGTGACATACAAACAAGTCACTCACACAACATGAGTCATACATTGATATACAAACAAGTCACTCACACAACATGAGTGACATTCAAACAAGTCACTTATACACCATGAGTCATACGTTGCCATACAAAGAAGTTACTCACACACCATGAATCATACATTGACATACAAACAAGTCACTCACACAACATGAGTCATACATTGACATACAAACAAGTCACTCACACAACATGAGTGACATACAAACAAGTCACTAACACACCATGAGTTATACATTGACATACAAACAAGTCACTCACACAACATGAGTGACATACGAACAAGTCACTCACACACCATGAGTCATACATTGACATACAAACAAGTCACTCACACAACATGAGTCATACATTGACATACAAACAATCACTCACACAACATGAGTCCTACATTGACATACAGTCACTCACACAACATCAGTCATATATTGACATAGAAACAAGTCACTCACCCAACATGAATCATACATTGACATACAAAGACGTTACTCACACACCATGAGTCATATATTTACATACAAACAAGTCACTCACACAACATGAGTGACATACAAACAAGTCACTCACACAACATGAGTCATACATTGATATACAAACAAGTCAATCACACAACATGAGTGACATACAAACAAGTCACTCATACACCATGAGTCATACATTGACATACAAAGAAGTTACTCACACACCATGAATCATATATTGACATACAAACAAGTCACTCACACAACATGAGTCATACATTGATATACAAACAAGTCACTCACACAACATGTGTCATACATTGATATACAAACAAGTCACTCACACAACATGAGTGACATACAAACAAGTCACTCACACAACATGAGCATAAATTGACATACAAACAAGTTACTCACACATCATGAGTCATACATTGACATACAAAGAAGTTACTCACACACCATGAGTCATACATTGACATACAAACAAGTCACTCACACACCATGAGTCATACATTGATATACAAACAAGTCACTCACACAACATGAGTGACATACGAACAAGTCACTCACACACCATGAGTCATACATTGACATACAAACAAGTCACTCACACAACATGAGTCATACATTGACATACAAACAATCACTCACACAACATGAGTCCTACATTGACATACAGTCACTCACACAGCATCAGTCATACATTGACATAGAAACAAGTCACTCACACAACATGAATCATACATTGACATACAAACAAGTCACTCACACAACATGAGTCGTACATTGACATACAGTCACTCACACAGCATCAGTCATACATTGACATAGAAACAAGTCACTCACACAACATGAATCATACATTGACATAGAAACAAGTCACTCACACAACATGAATCATACATTGACATACAAACAAGTCACTCACACAGCATGAGTCGTACATTGACATACAAAGAAGTTACTCACACACCATGAATCATACATTGACATACAAACAAGTCACTCACACAACATGAGTCGTACATTGACATACAAAGAAGTTACTCACACACCATGAGTCATACATTGACATACAAACAAGTCACTCACACAACATCAGTCATACATTGACATACAAACAAGTCACTCACACATTAAAAGTGAGAATGACAAGCTGTTATGTACATTCGTGTTTACTGTTAGCTTTCTTCTCACTTATGCCGCTGAGCGCTGTAGGAAACTTCAGTTTGAAGTGCGTTCTGTAGGTCATTGTGTCGCTGCACAATCACTCTATGTCATCTATCCATCCGTCTCGCGGCCGCCGTCTTATCCGGTAGCCAGATATGTCGGTGTTGCAAGCCAGCAGTGGAAGAACATGAGGGTGCATTCTCAAGAGATGACCAAAACAGTGTATTTTGTGCCTGGAAATGTACTAAAAATGTCCTCTGCACAAAACATAGTGCCGACCATACTTCGAATGTCGTCGTGTCGTATTCTGTCTTTTTTAGTAACACCGATGACCTTCCTCAAACACTTTATTTCACACGTCGAAATTCTGCACTCACGCGCCTTGGACAAGATGCCATATTTGGCACTGGTATCACAGATTCGGTCACAATATGCTGTTTATAAGCTTTACTGTATCCCGTAGAAAGTTGGAGAATAAACCAGCTATTGGAAAAGAGAATTGATGCATTAGAAATGTGGAAATGTAGATGAATGGGCGCGTCTACTGGAAATATAACAAGACAAATAATGCCCTCCTAGAGAATATATCTGTCCATAGAGAGTTGATGAACGAAATCAGAGTCTGCCAATTAAGATATTTTGGTCACATTACAAGACAGAACGCCTTGCGTAAAACAATATTGGAAGGAAAGGTGGGGTGTAAACAGAACAACGGTAAACAACGATTTAAGTGAGAGGGTAACATGAAGAGACGGACAGGTGAAAAGCCTGGCGATCCATTGCAGTCAACCTTCGATGTGGAGATGGCACTTGGACTGTGCAGAATTAGTTAAAATTTAACCACGTCATCATCGCCGGCTTTGTTCTAACCCAGTGTTTCCCAAACTGTTTCTGTCCACGGCATCCTCAGTGTGCTATCATTTTTGTCCACGGTACCCCAAGTCAGAAAATATACGTAATTAACAGTTGCATTGACCAGTTGATGAAAATATTAGAATGTTTCGTGGCACCACTGAAAACCAGCCACGGCATCCCTCAGGGTACCGCGGCATATAGTTTGAGAACCACAGCTCTAACCAATGCACACTAAATAATATCTTAAATAATAAAAAGGACCAGTCTGAATTTTTTGTAAAGTGAGCAATACCAACTAGTGTCTACAGCAAAATGCGACAAATAAATACCGCTGCAAGGCATGAACAGCCGCGACACTAACACGAAACGGCAAGAAGCATGAACTCTGTTCATGAACTGAGACGTCTACTTCCCAACACATATCACAGGTTTAGAAGGTGATCCAAGGCAAACCCATTCATCGTACATATCAACTTTACTTAGTCAATGAGTAATTGTTTGAGTAAATGAGTGAAGGAGTGAGACTGAGTTAGATAAGTAGATGTGAGAAAATGAGTGACAGTAGAAGGGTGAGATCGGGAATATGCGAGCCTTTTACATGACATGTTCGCGGTGTGTGTATGTGCGTGCGGGTGTTTGTGTGTGTTGTGTGTGCGTATATATGTGTGTGTGTGTGTGTGTATTGTACATTTGTAATATTATAGATGAACGTGAGAAAGTGTTTTAATAATTCTGATGGGGACAAGAGAATGTGTAATGTTGCAGATCTACGGAGAAACTTTCGTAATATCACAGAAGTGGGGCAAACAATGTTTAATATTACTTACATGTGGGCTAAAAATAAATACACCTGGACTGAGTTACACATGATGGAGGGAAGAGGATGAATAACAGCGTGAAGTATATCGTGTGATACACTCATGAAGTGTCAGGGGGCATGGAGGTGTAGCCTGCATAATGGATAAATAATTAACAGCTGGCAGGGGGCATGGGGGTGTAGCCTGCATATTGGATAAACAGTTAACAGCTGCATTGAGAGAGGTGACCATACACAGCCATATATTAATGACATTGAGAGAGGTGACCATACACAGCTATAGATTAATGATATTGAGAGAGGTGACCATACACAGCCATAGATTAATGACATTGAGAGAGGTGATCATACACAGCCATAGATTAATGATATTGAGAGAGGTGATCATACACAGCCATAGATTAATGACATTGAGAGAGGTGATCATACACACCCATATATTAATGACATTGAGAGAGGTGACCATACACAGCCATAGATTAATGATATTGAGAGAGGTGACCATACACAGCCATAGATTAATGACATTGAGAGAGGTGACCATACACAGCCATAGATTAATGACATTGAGAGAAGTGACCATACACATCCATAGATTAATGACATTGAGAGAGGTGACCATACACAGCCATAGATTAATGACATTGACAGAGGTGACCATACACAGCCATTGATTAATGACATTGAGAGAGGTGACCATACACAGCCATAGAGTAAGGACATTGAGAGAGGTGACCATACACAGCCATAGATTAATGGCATTGAGAGAGGTGACCATACACAGCCATAGATTAATGACATTGAGAGAGGTGACCATACACAGCCATAGATTTATGGCATTGAGTGAGGTGACCATACACAGCCATAGATTAATGACATTGAGAGAGGTGACCATACACAGCCATAGATTAATGATATTGAGAGAAGTGACCATACACATCCATAGATTAATGACATTGAGAGAGGTGACCATACACAGCCATAGATTAATGACATTGACAGAGGTGACCATACACAGCCATTGATTAATGACATTGAGAGAGGTGACCATACACAGCCATAGATTAATGACATTGACAGAGGTGACCATACACATCCATAGAGTAATGACATTGAGAGAGGTGACCATACACAGCCATAGATTAATGACATTGAGAGAGGTGACCATACACAGCCATAGATTAATGACATTGAGAGAGGTGACCATACACAGCCATAGATTAATGACATTGAGAGAGGTGACCATACACAGCCATAGATTAATGACATTGACAGAGGTGACCATACACAGCCACATATTAATGACATTGAGAATATGTTCCTATCCGGTGAACACAGTCATGATACAAATATACATGTCCACAACAGCACACGATGTAGAGGAGATAAATAAGATGTGTAGTGTTCTAGAGTAAACACAGAGGACAACAAAAGCAGTAGATAATGTAGGAATAGGTTGATATTGGTGTGTGGATGCTTAACTTAACTTCATTATACTGGTTTAGAAGGTTCTATAAAGTCTGTATACAACCAGTTTATTTCACTCCACCGATACTGAAGATACTGCATCCAATCTATTTTTGAATCAACTTACTCTGCTTCCATTACATCCTGCGGCAACGCATTCCAAGAATTCACCACTCTCTGACTAAAATAAAAAATATTTTCCAATATCTAATCTGGACCTTTCTTTAGTTAACATGTAGCTATGCTCTCTTGCTCTTGTAGGTGGTAGTATTTGGAAAAAAACAACAACTTGGTATAGTCTAATTTGTTGTGCATATTTGTTTGTGTGTGTTTCACTATGGCAGCTTTGCAATGCAATAGTTACACCAATCATTTATGTACGTGAAGAAGTGATGATACGAAAAAAAGATCCCCGACATGTCAAGTCAAACTGAACACAAAGTGATTTCGGACTCGGTATGTTGGGATTTCAAACCAAACTTACATCGGATGTACACCCCTACACCACACGTTACACCCCTACACCCCCCCCCCCCCTATACTTTTCCAGAAGTGTTTTGGTTATATTCCGTGACATAATTAAAAATAAATCAATCTCATAGATTTTAATAACAGAACATAGATGTTCCATGATCATAAAAGTCAAGTAGTTTTATGTATGTTGTGAATAAAATAGAGCTTTGAGTTGGTATTTTAAGGATTTATTCATCAATAAAAGATGCTGTGTTATCCGAACAAATGGTGATTTAAGAAAATGCGACATAGAGAAAGAAGTTTGCGAAATATAAGCATAATGTAGCGGTGTAAGATATGTTCTACTGAGTGAGATGTATGATGTCAGCGACTGAAGAGGAGTGAATTTGAGAATAGGAGAGAAAGAAAATAACGGTTTGTGTACATTTCATCAATTAGTTGCAATAAAAATTAAATAGTTAATAACTAAAGCAATGAATAACGACTCTCACCGTTACAATGTTCGAAGACTGTGTCTCCTTCCAACAAGTAATATATCTGAAGCTGTCACCGGGTTGAGTAGTCTTGGTCGGTTGGGATATTTATGACCTCCACTAAGTTACTGCTCGGGTCCTGCAACACAATATTGCGTGACAAACTAACGGATGAGAAAATTTATGAATATAGGTTCATTTCTCATGTTCTACAATGGGTGTAGAGGTCTTTCTTTAATTTCCTCGAGGATAACAGTTTATACAGGAGCTCTCTACATCGCTATCTTTCGTGACTTAATTGTAACCCAGGTACCCGTTTACAGCTCGAAAAGCTAGAGAGTGCAGCGACAGGGGTGATCCTGGTCCCTTTGTGGTGAGAAACAAGAGCTCTAGCAGTTCTGCAACTCGGTTGCTCATGCGTTGAATAGAGCTAGCATTAACAATTTAAGAAATAGTATTGACATTTCAAGAAGTAAATGAGAAAGAGAGAATGTATTTCTAAACTCAAATTTGTGATCCACAATTCCAAAATTATGAAATGATTGTTGTGTCATTTTACAAAATGATACTTGGAGAACAGAAGCAAAAATCTTTATATTATCGTTGTTTATATTTTCATCAAATTGATTCCCCCAAGCAGTTCCTGAGTATGTCCTTTCTGTTTATGTACTCCCATATGTTGCTTTAGTTAGCATGCTTTTATCTTCATTTTTTAAAAAGAAAAGCGATTATATCATATCAGCAACTTGACTTAGTCCCTCTTTTTTACCATTAGGTTTTTTTTTGTTTTTAAAAAAAAATATTTTTTTGCGTTCGCCTTATTTCTCTAATCCCCAAGGCGGTGTGCGTTGCACTGTGTTTTTATTTTGCGCCTGTCGGCCCAGTGCATCCGACTTCAGCATGCATTTTATGTAAGGGTCTGCTTCCTCCTGCATTTTCTAAGGGTTTGCTTCCCCGGTGCTGTGGTGAGGATCGAACCCAGCACCTTCTGGTTGTGAGCCGTGTCACTTAACCACTAGGCCACGCCGTCCCACCATGGGGTTTGAAAGTCATCCTTTCTTTTGATTGTGATAAGTTACAGTGTACCGTTCTTTGCTTCCAATTTCAGGCTACTGTAACCCAGGGGAGCACCTGTATTGAACACACGAAAGTAACAAATGCGAGTCAATAACAGCAAGAATACTTAAACAGCAAACACCCAAGCTGTGGTTGCTGTTATACATTGTTTGTGCTGAGGGTCCATTTGACCTTAAACGTGCAGGTACGTTGTTTTTCAAATTATTTGCTGGTAATCCCGTACGCCTAATCGTTCGAGTAATTGAACTGTATTGTTCATTGTCACTCTGAACTCGCTTTTCTTCTAATCTTTTTTGGGATATCCCACATTATGAATGAGATCTGAGCGCATATAGATTGTTCCCGAGTGCGTTGAAGATGATACGACGACTCACTAACTAACTGACTGACTGACTGACTAACTGACTGACTGACTGACTAGCTAACTGACTAACTAACTAACTAACTAACTAACTAACTAACTAATTAACTAACCAACAAACCAACTAACTAACTAACTAACTAACTAACTAACTGACTGACTAACTAACTAACCAATCAACTAACTAACTAACTAACTAACTAGCCAACCAACCAACCAACCAACTAACTAACTAACTATCTAACTAACTAACTAACTAACTAACTAACTAACTAACTAACTGACTAACTAACTAACCAAATAACTAACTAACTAACTAACGAACTAACCAACCAACTAACTAACTAACTAACCAACTAACTAACTAACTAACTAACTAACTAACATTATGGCAAGACCTGTTGATTTGACTTGCCATGTTCATTCCTAGTTTAAACTTACTTGTGATCACCATTAGATTGTGGTCTGAGCCCTATTCGTTCATATGTAGAACCAGGCATCATGCACGTATCATTTAAATTTCCTATTTATGCAAATGCGGTCTTACTAGATTTGCAGAACATGCTCTGGGGATGCACATTCTACCTTATGAATGTTCTTGTCTGGGAACATGCATCCTTTAATAATCAGTTAGTTTCTTGCGCAAACATCTGAAAATATTTCGCCATTTCCATTCTCTGCTCCAGGACCATTTTCTCCCATAATCTCTTACCTGCATCCATTTTCCTCTCCGATATTGACAGTAAAGTCTCCCATAATCTCTTTTTTGCATCCATTTTCCTCTCCGATGTTGACAGTAAAGTCTCCTATAATCTCTTCCTTGCATCCATTTTCCTCTCCGATGTTGACAGTAAAGTCTCCCATAATTATCGTCACATCTCTTGATTTGTCTCATTCATCAGGGTTCGAAATCACGGATGGAAAGAAAAACATCTGGATGTGGTTGGTTCCTGGTACGATCGCTCCTCCAGTCCACCCAGCTGTAAATAGGTACATGACGTATGAGTTGAGGAAGGTATACGCAGCAAGGAAGGGAACTGGCCACCCCACCTCACATAGGCTGCGGCTTAGTCTATGAAGAGTTATCTTCATCCCAGACGACAACTGTTGCCATGGGATCCACCATTACCTGTACAAACTTTCTTCAACTGATTTGTCCCTTTCGTTAGTTTGGAAGTAACATTGGGTAACGTTTAGTTGTATCTTTTTATTTGTGGTCCTTTAGGATACTATAATCAGTCTTCATCCATCCGAATATACTACTAAATAGAAGCTCTCTGGGCTTCTAGTGCAAGCATAAGTGTAACACATTGATTGTGGTGCATTATCTTATTTGCGATTTGAATACAAAATTGTTTCCCCTTATGTTAACTGCCCCTTACCTGCTAAATTTACTTAACGTCTTTATACTGGTTTCGCTGACTATAACCAAACGTTTGACAGCTTGGATAGAGATACACTCTGGAAACTATTAAAATACAACGGGATCTCGCGAGGAACAATCCCTTAATCATTTGACACTTAATCTGTGGCTATCGGGAATTTCTTCTATTACCTTTTCTGTTCTTGCAGGTATTTGATTGGATAATGATGGAAACTCCACAAACTATGAGAAAAATGGAATCCAGGGGACTTTATTTAAACTAGAAGACCTAAACTGTTCAGATGTCATAGTTCTCCTATCTCACAGCCAACTCTAAATGCATGAGAAGATAGACACATTAAACATACTTTTCCAGCAAGTGGAGCTAAAGATAATACACCGATTATTAAAAATATGTGGCCAACACCACTGTTGCTTTGAGACTGAGAAGAACAGAATTTGATAAGGCAGAGAGAGAGAGAGAGAGAGAGAGCTTCACTTACCTAGGGAGCATCATAAACAAGACAGGCGATGCATAGGAGGATGTAAAGCCAGGATACAAAAGACAAGAGTGGCCTTTGTCATGTTGAAAACCACATGAGACGATGTAATTGTCAGAATGCATACCAAGCTAAGGATCTCCAATATGAAATTAGCTCTTTTATATGGAGCTGAAACATGGCAGATTAACCAAACTCAGCACTAGAAGATGACATGACTTCATCAACACATCCATGGGAAAGAATCCATGCCTACAGTGGCACGACAAGGTAGCAAACGGAAGCTGATGGAGAGAACAGAGCAAACGCAGATGTAATAAACATTTTTAGTACGATGATAGAGCAGTAAGCAAGACACAGCGAAAACCCAAAGTCAGCGACACTATCAATCTCTGTCATGGAATGAGTACACGCAAATAGAGGCAAAGGTGGGATCAAGATGCTGAGCAACACATGAGCTGCAGTGGTCAGCGACCCATAGCTGACTGCTAGCGTCAGGGCCAGCGAACCATAGCTGCGAAGACCCTTCTACACCTCCACGCGGTGATCCTGGATAACAGGCTGCAACAGGGCAGACTGGCTAAGGAGAATGGATCGAAGAAGGAATGCTAACCCGGCACTAAAAAAGTGCTTGCTGAAGTCGGAGTGTTGGACCGAAAGGTGCAAATATCGCAGCCAAGCTGTAAACTACGACACAACGCATTCCGTTCTCTGGACTACATTCTGCTACTTACCCTTTCAGGGTTTGGTAGTAGGAGATTGAGAACGAACGAAGAAGAAGAAGAGGCAAAGGAACACCAAAGAACACAGAGAACAGATATATATGTCAATTCAAGAAAAACAGTTAGAAGTTTAAAGAACTGGAGAAAAAGCAAAAGAAAGGCATGACTAGAGAGGGTTGATTCATCGTCTGTACCACATTGAGATAAGGGAGAAGAAGAAAACACTCAGGCCGCAGACCTTCACCAACACGTGCATCATGTGCAATCATTGTGTTATAGACACTGTCAAATATAGAAACTGTCAGATATAGAAACTGTCAAGGAATCGCAGGTCGCAGACATTTGGTCCACGTGCTTGTCTGATAAGCCAATGGTGCGAGGCTACCATCTGAGGGATTACGGCCGAACGCCTCTAAGCCGGAATCCCGCCCTAACTCTCAGCACCACTGCGATGGGAGGCTACGACATGGTTGGTACCTGGGGCTGGCGTCTCAGCCCGACCCGGTCGAGCCGCCGAAAGAGGTCTCTGCCGTCCGCCGATCAAAGCGGGCGGGAAGCTGCTTGATATTCACCGCATGCGGCGATGAGGTGTGAAACCACTAGTAGAAGACTTAGTTCTCTGTCGGGGTGTCGTAAGCAGTAGAGCAGACACCTCACTGCGAACGGTTGAGACGCAACCCTTGATCATGAGATATGTCCGCACACCAGGCGACCAACATCTCCGTGCCATGGCCAGGCTTGTCCCCTGGTTAAATGCACTCCCGCCTTGCTCTGTACCTCTGTCTGCTATCAGTCATCCCAATGGACGCAGAAGAGATGCAGGCCAGCGAGCATTGTACCTCTGCCCTATTGTGATAACCTCCCAGATGGCGGGGAATGCTAGGCGTGCCATCACTGCAGATAAGCCGACAAAAGAAAGGGAGCAATGAGATACCCCACTCACATGCATATGCTACGTTTCTGACAGGACGTGACGATCCTGAGACACAGACACACTGGACTGCCTCTCTTCCGGGATAGTACAAACTAGTACATAGTCCATCATATCATATCATTGCCAAACCCTATAGACACGAGTGGGGAAGACTCGATAGTCCTGCAAGACAACTTCCCTAAGAGAGACAACTCTGACCAAAAGCAACTGCTGCCTTGCAAATAGTCTAGGGACAGCCAACGGCTAAGGAGGGCATCCCTTCAGAAACGCCTGTTGAAATCGCATGCACTGAGCTACAGGCTTAACAAAATAAAACAGTGCAACGTATATCGCTGTAACCAGCGTACGAAGAAGAAGAAGAAGAAGAAGAAGAAGAAGAAGAAGAAGAAGAAGAAGAAGAAGAAGAAGAAGAAGAAGAAACTGTCAGATATAGAAACTGTCAGATATAGACACTGTCAGATATAGAAATTGTCAGATATAGAAACAGTCAGATATATAAACTGTCAGATATAGAAACCGTCATATATAGAAACTGTCAGATATAGAAACTGTCAGATATAGAAACTGTCAGATATAGAAACTGTCAGATATAGAAACTGTCAGATATAGAAACTATCAGATATAGACACTGTCAAATATAGAAACTGTCATTTATAGAAACTGTCAGATATAGAAACTGTCAGATATAGAAACTGTCAGATATAGAAACAAACACGGACAAGCTACATAGAGCACGACCTGGTATGATACAGCTGGGGCTTGAGGAAGAAAAGTGCAAATGATAGGGATGCATTGAGGGATTCACCCTCAGAAATAAAACACAACAATTGAATCAGGCGAGCGCTGTAGTATAGCATGCGGAGAAAAGAAAAGAATCGGAATGTCAGTGAAGACCTAGCAAAAAATGTTTCAAAATGAAACGAAGGTATCTTGAACTTCATTGGCTGAGCCCAGGAAGGAGGTAGAACACAGGAATCTGTGTAGAGCATCTGATGTAGACTTATGTTCCCAAGTGGAAGCTTATAGCTGACGTCATGTCAATCAATTGTTGAATAATCAATTTATGGCGAAGTGTCTGTTACACTGTACGCGAGATTAGGGCCATGGTTTAAGGCCTGTATGTTGAATGTGTTTTTTTTTATAGCTCACTAGCTCTAATATAAACAAACAGACTGTGGTTGAAAAAAGCGTACCATCGATAGAAATAGGTAAAAGACCTAGCAAAAAGCCACAAGTCAAGATCCACGTAGTAGAGAAGATGTCTCACAGTCTCTCACTAGTAGAGAAGATGTCTCACAGTCTCTCACAATAAGAGAAGATGTCTCACACCCTGTCACTAGTGGAGAAGATGTCTCACACCATGTCACTAGTAGAGACGATGTCTCACATTCTCTCACTAGTAGAGAAGATGTCTCACATTCTCTCACAAGTAGAGAAGATGTCTCACATTCTTTCACAAGTAGAGAAAATGTCTCACAGCCTATCACTAGTAGAGAAGATGTCTCATATTCTCTCACCAGTAGAGAAGATGTCTTACATGCTTTCACTAATAAAGAAGATGTCTCACAGTCTCTCAAAAGTAGAGAAAATGTCTCACGGCCTATCACTAGTAAAGACGATGTCTCCCAGTCTCTCACCTGTAGAGAGGATGTCTCACAGTCTCTCACTAGTAGAGAAGATGTCTCACATTCTCTCACTAATAGAGAAGATGTCTCACAGTCTCTCACTAGTTGAGAAGATGTCTCACAGTCTCTCACGAAAAGAGAAGATGTCTCACAGACTCTCACTAGTAGAGAAGATGTCTCACAGTCTCTACCTAGTAGAGAAGATGTCCCACATTCTCTCATGAAAAGAGAAGATGTCTCACGGTATCTCACGAAAAGAGAAGATGTCTCACATTCTCTCACTAGGAGAGAAGATGTCTCACAGTCTCTCACTAGTAGCAAAGATGTCTCACAATCTCTCACCGCACAAAACAAGATCCCAAGCGTCCTTGAACTCCTAGCATATCAATTACTTAACTTAACGTCTTTATACTGGTTTAGACGACTCTAAAAAGCCTGTATACAACTAGTTTCTTGGGGGTTAGTTTTTATCGATGCGCGAGTCCATCTTAATAGACTCAAACACTAGAGCTAAGTAGACCCGTAGCTATTTAGGAGCCATCTATAACTGCTCTTAACAAACCACATGGTAAAAGGTAAAAATAACTTGGGTAGATTTTGAATTTGAATTTTGTCCGGGCAGCGACCGTTAAGCCGACTCTTTTGATTTCCAATTTGCAAAGGAATGTTTAACGTGCTCGAGATACAATAGGGCATGGATAAGAACACAATAGATATGCTCGAGACTGGCACATACAATAGGGCATGGATCAGAACACAATATATATATTTTTTAATTAGGGGAGAGGAAGCCACTGTTAAAAGAGTTTCTTTCCTATTCTTTTTTTTTACAGACAAAAGCGCAGCTAAAGGGGTACATCTGATCTTCAAACAACATTCTAGTGCCAATATACAATATGTCTGAAATTTAGGTTCGAGGTAGCAAATATTCAAGTAGGAACACCAAACTCTCTCTCTCTCTCTCTCTCTCTCTCTCTCTCTCTCTCTATTTCTCACACACAAACACACGCGCGCGCACACACACACGCGCACGCACACGCAAAAGAAGTTGGTTTCCTGACTAAGGTATATTTATCAGAGGAACTTCTACTTACAGGCACTAACATATATATGTTATTCGATCTGAGATTCTTAGTTGGGAATTTATAATAATTGTATAACTATATTATAAAATAAAAAAAAACTTTCCCTCACTGATCCTTTTCTAGACAACTTCCGTAACCCGCCAATTCTTGTTAGGAAACCTGATACCTTTGTTTTGGTAACCTCAGATCTTGTATCCATAACCTCAGATTATTGTTGGACAGCTATCAGATCTTTGCTGAGAAAATCAGATCCTTGGTAGTAAATCTAAGATTACCTCAGATCATTCCTATAAAGGTAAAAGTCAGTCCCATTGCAGTAATTGTCGTCGGGAATGAAGATAACTCTTCATGTACTGAGCTACAGCCTATGTGAGGGGACGTGGTCAGTTCCCTTCCTTGTTGTGTATACCTTCCCAAACCATACGCCATGTACCAGTTTATAGCTAGATCAACTGAAAAAGTAGTTGTACCTGGAACGAACCACGTCAGGATTTGTTCCTGTCCGTCCGTGATTTCCAATCATCGCTCGTTGTAATCCCAGTCTTAGCAAGCCAGTTCACTGTCAACTAGTCTACACACTCCACCAGAAGGATACCAAAAATATCGTGGACAAAGAAAAAGAAAAAAACGTTCTGCAACAACAAGGTATTGTAAAGATATCTCATTTTCATTTTCTACTCCAAGGCCATTTAATGTCCATAATCTCTTCGTAGTCTCCATTGTCCTGACCTATACCGGCAGTAAAGTCACTCAACTCTACCGTTATATATACCGTTGTGCTTTTATTTAAAATTGGCTTTTATGTAAGAGTATCAAGACACATTTAAGATATTTCGGTCATATGAAAAGACACACTGGTCTGGAGAGGTTGAAAGAGAAAGGGACGATGCAAAGGAAGAGAGGCAGAGGGAGGCCCAAAAAAAGATGGTATCATGATATCACAGACAGTTTTTAGATGTCCTTGTATGACGCAGGCCGGCTTGATTGAAACCGAGCACGATCTATATGTCATCTCAAATATTTGGTAAGTGATCTCATATCTTTGGTAGGTAACTTCATATCTTTGACAGCTGACCTTAGATCTTTAGTAGATAACCGTTGATATTTAGTACGTAACCTCAGATCCTAGGTAGGTGACCTATCTCCTTTGATCCTTGGTACCTAACTACTGGTTTTAGGTAGGTAACCTCAGATCTAAGGCACATAACCTCTGGTTTTAGGTAGGTAACCTCATCTCTAAGGCACATAACCTCTGGTTTTAGGTAAGTAACCTCAGATCTAAGGCACATAACCTATGGTTTTAGGTAGGTAATCTCAGACCCTAGGCAGATGACCTCTCTCCTTTGATCCTTGGTACATAACCTGTGGTTTTATGTAGCTAACGTCAGAGGAGCACGTTAGCTCAGTTCATAGCGAGCAATTCACTATCCTTTCTGTGGTAACAGCGTGCCTCGGTTCAAATCGCGTCCGGAAACTTAAGATAAATCCGGGTCGTGATTTTAATCGGGGAACGGTTCTCCAGCCAACCCAGCTGTAAATGGGTACCTGACGCATGAGTTAGGGAAAGTAAAAACAACATGGAAGGTCACTGGCCACCCCACCTCTCACAGGCTGCGATTCAATGGTTCAATGGAGTCTTCAAAAACTCAATTTCCAACCAGCGGTTAATTCTGCTAAATTTCCACTTAGTCTTTTTAAACCTCAGATCTGGGTCAAGACGCTGAGCAGCGCATGAGTTGCAGCGGTCCGCGACCCATAGCTGACTGCTAGCATCAGGGTCAGGGACCCATAGCTGACTGTATGAAGCCTTAGATCTGGTAGTTCATGTCAGATCCTTGAAAGGTAACCTTTGATCGTTAGTTGGTAACCTGAGATTTTAGCAGGTTGCCTTCGATTTCAGTATGAAGCCTCAGATCTGGTAGTTCATGTCAGATCCTTGAAAGGTAACCTTTGATCGTTAGTTGGTAACCTGAGATTTTAGCAGGTTGCCTTCGATTTCAGTATGAGGCCTCAGATCTGGTAGTTCATGTCAGATCCTTGAAAGGTAACCTTTGATCGTTAGTTGGTAACCTGAGATTTTAGCAGGTTGCCTTCGATTTCAGTATCGGGCCTCAGATCTGATAGTTCATGTCAGATCCTTGAAAGGTAACCTTTGATCGTTAGTTGGTAACATGAGATTTTAGCAGGTTGCCTTCGATTTCAGTATGAGGCCTCAGATCTGGTAGTTCATGTCAGATCCTTGAAAGGTAACCTTTGATCGTTAGTTGGTAACATGAGATCGTTGGCAGGTAAACTTGTATCATAGGTAGGTAAGCTCAGATATTTAGTAGCTGCCCTTATATATGTCGTAGTCAACCTCTAATAATTCCGTTCATCCAAGGATATATGATAAGTAGCCTCAGATTATTGGTAGGTAACCTCACATCTTTGGTGTGTAATCTGAGATCTTTAGTATGTAACCTCACATCTTTTGTGTGTAATCTGAGATCTTTGGTATGTAACATCGCATCTTTTGTGTATGATCTGATATCTTTGGTATGTAACATCGCATCTTGTGTGTGTAATATGAAGTCTTTAGAATGTAACCTCACATCTTTTGTGTGTAATCTGAGATCTGCAGATGGCAATCTCAAATATTGAGTATGTAATCGCAGATAATTTTTAGGTAATCTGATATCTTTAGTAGGGAACCTCAGCTCCTTTATAGGTAATCGCAGTTGTTTGTGAGAGAATCGTATATCCACGGTAGTCAGAAGCATGCTAGCTTGTTCGTGTTAGTCACTTTAAGATCCTTGATGATCAATTTAAGATTTATCTAGCTTGTAATAATGTCACGTTATTTTCTTCGTCTATCCTTTTTCCAACAATACAAATGTTCAGCCCAAGTGACAGGTTCAGAAAATTAGGCCCTATTGAGTACACGTCAGTCAGATACACTTCAGGTATCTTCAGTAAATCATTCACGGGGAAGCGGCAGGGAAATGAAAACACATTAAGAACAGGCAATGCAAGTCCATCCGTCCTACCCTTACATGCGTCAAGCGAAATTTGGAGGCAAATGGGAGCCACCTAAAACGAGGTAAATTACCACAAAATATTGCTCGCTGGAATCAATACCAATCTGTGCCGGAAGGGATTTAAGTTCTTGAGTGTGTGAGCAAATGTGTGTGTCTGCGTGTATGTGTGTGTGTGTGTATGAAAGAGAGATAGAGAGAGAGAGAGAGAGAAAGAGAGAGAGAAAGAAAGAGAGGGACAGAGAGAGAGCGAGAAAGAGAGAGAGAAAGAGGGACAGAGAGAGAGAGAGAGAGACAGAGAGAGAGAGAGATAGACAGATAGAGAACATAATTAAACTGTAAAATACAGAGTGAATAATTAGAATAGGATTGCGTATCTTTCGTCCAATGGCGGAAGGAAGTTTCCTGTATGGTATGTTTTTCTTCTTTATTTGGTAGACGATGAATGCTGAGAATTGAGATTAGCTCATCGTTACAGAAACAGACACAAAACACAGTAACAGCACACACACAGGCTAATAAGCAAGTGGACAGTCAAGATTTCCTGAAAACCAAAGAACAATCAAATGTGTTGATAAAATCTTCATCAGTATACTATTCCTCTTCTGCAGCCATTTCTCATTTAGACTGGAAATCTAAATTCTTCAATAAAGACTGCTGTTTTTATCAGGTTATCAATATGGTGAGGGAAGTGGGCGTGGGCCACATCCACCTTCGCATGTCTGTGTGCTGGGTCAGTCCAGAGGTGCACGGGCTGCTATCATGTCTGTTGGGCCAATCTTTCACTTGACGTACAGGTGATGTCTCATTCTGTTGTGACAAGTTCGGAGACACAGAATGATAACATTGGTCTTTTGTGGACAGTTGGGAGAATTTGTTATCTGCGTGATATTTGGGATGTTCTTCTTGTCACTTTAGATTGCATATTCCTTTTATTATAACTTTTGCTTCTACGTCGGGGACCAGAAATTCTTCCTTTGGTTAGAATGTAAACGATTAGTACCATTACACAGCTCTTCAATCTCCAGGTCTCTATTATTACACTGGCGGTATCCAAGATTTGGCATTTGGGCATTAAAATCTCCCACCAACACTGTTTCATTTACGTAGGCTCAAATTCAGGTAGACAAGTTTTGGATGTTGGAGGACAGTAAAAGTTATGTAGTATGTATTTTGGGTTATTTTTTCTCCATAACTTTATTGTTTGATGGTCAATATTATCCACATGATTGTTGGTTACAATGGCTTGTGTATCATTCCTGACCAGGGTCATAATGCCCTGGCACTTATTACATTCGCACTTATACTGTGTATAACCTGTGATGTTAATTTGTCTTTGTGAAAATATTGTTTGCCGGAGTAAGGCTTTGTGGATGTAATGGTCTCGTTGTATTAGCTCAGTTGCCTTGTTTTGTAATCCAGCAATGTTAAGCTGTAGTATGTTAAGGTTCCCCCTTGCTAACTCCTCGCATAGAGCAGAGAGATTATCTCTGTTGGACGGACCATGGTAACCGAGGCGACACCCAAGCTCTTTTGAAAAATGTGTATTGTTTCCTGGCATTAGAGTATTGGGTGTTTTGTTGCAGACTTCTGACTCCCAAAGAGCACATTGGGTGCGCCGTTCTCCATGGGTGATAGATGTATTTGTCGCTGCCATTTCTTGCCTTGGTCATTTGGAGGTTCGCTGCGTCGATTGGGTGGGGTGGGGGTGGGTGGGGGGGGGGGTGAGGTGGGGTTCACAGAATGCATTCCCCTCAAGCCACAGGTGCACTCATTACAGATCACACTTCTATATTCTGTATTTAGGCCTTTTCCCGTGGCTGTGTCACGTCGTGCCCACTATGCCTTCACGATCTCCCCTGGATCATCTCTGAGTGTCTCTACCATTATTGGATGTTGGGCTATGCCCGGATCCTCTCTGAGTGCCTCTACCATTATTGAATGTTGGGCTAGGCCCGGATCCTCTCTGAGTGCCTCTACCATTATTGGATGTTGGGCTAGGCCCGGATCCTCTCTGAGTGCCTCTACCATTATTGGATGTTGGGCTAGGCCTGGATCATCTCTGAGTGCATCTACCATTATTGAATGTTGGGCTAGGCCCGGATCCTCTCTGAGTGCATCTACCATTATTGAATGTTGGGCTAGGCCCGGATCATCTCTGAGTGCATCTACTATTATTGGACATTGGGCTAGGCCCGGATCATCTCTGAGTGCATCTACCATTATTGAATGTTGGGCTAGGCCCGGATCATCTCTGAGTGCATCTACTATTATTGGATGTTGGGCTAAGCCCGGATCATCTCTGAGTGCATCTACCATTATCGGACATTGGGCTAGGCCCGGATCATCTCTGGGTGCTTCTACCATTATTGGATGTTGGGCTAGGCCTGGATCCTCTCTGGGTGCCTCTACCATTATTGGAGGTTGGGCTAGGTCCGGATCCTCTCTGGGTACCTCTAATATTATTGGATCCTTGTTAGAGGTCTCGTAGGTTGGACAAAGAGAAGTTGTGTAGAAAGGGAGACGACAGATGAGAAAAACATTTAACCCATGGGTGGAGTTTGGGTTGGTAACATCCAGAGCAAATTCCACTCGTCGGTGAGTACTGGGCTGTCACCTTAATGGGCCCCAAACTGCTCCTCGGCTAGTTATACCACCAGGTACTCAGCCCCCATAGCAAACTCAGTAAACAACATGGTCACCCACGAGAAGGTGTTTCTATGGACACGTTTGTGCAGGAAAGACTATGCCAGAGGCTTGCTGTCGGCCGGACAGCAGCTTCCGGGGCGATCACTGCACCCTAGATGTGAGAAACTGTAGATTCGTATCAGCATCCATTTGATGTAGGATGGACATTGTGACCAGACCCTATATCGACCCCGAGATGTTAGTTTAAATTTAGGATTTTTACATTAATTTTTATAAATATTTTGCTCGGCTGAAACAAAATTAAAGAATTCGTTACAACTCCGACTTAACACTTCAGCGTTTGCACAAATATGGTTTACATGGGAGATAACTGAGAAAATGTGTACGTCACAGATATCAATATTTATTGCACGGGTCTCAAACTCGCGGCTTCGATTAAATATGATTTTACTTACTGTACAAACCAGATAGCAGAACACATTTTTTTTAAAGTCTGAAGAACTAATGATCAGTATTGAAAAAAAATTGATTTCTATAAACAAGGGAACGCCTGTAGACAGATAGATCAACATCTGCATTAATGGAAAAATTTGCGAGAAAGTTATTCAATGCTAAATTTGTCCAGCAATGGCCCTGATAATATAATATAACGTTCTTCGCCATTATGATGTGATGGATGGCTAGATACATTAATATTGCTGGAAAAATGTCAGAGGACGCAATTCTGAGGCTGAAACAACTATTTTCAAACAGCGAAATGTCTTATCGATCGTTAAACGACAAATCATAACATAGTGAGACGTGGTGCCAGCAACGACCTCCTAGATTAGCAGGGTTTCAACTAAAAAGGCGCAGCTACAATATTATTGTACATTGGCTTGGCTTGGCTTCGTTCGTTCACAATCTCCCGGTACTACATCAGCTCTCTACCTGCTTCAGGTTTACTGAGAATAGTGCAGACAGCTCTCTACCTGCTTCAGGTTTACTGAGAATAGTGCAGATAGCTCTCTGCCTGCTTCAGGTTTACTGAGAATAGTGCAGACAGCTCTCTGCCTACTTCAGGTTTACTGAGAATAGTGCAGACAGCTCTCCACCTGCTTCAGGTTTACTGAGAATAGTGCAGACAGCTCTCTACCTGCTTCAGGTTTACTGAGAATAGTGCAGACAGCTCTCTACCTGCTTCAGATTTACTGAGAATAGTGCAGACAGCTCTCTACCTGCTTCAGGTTTACTGAGAATAGTGCAGACAGCTCTCTACCTGCTTCAGGTTTACTGAGAATAGTGCAGACAGCTCTCTACCTGCTTCAGGTTTACTGAGAATAGTGCAGACAGCTCTCTACCTGCTTCAGGTTTACTGAGAATAGTGCAGACAGCTCTCTACCTGCACTCGAGCCATCATTCCGCCATGGAATTGGGAGACCATCGTTATGAACTTCATCGGGTAGCCTCTGCTATCTGTTTACAATGTCAAATGCCTTAGTTAAATTCTCAACGGACACGTACATGTGGCGTTGCTGCTCCTGTCCCTTTTGCTGAATTTGGTGTGCTGTAATGAACATGTCTGAATGAACACCAGAACTACAGTAATGATCATACGGGCTACTCCACCACCCTCTCAACATGGTTGTTGCTTGTATGAATGGCGTTACAAATTAAATGTAGACGATATTAAAAGTTGCTGCCAGTTTTGTGGTAAATCGGCAGGCTTTGTTGACATGCAGCGTACGAAGAAGAAGAAGAACAGCGTACGAAGAAGATCTGACATGAACAATTAGAAAAGTCAAGGAAAGGCCATTTTTGCCGACCCTTGGGGGTCCCATTAATTCGTGTCTCCGTAGATGGGCCTTGAGATATAATATGACGAACATGAAAACCTCAGCGACGGATATCGAAATAATGGGTGTTCAATCGGCAATGAAATGATGGATAACGAGGCTTTTAATACACAGGAAGCTCGAACTCCCTCAAAAGTGATCGAGGCGAGTACACACAACACCGAGAATGGGGAACAGTAAGGGGTTGAAATGGCAACAAGCTATCAGGATTAGTATATTAATGAGCACGATGGAAGGGCAGGGAATTGAGATGGCAGTAGTTTATCAGGATTAATACTTCACTAGGGATACGGAACGCCACAGCACTGGGCTGTCGAAATGTTATCAGGATTAGTACATCATAGATGTTGGAGAACATTAAATGACTGAGAGAACAATAAGTTATCATTAATGGGCAGTATTTAACTTACATGCACATGTTGAATAGTTCTCCAGTGAAAGAAAATTGAATTTTCGCAAAAAGCTGTCAGATACACACAATACGACCCTTCTATTGGTGGAGCTTAAACGCCGTGTCAAAAGGATACGCCACTGACAACAGACATCGGATTTATATTGGACACTTCTTAGCACAAATCTTTCTGTCTCAAATGACGGCGTGATTGGCATCTTGCCAGAGGATGTTAATGTTGTCATCGATCTTGCCTTCATCTGCCCTTATTTCTACCTGCTGGAATGTATTGGGCGTGTGGGGATGCCAACATCTGTCGTGTTAGTCTCTCAGGAGAACACTCCTAAACACATGACACCAACGATATATTAAAATACTCGAACGGAACAAACACAATACACTAGGGACAAACATAAGGACTTTTAAACATTCTGAGGGAGAAACTATTTATAGGTAAATCAAAACAGCCTTTGTAAGAGACAGGAAAAGAACGATACTCTTGCAAAAACAATGATTTAAAATAATAAAGCAGTACACTACCAAACACTGGAAACAAATATTGTTTTATAAAATACGCGAATGGAAATACTATAAAGAACGCGGGACCAATGAGGTTTTTGGAAATTAACGAAGGGAAATACCATCAAACACTGGGGACTAATGAGGTTTAGAACCGACCAAAAAGGCGACTTCCACCAAATACTGGGTCCAATAAGATTTTAGAACTGACCAAAAGGTGGCTTACACCAAACACTGGGGACTAATGAGGTATTAGAACCGACCAAAAAGGGGACTTCCACCAAACACTGGGTCCAATAAGATTTTAGAACTGACCAAAAGGTAGCTTACACCAAACACTAAGACCAATAAGGTTTTAGAACCGACCAAAAGGAGACTTCCACCAAACACCAAACAAAGACACAGCTGTCATGGGTGAAGTGTTAGAAACTTCTTTATAGTATGTCACAGCTTTCAATGTAGGGTAGTCCGTTATCTTCCTCATTGCTTTGCCTTTCCTAACAGTAAGCCAGGTTCCCATTTATAGCTTGATAGACTAGAGCCTGCCAATAAAGTGGATCGAATCTTGTTCCATTGCTACGTGACCTTATCAAAAAAAAACATCAATAAATCAATTATTCAATCAATCAATAAGTTAATAAATAAGTAAATACATCAATAAATAATGCACAACGTTTTCAGCTCCCTGTGAAGCACATGTCTTTAATAAATACACCCCTAGACATCAAACGTTGACCAGCATTTATCTGTTAACGTTGTCACTGGTTATAGTTTCCACAAGATCGGGTAGCAACCCCCATGTATAACCCTGTTTAGTCGACTCTTATGACGGGCCTAACATGTTACAGTGTTACTATTTGCTGTCTCCCGTTTAGACCCAGATATCACTTGGGTTACTCAAAATCTTTCTTCAATTCAAACAATTGGAAGGAGAACCAAACAATGATGGATGGAATTCCTGCGTAACTTGGATACATAATAACAAAACAGTACAATATTTTTGATAGCTTCATCGAAGGATAAATAGGAAAATACAAGCTAACACGTTCTCAATAAACAACACCCAGAAAGAACCAACGAGACAAAATACCGTATCCCCACATCAGACTGCTTGATGTCAAAGACGTTTCAGAACTTTCTGCCTGATGGCGGTCCCCAACAACCACTTCCTTAACCTGGCAAGCAGCTTACGTTGATAAGTAACTATTGAGCGACTTTCCATCGTACCTCCTGTTCGTCGCTACCTAAACGAAGAAATAGTTGCCACAAAATAATATCCTATCTAGACAGTGAATACATTCTTACCGATACTCCGTGCAGATACAGACCAGAAGAGCAGGTGCAACGCCAACAGATTTCTTATTATGTCACTTGCAGTCAATTTTTAAATATATATTTGTTGAAAGGAGTGGGGGGGGGGGGGGGGTGCCAGAGAAGGGAATGAGCTGACCACAAACAGCGATACACAGCTGGTTGCTTGCGTCAGAGACAGCGAATCAGAGCTGACCATACCCTCATTCCTATCCAAGTGGCTGTCTTGTAGTTTGGCTGAGAGAATAGGGATCGAAGAAAGAAACAAACTCGGTCCCCAACATTTCGTTCTAAAGCCGGAGGTGTCGCATCGAATTGCCATGATATCACATCCTCGCTGTAAAATACGACACAACGTAAAGAAACGTTCATTTCTGGATGAACACAGAAGTAGAAGAATAAAAATAAGAAGAAGAGAAAGAAGAGAAGAAGAAAAAGAAACCATATTTTTGTGATATTCTTGAGCTCCAGTAATGAGGATTGGTTCCTCTCGCTTTCATTTCACTGTTCATTCACAAGTTCTTGTCATCCTCCCCACTCTACTTTTCTCCGTGGGTTCTAATCCAGCGCAAACTTAATACTAACCGACTACTCTTCTTGTAATACTCGGGTAGCAGTTATTCGCCCATTTATGTATGTATATCATACATCGGTTATTGTTCACAGAGGTTTGTTTAACAATCATTAGGCTTCTTGTCTTTGTGAATGGCGAGGTGTGAAATGTGATGGATTGGAAAGTCTTCTAATATAGCAGCGTTATAAAGTAATGTTAATCGCCTCTTATGACATACTCCCATGAAGCATTGAACCTTTTCTCAACTACACACACCCACACGCACACACACATACAAACACGCACGCACGCACGCACGCACACACACACACACACACACATATATATATATACCTATTTGGCTGTCATAAGTTTCTTGCCAAGTCTGCAGTAGGGTAGGTTGCCATTATTTTGTGTACGGGAAGGAATGGAAAAACCCACGTCTGCCAAACCTGACACGAGCGTGATTCGAACCTGGTGCGTTGGGATTGTGAAACGGACGCTTTAACCCTAGGCCACGCAGCCTCCCCATTTATTTATATACTACTGTAAATAATGTGTCCACTTACCGAATCTCATCATATTTAAAGATGAAGCTGTGGAATATTTGCAGCAATAATGTGATTCCTCAACAACTATTAACATTAACGTGGCTATTGTATTATTTGAGTAGTATACGCCAACGCGCGAGAACACACACACACGCATTCACAGACACAGACACACACACGCAAAACACACACACGCACGCACGACACACACACGCATTCACGCACATACACACACACGCACAGACACACACACACGTACGCAAAGACACACATACACGCATAGACACACACACGCACGCTCATACACACACATATGCGCACACACAGCCACACACACGTACAGACACACACACGCACGCATAGACACACACATACACACACACGCACGCATACACACACACACACGTATCATCATCATTATCGTCATCCGTTTTCTTATTTTACTGCGTCGAATCCTTTACGTTATTAGACAGCTAGCCCCATGCTCATGCCTGCTTAGTTGTCATCACGACAGGTATAATAATATACAGTAGGCTTATTCTTAATTTCCAATTAAGAGGCCCAGCAATGCACACAAAATCATGACGAGTCTGCAAACAGAAACACAAAAGCAAAATAACAAACAGCAAACAAATCAAAACAGACGCATGTAGGCTCTGGCAACGCACGTTGTTATCGCCCTTATGGAGTGCCGACTCTGTGTAGTGGTGACTCTGTGTAGTGGTGACTCTGTGTAGTGGTGACTCTGTGTAGTGGTGACTCTGTATAGTGGTGACTCTGTGAAGTGGTGACTCTGTGAAGTGGTGACTCTGTGTAGTGGTGACTCTGTGTAGTGGTGACTGTGTAGTGGTGACTATGTGAAGTGGTGACTCTGTGTAGTGGTGACTCTGTAGTGTTAGGGAATTTGTAACAAATTATCGATTAATCTGTAATCCTGGCAAATAAATCAGGCAGAGCAAGTGTCTGATGCCAGATATTCAAATGTCTAAAATAACAAAAACAATTCATTTCAGTTGTTTGTCTTGCAGTACCCACTGTTTTACTCCGTCCATCTCTCCAACCTAGGGGTGGTCGTCCAAGTGGACACTCAAAGTTGAGAGCCACCAGAACGCCACTAATCCTGTCTAATATGTGTCAGACATGCGAAGAACATGTCCAGCCCGACTGTATTATATTTAGCAGACTTGTATCTACAACGATATGAAACGAGATTTGACACCTTCTTTCAGTCTATTGTCAATTCTGTTGTCAATTCTGTTGTCAATGTTGTTGTCACACGAGGGACTGTTAGTATTCTCGCGCCATTAAACATTGAATTACTCGAAGCCCACCTGAGTCTGCCGTTTGTCAGTTCCATACCTCGTTTCTCATCTGCTGAAAAATGGGACTGTTACATTAAAGCTGAACAGGCCTGATCGTTTCTCATATGCTGAAAAATTGGATTGTTATAGTTAAAGCTGAACAGGCCTGATCGTTTCTCATCTGCTGTAGAATGGGATTGTTACAGTTAAAGCTGAACTGGCCTGATCGTTTCTCATCTGCTGAAAAATTGGATTGATACAGTTAAAGCTGAACAGGCCTGATCGTTTCTCATCTGCTGAAAAATTGGATTGTTACAGTTAAAGCTGAACAGGCCTGATCGTTTCTCATCTGCTGTAGAATGGGATTGTTTCAGTTAAAGCTGAACAGGCCTGATCGTTTCTCATCTGCTGTAGAATGGGATTGTTACAGTTAAAGCTGAACAGGCCTTATTGTTTCTCATCTGCTGTAGAATAGGAATGTTACAGAAAGCTGAACCAGTCTGATCGTTACTCATCTGCTGAAGAATGAGATTGTTACAGTTAAAACTGAAACGTTTTGCACATTTCACCTTGTGAGTAAAACGTGTTCATTATGAACAGGCTTATCTTTCTATTAATGTTAACGTCAACTGCTTCGCTTGCTTCGTGGAGCTCTTTTACGCATTGCTAAACTTCTCTGATGATGTGACTGAGAATGACTGTGTCATCAGCAAATCATTAGGTAGATTCGTTTTTCTCAGTCCACGCTGATGCCTTTATCATGTCAATTTCCTGCCGAAGACGGATGTGTCGGACCGAAAGGTGTAAATATCGCAGTCAAGCTGTAAACTAGCGACACAAAGTATTCCATTCTCCGGACTACATCCTGCTACTTGCAATGCCCTGTTGAGGGCTTGGTAGCAGGAGAGTGAGAACAAACGCAGAAGAAGAAGAAGAGTCAATTTAAGTTTTATAAAGTCTTCCTGAACTGCTGATGTAAACATTTTTTTAGGGAAGGAAAAGAGGGGGTTGGAGGGGGGTGGTGGAAGATGGTATCATCCTATGGAACGTTGTATTGGTATTGTGTTGACTGACTAGAAGAATAGCGTAATATCAGCTGATCTTCAGCGTGCATGAATGCATGCATAAACACATACATACTTACATACACATATGCATACATAAACACATACATACATAAATACATACACATACATGCACATACATACACACTTACATACATACACACACATACACACACATACACACACATACACACACATACATACTTACATACATACACACACATATACACATATATACTTACATACATACACACCCATATATACTTACATACATACACACATACACACACATACATACATACTTACATACATAAACACATACATACTTTCATACATAAACACATACATACATACATATATACATACATAAACACATACATACATACATACATACACACATATACACACACATACATGCTTACATACATAAACACATACATACATACATACACACACATACACATACATACATACATACACACATACGCACATATATATTTATTTGCAATGATATAATCTTGATTTGAGCTGTCGTTTGTATGCGACTCAACATATTATGCAATCAACAGGGAACAGATGGTGCTCAGACTATCACCCTATTGCCAACTTATATTGAACATAAAATTGGCCTATTCAGCCAAATACCATGTGTTCACTTTAATCTTTTTCGATTTTGTTAAGCTTCAAATTGCGCTGGTACAAGATAGAGGTCCATATCCATCACGATCCAACCTAGCTGACAAGATTTACCAACTATATTTAGTGCATAAACTTGCCAGCCTGGGGAACGATGGCGGTTTGAGTAGAAAGTAAAAAGTAAAGCAGAAGGATAGATCAATAGATAGATAGAAAGATAGATAAACGTGCATATATATATATATATATATATATATATATATATATATATATATATATATATATATATATGTATATATATATATAAATATATATATATATATATATATATATATATATATATATACACACACATTTTTACATATGGGGGGATAGGTATAAAGGGCATTCAAGTCCATCCGGGACTTTCTTTACAGGAATCTTTTACATTTTTTTAAAAGTAGTAAAATGTTATTTATTTTTCGCCATAATCTTCTGCAACGTTCATACACTTATCCAAGCGTTTAAATAATGCTTGAAAAGCTTCAGCGTAGAAAGATTTGTCATTATGGCTGAACTAATCCAGGACGATCTGTTTCACTTCGTCCTCAGTGCAGAAATGGTGACCTCCCAGAAATTCTTTTAGGGATCCAAATTGGTTAAAATCGTTTGGAACGATGTCTGGGCTGTAAGATAGATGTCGCAATACCTCTCAGCCGAGTTGCTGCTGATAGTACATAGTGTGGTGAGCAGTATGAGATCGAAGAGGCTTGAAATATTTTCTGGCAGTCAAAAGCGGAACGCTGTCTTGGCACCCAACGTGCACTAACCTTCTAATAATACAAATGTTCATGAATAATACCCACAGAAAGATTTGCCTCTTGTGCAATTTCGTGTCGATTTTCTAGGATAAGGCGTTCCACAATCTGGGTATTCTTCTTCTTCTTCTTCTGCGTACACAGTCAGACAGTAACCATTATTTTTTCGAAAAAAGCGGCGGTCATCCTGAGACTCTCGCCACTACCATAGAGCTTGTCTTGCAGTTCCACTGGCAATGGCCACATCTGCTCTCTCTGATCCTCGTATGTCGGGCAGTTCTGCAGCAGATGTTCAGTGGTCATTTTACCAGTACCGCACGGGCATTCGTCGGTACACCCTATCTTCAATTTGTTGAATAGGTGGTACCTCAGTCTGTTGTGGCCAGTGCGAAGTCTGAAGACAACGACCTGCTCTCTTCGGTTCAACTGGTAATAGGCATCGTTTTTGGTGTAACCAGTATGTTCGGTTTCCCATTTGGTCATGTATCTGGCTTTGATAAGCCGTTTTGACTCTTCGTACGTCATACTGGTATCTGTTTGTGGTAGTCTTGCACCTTCTTTTGCCAGTCTGTCTGCCTCCTCGTTGCCTTGGATGTTGCAGTGTGACGGGACCCACTGTACCACTACCCTTTTTGGTGCGGACTGTTGGCACAGTTTGCAGAGTGCTGCTCTTAGGTCATTAAGCTCAGTGTTTTTCTGGCTTTTTAGCGCTGTGACTACTTCGAGAGCATCTGTCAGCAGAACTATATGGCTCTCATTTTCACTATGTGTCACCATTTCTTCCACTGCCGCCCTCAGTGCCTCTGCCTCCGCTCTGAAATTGCTTGTGTACTTACCAGTAGCGAATGACAGTGTTATTTGTCTGCCATTTGGTAGGTTCAGGAATGCTCCTGCCCCTCCGTTCTGTGTAGTGTTTGTTACAGAACCGTCGGTGTATGCATGGGTCCAGTCCATGCTTGTGTAGCTTTTCGTTATGAAGCTTAGGGTAGTGTCTCTCCTTTCTTTTTCAGTCTGGCAGTTTTTTTTTGCAATACCTGGTATATTTTCTACCACCTCTGGAAATATATCCTGCCTCCAGGTAGGTTTTCGTACAGTAGTGATGGGTTTTGGTGTTGTTAGTGCGTTTATGGGATCTTCGTGCATCTTTGCTTTGGCTATTTCTGCAAAGTTTCTCCGCTTTAGTTTCCCATTTCCCAAATTGTTTAGTCTCTGGTACATTGGATGGTCCGTCAGTCTTCGGAGTTTCTCTGACTGCAGCTGGGCTCTGCAGTCTCTTCTATCGGTCATGGATTGCAGTTTTGTAATCTTTTCAAGTTCTACAATTGGCGTTGACTTCATGCCACCTGTTATAATTCTCATGGCTTGGTTTTGAAGTTTGTTAACTTTATCGAAGTTCGCCTTCGCTGCTGTTGTCCATGCCGCAATGCCATACTCGAGAACTGGTCTCACTCTTCCAGTGTACAGTTTCTTTAGTATGCCTTCTTCTGCTCCCCAGCTAGTGCCAGCAAGTTTCCTCATGATCGCCATTCTTTCTCTGGCTTTCATTCGGTTTCTCTCAATCTGACTTTTCCATGTCATGCGCCGATCAAATGTGACTCCCAGATAGGTTGGGTTGTCGTTTGGCTGCAGGATTTTGCCATTTAGACTTAATTTGGTACTTTGGGGTTTTAATGAGAGCGAGAATATTGTGCACGTGGTTTTCTCCTCGTTTACTTTGACCAGCCATGAGTTCGCCCACTCTTCCAGCGATGTTAGGGCCGTCTGCGTCTGTGACCTCCCAGAAATTCTTTTAGGGATCCAAATTGGTTAAAATCGTTTGGAACGATGTCTGGGCTGTAAGATAGATGTCGCAATACCCCTCAGCCGAGTTGCTGCTGATAGTACATAGTGTGGTGAGCAGTATGAGATCGAAGAGGCTTGAAATATTTTCTGGCAGTCAAAAGCGGAACGCTGTCTTGGCACCCAACGTGCACTAACATTTTAATAATACAAATGTTCATGAATAATACCCACAGAAAGATTTGCCTCTTGTGCAATTTCGTGTCGATTTTCTAGGATAAGGCGTTCCACAATCTGGGTATTCAAAGGAATGACTTTGATGGGTTGAGAGCATCACTCGCGGATGTACGACCTTTTCTAAAACGTTTACACCATTTAAATGTCTTACTGCGGCTGAGTGTCTCATCGCCGTATTGTGATTGCAGTGTGCTGTAAGTTTCCGCAGGTTTCCCGCCTTCTTTGACAACAAACGTCATCATCACACGCTATTCCCTGCTAGAACCAACAGTATTGTCCGCCATTTGTATTTATCTGTCACGTTACTGGCCCATGGCAAGTGGACCACCTAGCAGTAATATGACACAAGTTCCCCTAACTAATGATAGTAGTTCCAGCGTGCTATAACCCATTCAGGTAGAACCAGAACAAAAATTCCCGGTTTGATTTGAACGCCCCTCGTATTTAGATAGATAGATAAATAGATGGGGATTCCGTGGCGAAGTGGTTAAGCCGTCGGCCTCGTGATCAGGTAGTGTGTTCGACTCCGGACTCCGCCGTCTTTTTCACGAGTGTTTTCACGATCTCCTGCATCTCGTAGCCACCACCTAGTCGTCTTGTCATTGACTTGCCGCTAGGGTCCGACGGCTCGAGACGAGAGAGTGAGGATAAAAAGTAGCGTAGTTAATCCTTACTAAAAATAGCGCTAACAAATAAATTATGCCATCATTGTTTGCGATGGACTGCGGCCTTTGCCTTTGAGATAGATATATAGGTTAGATACATACAGACAGATAGACATATATATATATATATATACAGACATACAGACAGACTGATATCACTCCACATGGTGTCACTACACATGATATAGCCACAAACTGTGATTTTGATTTACCCTAACCAGGCGTTAGAGAAGACATAAATCCAGATATTTGCAGTACAGTTTCAATTCAAATACCGTTTACATAACTAGGATGCCAGCCCTATGCACAACCCTTCTAAGCCAATTCTTACTCAATGGTTCTATTCTGTTTGACCCGGGAACCAATTAAATGAAACTTAAATGACAATAATTATTGTACACATATTTGTGCAACTGACTGATCACGGTAACGTATCTAGAGATAAAAGGGGGTTAACCGAGGGTTAATGCACGGGTTAACTGAGGGGTAATGCAGGGGTTGACTGAGGGGTAATGCAGGGGTTAACCGAAAGGTAATGCAGGGGTTGACTGAGGGGTAATGCAGGGGTTAACAGAGGGAAAATGCAGGGGTTGAGTGAAGGATAATGCAGGGGTTAACTGAGGGGTAATGCAGGAGTTGACCGAGCGGTAATGCAGGGGTTAACCGAGGGGTAATGCAAGGATTGACTGAGGGGTAATGCAGGGGTTGACTGAGGGGTAATGCAGGGGTTGACTGAGGGGTAATGCAGGGGTTGACTGAGGGATAATGCAGGGGTTAACTGATGGGTAATGCAGCGGTTAACCGAGGGGTAATGCAGGGGTTAACTGAGAGGGTAATGCAGGGGTTAACTGAGGCCTGGCAACTATCCCATGGGTTCCTTCATGTCGTTGTTGTCGTGGTGTTGTCGTGGTGTTATCGTGATGTTGTTGTTGTTCGAAGCTACTATTCTTGATCTCATTTCACGTTTGACGACGTTCCTGTTGAATCAGGTTATTTCGGTGATGCTTACATCTCTAAGCGTAACGAAAATGAACCTTGACCTCTGGCTTCAGTGCAATGTGAGGTTTCGATGTAGGATCACCTTTAATGAGCCATACCTCGTTGATTGGACCGCTCGAACAGGGAATACTACGAGGAAGTGAGGTGGGGTCGTGGTCCATTTGTTTTGTCTGACTGACGTAAGGTGGAGTGGTGGTCAGTATGTTTTGTCTCACTCTGACGCGAGGTTTGGTTTTGGTCCATTTATTCGTCTGACTCTGACGTGAGGTGGGGTCTTGGTCCATTTGTTTCGTCTGACTCTGACGTAAGGTGGAGTCGTGGTCAGTACAGTAATTTTCGTCTCACTCTGACGCGAGGTGGGGTTTTGGTCAGTATGTTTCGTCTGATTCTGACGTGAGGTGGGGTTTTGGTCAGTATGTTTCGTCTGCTTCTGACGCGAGGTGAAGTTTTGGTCAGTATGTTTCGTCTGCTTCTGACGCGAGGTGGGGTTTTGGTCAGTATGTTTCGTCTGATTCTGACTTGAAATGGGGTCTTGAATAGTATGTTTTGTCTGACTGGCGTGAGGTGGGCTACCTCAGCATGGTTGTACGTTCCGTGGCAGAGACTGTCACTCGCGGATCGGCCGATACAGACAGTGTCGAAGTACGGGAACTCACAGGGCGCCACGGCATGGTCTGTAGAGACTGAGACGTCTGTGATGATGATGTATATTTTCAGAAATATTCTGTTTTTTTCCTTCTTTCATTCTAGAAAATCTATTTAAGCCCACTGGGCCGATAGAATGTCTGTGATGTACTCTGGTCATGTTTGAATTCCCTTAAATCGGATACGATTCTATCGACTGTTGTCTCCGTGTCAGATATTAACTGTTAAAGATCTTTCAACATTTGTGTCTCTGTTAATACTCTTTCTATTGTGTATATTTTCACCAACATTGAACTGCTCAGGTCTAGTAACTACGGACAAAAACAGTGATATAAATTTCTAAAATTGTGCACAAATTATATATAAAAATAAAAACCCCTATGGATCCCAGTGGAGCATATGTCTTCAACAAATACTTCAACATATTTTGGGCCGTTCCAGCTTTGATCACTTCTTCTCTAATTCCTTTATGTTTGTCTCTAGTTCTCTTCTCCAATTGTGTTCTTGTCCACCTCGACGTCTTTTATCTCAGGGGTTCCAGAATAGAGATTGTCTTGTAATGCTAGCAACTGGTTCCAGTCAAGTATGTTCCCCACCCAAAGCCCCGTTGATGTTTGTATGGTTCCATCTAACGGTTCCATATTTGTTATCTTAACATACCATTTCAACCCTATGTTCTGTACATGCACCCTTTTGTGAAAGTATGCAGCTTTCTCGTTGTTGGTGTGCTCTATATTTGAGAACCAAACAAAAGAACGGACTTTACATTGATGCAATAGATAATTAAAGTCGACTATTTGTGTGTGTGTCTCTGGTTGACATTTGATTTTAATAAGTTCCTAAAAACTATAAATGGTCTTCTCGCGTTTTGTATTCTTAATGTGTACCTGCATCTACAAATTCATCTTGCTGTAAAGTTATGTGAATGATTCCACAGCTTATAGAAGTGCATTTCCCAACACAATCTGATAACAAGTAGTTGTATTTACTCTCATAATATTCATCTTCTTTGTGCGTATTTGCATTCCCAGTTTCCTCTCATAAAGTATATTATTTTATTTTACATATTGTGGCAATCATGGGATAAAATGGTCAAGTCGTCGGTCAGGCCCAGACCGACAAGTTGCTTTATAAGATGTCTTTGTATTCTATTCTGGTTGGTTGATTTTGTAGTGTCCATAATCCAGTCAAGAGCTAGCAGGAAGGGAAATGGTGATACAAGTCATCTATGCCGAATAACAATTCTTATCTCAAAGGGCACAGCAAGCCTACTTTCAAATAGAACGCTACATTTCATAGCAACATACGCTTTCGTAATTATGTTAATGTTTTCAGAGGCACACCATAGTGTCTGCACAACTTACAAAACAATTATTTGGTCAAGTTGTCAAATACTTTTCATAGTCCACGTATCCGATTTAAAGTGGAGAATTCCATTCCCTACTTTGTTAAAGCATTATTCTCGGAGTAGTTAGTAGGTCTTTCACAGGACCTATTTTGTCAAAAGCCTGCTTGTTCTTCTCTCATCTATTTGTCTTTGACCTCTTTCAATCGCTCAAGTATAACCCTGTTTGATATTTTCCCAGGCACTGATAATATAATTATCACGATTTAATGTGTTCACTGCTACAGTTCTGTCTTCTTCGTGAACTTGTCCACTGCTACAGTTTTGTCTTCTTCGGCAACTTGACCACATAAGATTTCTCCCAATCGGCTGGTATTACTTCTCTACCCCCCTCCCCCAACCTTACCAAGTATTTAATAAAATATCTTTGTTAAAATGTCAATTTCTACCTTTGTTGCTACTGCCGAGATACCACCTGGACCCCTGACTTTATTTCAAGACCATTATAGCTTTCTTAATTTCTCCTCTGTTTGATTTCGTGCAGCTAATCTGCAGCTCCGTTTCTGTCGACTGAATGTCTGGGAGATATTGCGGAACTGCTATATTTAGAAGTTATACGAAAGGTTCTACCCATCTTTTCATCTGCGCGTTCGTGTTGCTCAGCAAATTCACTCCTTTAATTGAATGAAGCCATTTACTTGTCTAAATATGTTCCTGTTAGTTTCCTCGTTTTGCTGTAGAGTTCTTTCACATTTCCTTTCGCTAGTGCTTCTTCTGTTTATTCTGCATCTTTTGCTTCTTCTCTTCTTCGTTCATTCTCAATCTCCCGTTACCAAACCCTGAAAGGGCTTAAGTAGCAGAATGTAGTCCAGAGAACGGAATGCGTTGTGTTGTAGTTTACAGCTTGACTGCGATATGTGCACCTTTCGGTCCAACACATCCGGCTTCAGCACGTTTTTTGTGAGTACCGGGTTAGCATTCCCTCTTCGATTCCTTCTCCTTAGCCAGTCTACTCTGTTGCAGCCTGTTATCCAGGATCACCGCGTGGAGGTGTAGAAGGGTCTTGACAGCTCTGGTTCGCAGTCAGCTAAGCTACATTTCTCTCTTCCGATGCTCTTTTCTACTGCTGTATTAGATTCAGTATATATTTCTCGATTCTTATCACGTACTTCAGGCTTTGCTGTTGTTTATAAATGTACTCGTCATTTTTCTTTATTTTATCTTTGTGCTAATTTCTTCTGTCATCCACGCCTTGTGTGGGTGCTCTGTTTTCCGCAGAACGTATCCACGAGTCCGGTCCCATATGCTAGGTTATGTTACCAGTGCTCCGTGGTATCCTCTATATCGTCTCTCTATTGCAGTATGTGATGCATATCCCCATTTTTAATATATCCTGTATGTCCGTGTTTCTGGAGAATAGGAATGCCACATTGAATTGTTGTCTGTGAGTGCATGTATATTTATTTTAGCTTCATCTATACAATGGCTATCAGAAGACGGTGGTTTGATGTCATATTCGTACATTTTACAATGAGGATCAAAACTTCAATTTATACAAATAGGGTCAATCTGATTTTATTGTCCTGTGGTCTAGTGACATCCATATTGCTTTGTGTATTCTTTTATGTGGAAACATGCTGCCACTAATCATCAATCTATTTAAAGTACAGAATACGTAACTCCACAAGTAACTCCACAAGTAACTCCACAAGTAACTCCACAAGCAACTCCACAAGTAACTCCACAAGCAACTCCACAAAGTAACTCCACAAGTAACTCCACAAGTAACTCCACAAGTAACTCCACAGCTAACTCCAAATTATCATTTCTAGTCCCGAATCCATGCCTACGATCTCTTCAAACCTTACTTGATCATTCCCAAACTTAACATTTAGATCTCCCATTAAGTTGTATATGTGACGTATAATTACGTAATCAGGTCAAACACTTTATCGACATGTATTTTACATTTACATTTTACGAAGCTTTATTGTAAAAATCATCTCAAGCTGTGTTATCGTGCAAAGTGATGAAAGATTACAATAGCGCATTATATTCCATAAACGCATACATGATAGCAGACATAGAAGAGCTTCATATCAGCAGTCACCTGGTTTTGTCAGAGCATTGAACTTTTCAGGGCTAGGTAATTTTAAGCGGTGTTCAATAGATGAGGTAACGAGTGCCAACTATTTGTCTATGATCTATACGAACATCTATTGCAATAAGAGCTGTAGATGAAAGCAGTTATCGTTCGCGAAAAAACAAAAGAAAACAATGCTTAATATTTACTATAATATATGAGAGCGTGTATAGAGCGATGATAGACTGACCTTTACCTTTTTACCTTTACTAAGAAAAAAACTCAATGAAAACATTTTTCTATGAAACACCATAGGAAGCACATTCGTCAGAGTTCTGTTTTGGAACCAATTTTGTTCTTGACATGTATAAACGATTTGGACATTGCCATCGGATCCATGATTGCAAATTTCGACGATGACACAAAACTATGCAGTAGTGTCTTCAGTAGTGGATTTTGTAAAGGCGTTTGATAGAGTACCTCACCAAAGATTATTTCGAAAGTTAAAATCACATGGAATAGGTGGGGAAGTTGCCAAATGGATTGAAAATTGGTTAACGGGAAGAAGGCAGAGTGTGGGAATAAATAAGGAGTACTCTGAGTGGTGTGAAGTGAAAAGTGGAGTGTCACAGGGCTCAGTTTTGGGACCAATTTTGTTCTTGATATATATACATTATTTGGACATTGATATGAGATCCAAGATTGCAAGATTTGCTGATGACACAAAACTATGCAGTAGTGCCTCATCTAAAGCGGAAGTGGATATATTGAGGTCGGATTTAGATAAAATTCGAGAATGGTCTGTAAGCGGCAAATGGAGTTTAATGTAGATAGATGTACAGTCATCCACATGGGTAGATCCAATATGGAACATGATTACAGAATGGGAGAGAACAATATTAGAAAGATAGATTAGGAAAGGGACCTAGGGGCTATAATAGATCATACAGGTAAGGTCAGTGAGCAGGTTCAGGTAGCAGTGAAAAAGGCAAATGCAATGTTAGGTATGATAAAAAGAAATATTAAACATAGGAGCAAGGAAGTGATAGTCAAACTGTTTAAAGCAAGACCAGTTAGACCTAGATTGGAGTGTTGTATTACCTGTGTGGAGTCGTTATCGTAGAGGAGAAATAAACATGATGAAAAGGATAAAAAAAAGAACGACGAAGCTGATAGTGGGATTCCAGAATTACAGTTACGAGGAAAGAGAAAAACCGGCCTACAGTGTCTAGAAAAGAGAAGAATTGGAAGTCACAATACAGGTTTATAAGATGATCAGAAGGATGGATAAATTAGACTATAATAAGTTGTTTTTTTTCAAAATAGAACCACTCACAAGAACAAGAGGGTATAGCTACAAACTAACCAAAGAAAGATCCAGATTAGATATTAGGAAATATTTTTGCGGTTAGAGAGTGGTCAATGCTTGGAATGCATTGCCAGAGGAAGTAGTGGAGGCAGGGACAATTAATGCACTTCAGAATATATTGGATGCGCATAGATTTTAGAGCTAGGAAATGTAAATTGGTTTTATACAAAGTATTCTAAACCAGTATATAGACGGTAAGTTAAGTTAAGTCACGAACAAACCAAAGTTCTATTTTGTGTCTCTACACCTAATCAAACACATTCGTCGTGAACAAACCAAAGTTCTATTTTGTATCTCTGCACCTAATCAAACACATTCGTCGTGAACAAACCAAAGTTATATTTTGAATCTCTGCATCTAGTCAAACACATTCGTCACGAACAAACCAAAGTTCTCTTTTGTATTTCTGAACCATATCAAGCATATTAGTCGTGACGAAACCAAAGTTCTATTTAGTATCTCTGTACCATATCAAGCATCTTGTCGTGAACAAAGCAAAGTTCTAGTTTGAATCTCTGTACCATATCAAGCATCTTGTCGTGAACAAACCAAATTTCTATTTTGTATCTCTGTACCATATCAAGCATCTTGTCGTGAACAAACCAAAGTTCTAGTTTGAATCTCTGTACCATATCAAGCATCTTGTCGTGAACAAACCAAAGTTCTATTTTGTATCTCTGCACCATATCAAGCACACTCGTCGTGAACAAACCAAAGTTCTATTGTGTATCTCTGCACCATATCAAGCACACTCGTCGTGAACAAACCAAAGTTCTATTGTGTATCTCTGCACCATATCAAGCACACTCGTCGTGAACAAACCAAAGTTCTATTGTGTATCTCTGCACCATTTAATGATTATTATGAAAGTAGCTGTGCACACGATGAACAAACACCACAATATCAGACGACATTGCAACAGCTGCCCTCATATGAATTGTTTCAATATGTGTATTTATTTATATTAAAGAAATCTGGCAAAAATGTGCACTTTTAAAAAGTAGAAAAGAAAGACATTACAAATTATAAATAGTTGACAGCATGGACATCTGTTCCTGGCAAACTTACTTTGTGCTCATATAGTGCAAGTTAGGGTCGGCTATATACCATTGGTTCTATGGTGTGGCTATAGACGAAATTTGGTTTGCTTTGTGGTTTGTAGATTGAAGTAAACTGTGTGGGGAATAGTTTGGGGTAAACTGTGTGGTTTGTAGATTAGAGTAAACTGTGTGGTTTGTATATTGGAGTAAACTGTGTGGTTTATAGATTGGAGTAAACTGTGTGGTTTGTAGATTAGAGTAAACTGTGTGGTTTCTAGATTGGAGTAAACTGTGTGGTTTGTAGATTAGAGTAAACTGTGTGGTTTGTAGATTGGAGTAAACTGTGTGGTTTCTAGATTGGAGTAAACTGTGTGGTTTGTAGATTAGAGTAAACTGTGTGGTTTGTAGATTGGAGTAAACTGTGTGGGGGAATATATTGGGGTAAACTGTGTGGGGGAATAGAGTGGGGTAAACTGTGTGGGGAATAGATTGGGGTAAACTGTGTGGGGGAATAGATTGGGGTAAACTTTTTGGGAGAATAAATTGGGGTAAACTGTGTGGCGGAATAGATTGGGGTAAACTTTTTGGGGGAATAGATTGGGGTAAACTGTTGTGGGGGAATAGATTGGGGTAAACTTTTTGGGGGAATAAATTGGGGTAAACTGTGTGGCGGAATAGATTGGGGTAAACTTTTTGGGGGAATAGATTGGGGTAAACTGTTGTGGGGGAATAGATTGGGGTAAACTGTGTGGGGGAATAGATTGGGGTAAACTGTGTGGGGGAATAAATTGGGGTAAACTGTGTAGTTTATAGTTTGGGGTAAATTGTGTGGGGAATAGATTGGGGTAAACTGTGTGGGGGAATAAATTAGGGTAAACTGTGTGGGGGAATAGGTTGAGGTAAACTGTGTGGGGGAATAGATTGGGGTAAACTGTGTGGGGGAATAGATTGGGGTAAACTTTGTGGGGGAATAGATTCGAGTAAACTGTGTGGTTTATAGATTGGGGCAAACTTTGTGGGGAATAGAATGGGGTAAATATGTGGGGAATAGATTGGGGTAAACTTTGTGATTTACAAATTGTGGTAAACTGTGTGGGGGAATAGATTGGGGTAAACTGTGTGGTTTATGGGTTGGGGTAAACTGTGTGGGGGAATAGATTGGAGTAAACCGTGTGGTTTATAGATTGGGGTAAATTGTGTGGTTTATAGATTGGGGTAAACTGTGTTGTTTGTAGTTTGGGGTAAACTGTGTGTATGTGGGGGGGGGGGGGGGTGCGTTAGATTCGGGTAAACTGTGTTAGGGAATAGATTGGGGTAAACTGTGTGGTTTATGGGTTGGGGTAAGCTGTGTGGGGGAATAGATTGGACTAAACCGTGTGGTTTATAGATTGGGGTAAACTGTGTGGGCGAATAGATTGGGGTAAACTGTGTGGTTTATAGATTGGGGTAAACTGTGTGGTTAATAGTTTGGCGTAAAAAATAGATTGGGGTAAACTGTGTGGTTTATAGTTTGAGGTAAACTGTGTGGGGGAATAGATTGGATAAACTGTGTGCTTTATAGATTGGGGTAAACTGTGTGGAGAATAGATTGGGGTAAATGTTGTAGTTTATAGATTGGCTTAAACTGTGTGTCGTATAGATTGAGACAGGGCAAACTTTGTGTTGTATTGATTAAGGTAAATATCATTGATATAATATGTTATGCAGTATCAACATTTACTAAATAACGGAAACATAGACAACGGCGGTATGTGTAATAGTGCTTATCTTGAGAAGTATAAGAGAACAATAAAACAAATACAGATATATTAATAATGTAGAAGCGAAAAGGAGATGCTGGAGGTTAGCTAAACGAAGAGACGTACACGCTAATGAGGACGGTACATACACAACAGCGTGCTATAAAGTCGCACCGATCTCTTTACACCAAATGCATTGGAGACAATAGCGAGGCGAAAGTGATAACCAAAAAAGAAAATTGAAAATAAAAACTTAACTTAACGTCTTTATACTGGTTTAGAAGACTCTGCAGAGTCTGTATACAACCAGTTACATTTACATCACCTTGCTCTAAAAGCTATGCGCATCCAATTTATTCTTAAATGCATTAACTGTCCCTGCCTCCACTACCTCCCATGGCAATGCAATCCAAGCAGTCACCACTCTCTGATTAAAAAAATATTTCCTAATGTCTAATCTGGACCTCTCTTTAGTCAGCTTGTAGCTATGCCCTCTTGTTATTGTAGGTGGCTGTATTTAAAAAAAACACAACTTGTTATAGTCTAATTTATCCATTCCTCTGATCATCTTATAAACCTGTATTAAGTCACCTCACATTCTTCTCAAGAGAACGCTTTCTAGGTAACAAAGATCAACTTGTGCAATAACGTGACTGTACATCCAAATTGTTCGATGCCCTATCCCCCGCCCCATACACTTGCCTCAATCAGCCACAAATCCAACACTGTGGTTGGAGATGAAGTGTTATAATGGTTATCATGTCTCAGTTTTGAATGAGGTTGACCATTCCCGTTTTCAAGCTGTCCTCCAAATCCCTAACAATATGTCAGGTACCCGCTTACAGCTGGCTAGACAGGAGCGTACCAAGATCAAGGTTTGAGTTCTGTTCCTCTACGCTCTGACCATACTGCTACTCAGACGTTACCGTAAACATGTTTAAGAATGAAGTCTGACATGCCTCGACGTACAAGTACTTGGGGTGGGCACTTGTGGTGGGCACTTGTGGTGTTCAAAGTCACGTGTCCTTACCTTTTAGAACATATCTGAGCACGACGGCCGCACTGCCGTTGGTTGGTCTTCTTGTAAGTCATTTATGCAACAAGTATTATGTACAAACAAACGTACGGAAAGAAAAAGGACAGGAGATGTGGTAAAAGAACAATTAGGAAGTCAAGAACAGGGAAAGCTTTTTTAGATTTGCCCTGCCCTGCTCAAGCCCAGCCAGCTAAGCAGGAAACTCATCAGCAGGCTAACAGGACAGCAAATGTGCCGAGCGGTGTGGACCGCACAAAACACGGCGAGGCACTCGAGTAGCCGTGGTAATCCACTGCACCCGAGTTCATATCCAGTCGTCCTGACTTGTCTTGCCACTGGTTCAAATTGGACTGGGGCGATAGAGTGAGGTCGACGAATCGCGCAACCCTTCCTCACTTAAATCAAATTCATCGCGCAAGTCATTCTCTTTTCATTTATCCAGTACTAACACAGTCGAGTCCTGTGACGACGGGCGAGCGGCGAAGCAGAGAGCGTAAGTCCGCTGACAAGCTAAACTACAGTCAAAAAGCTGCGTCAGTTGCAGGACTCGTAGCTGAACAATAAAGCGCATAAGATACATGGATTTGCTGACAATCATGATCACCGTGTCGGGAAGCGAACTTTCCCTGCTTTCACTGCCTGCAAGCATGCAGATCCCAAATCGGACTCGCTATCCATCTCCGCACCCATCCACAGCCCGGAATTACAGAATACTCGACAGGAAGGACTGGGTGATAAAAGTTAAGGTTCTCATCACTCGTGATGGAAGAACAACATTATGTTAAAAAACCAAAAGTGCAAAAACACATTCTGTACAAAATGTCTGTATGCAAATGCAATTTGTCTGGTCTTGTATTGGTGGTTGCCGTAGCACTTTGTCCAACTTTGTGAGATTCCAAAGATCACCAACTACCCACTTTCATTCATCATTCCCCTTTCTGCCTCAAAGTGAAGCATAGCCCACCAAAGTGAAGCATAGTCCAGCAAAGAGAAGCATAGTCCAGCAAAGAGAAGCATAGCTCACCAAAGAAAACCATAACCAACCAAAGAGAGGCATAGCCCACCAAAGTGAATCATAGCCCAGCAAAGTGAAGCATATCCCACCAATGTGAAGCATAACCCACCAAAGTAAAGCATAGCCCAAAAAAATTAAGCATAGCCGACCAATGTGAAGCACAGTCCCCCCAAAGTGAACCATAACCCACCAAAGTGAATCATAGCCCACCGCTGCAGCTGGCCACTTGTAAAGTAAGTCTATTTCCACGTATTGTCAATCATTCACCTTTTTGCACCAATGTGAAACATGTTTTAACTGCAGCTGATCCATGTCTGTATTGGAGCTTGTGCAATGGTTGATTATAGTACATATGGCTTTATGTAAACGATGATTATGCCCGTCTCAAGCAAAAACTTGAGGTTCCTTCAGTCCTAATCACTAAAATCCTACTAGCCATGGAGGAAAATGCAATAAGTTTGAACATTTAGAGAGCACTGATCATAAACATAAGTTTATTATATGAAACATAGAATCATGATTGCTACAACAATCATATACTCACAATCCTTTCTAATCGCTGCTAACTTGTTAGGACGCGGTAGCTCTACTCTTTGCTCCATCAAAAGTTAGTCAGTCGCACGATCCATATAGTATAAGTGATACTAATAGAGTGTAAGTTATACAATAGAGTGTTTTAAGAAGTATATCCTTTGCAGAAAATAGCTTCTTACAACTACCAACCTATTTGGCTGCTAAAATTTTCTTGGCAAGTGTGCAGTACGGTAGAATACCATTACTTTCCTTATGTGGAGAGGTGAAATAAACCCATGTCTGCCAAATTGGACACTAGCGTGATTTGAACATGGTGCGTTGGGATTGTGAAACGGAGGCTTCACCCCTATGCCAAGCAGCCTCCCATATAGAGCGTAAGTGATACGATATAGCGTTTAAGTGATACCATATAGGGTGTAAGTGATACAGTATAGTGTTGAGATTTATTTTGGTGTAAGCGCTTTATTGATCAAACATCAACACCTTTATTTGTTTAAAATGCCTTATCTCAAACCATCTGGTGCTATGTGGTGTGCTATGGTATCAGTTGTGTACTTTAATGTGCGTGTGTTCTAGTGGTATGTAATGTAACGTATGTGGGGGATTAGGTGGCCTAGGAGTTGCCAGCTTGCTTTATAACCCTAACGCACCAGGTTCAAATTACGTCGTGCTTAGTCTAACAGACAGGGCAGCTCGTGGGGTTTTTATGGTATGACCGCGCCTTCCAGTCGACCCAGCTGTAAATGGGTACCTGATGTAATCAGAAAACATGCTCGGAGCTGCCACTGGAGCTACCGAGCCAGTGCTTTGTCGTCGGCACTTTCAGCAAAGAAAGAGAATGAGGCGCCCAGGTGCAATGAAATCGGTTCTATTAACAATTTTCCGATTTTGAAGTGATCTAATGTGGGCAGAAGTTGGTAAATTAAGAAGAAAAGGATGAAGAAGAAGAACACGAAGAAGAAGAACAAAAAAGAAGGAGAAGAAGAAGAAGAAGAAGATCATTATTTTTCAGGTCCCAGATTAATGGAAGAAACTTCTAGCATGAGAAAACTAAGTATGGTCAGGTCAGATCTTAATGGAAGAAACGTCTAGTATGAGAAAACTAAGTATGGTCATTTCACAACTTAAGGGAATAAACGTCTAGTATGAAAAATAATGAAGATCAGATCACAGTTTAATGGAAGAAACGTCTAATATGAGAAAACGAATTATGGTCATGTGACAACTTAAAGGAAGAAACGTCTAGTATGAGAAAACTAAGTATGGTCAGGTCACAACTTAATGGAAGAAACTTCTAGCTTGAGAAAACTAAGTATGGTTAGGTCACAACTTAATGGAAGAAACTTCTAGCATGAGAAAACTAAGTATGGTCCTTTCACAACTTAATGGAAGAAACGTCTAATATGAGAAAACGAATTATGGTCATGTGACAACTTAAAGGAAGAAACGTCTAGTATGAGAAAACTAAGTATGGTCACAGATCAATGAAAGAAACGACTAGTATGAGAAAACTAGGGTCAGGTCACAACTTAATGGAAGAAACGTCTAGTATGAGAAAACTAAGTATGGTCAGGTCACATCTTAATGAAAGAGAAAGAAGTGTTGAACGTATCATTACTGTCTTTCAAACAGAATTGGAGATTCTAAAAAAAAGAGTTGAAATATAAAGTAAGTTAGCTATGTGCATTGTATGTCAGGATCAAAACCAGGATTGTTGGACTTGAGAATGTTATGAAGCGTATGTGGCGAACTGTGACGCTATTACGTTCAGGCTGAACGTACTGACCAGGACGTGGCGTCAAGGTCGGATGCAATAGTTTGACCTAAATGCCCACCTCTCTTCCATATAGCGTTCCCTGAAAACAGGATGTTTTCAAGACAGATTGACGTGATGCCCGTTGTAGTGAGCGTCACGCAGACGAAGACACGCATAACACAACAGTTTGAAGGACTCCGATCCACCTTCACCAGCACGCTCGGGATGTGAGGACAGCTTCTGCAACCCGTTATCTAACTACAATTTCAGGCGTAAAAAAGGGTGGGGGGGGGGGGTAAACATGCTCATTATGAGTATCAAACAACAGGAACAAAAACAGGAACAACAATAGGAACAGGAACAACAACAGCAGGAACAGGAACAACAACAGGAACAACAATAGGAACAGGAACAACAACAGCAACAACAGGAACAACAACAGCAACAACAGCAACAGGAACAACAACAGCAGGAACAACAACAGAAAAAACAACAACAACAACAGCAACAACAGGAACAACAACAGCAACAACAGGAACAACAACAACAGCAGGAACAACAACAGAAAAAACAACAACAACAACAGGAACAGGAACAACAACAACAGGAACAACAACAACAACAACAACAGCAACAACAGGAACAATAACAACAGGAACAACAACAACAGGAACAACAACAACAACAACAGCAACAACAGGAACAACAACAACAGGAACAACTACAACAGCAACAACAGGAACAACAACAACAGGAAAAATAAGAACAACAACAGGAACAACAACAGGAACAGGAACAACAACAGGAACAGAAACAACAACAACAGGAACAACAACAAAACCAACAACAACAGCCACAACAACAACAGGAACAACAACAACAGGAACAACAACAACAACAACAACAACAGCAACAACAGGAACAACAACAGAAACCATAACAACACCAACAGGAACAACAACAGGAACAGGAACAACAACAACAGGAACAACAACAACAGGAACAACAACAACAGCAACAACAGGAACAACAACAGAAACAACAACAACAACAGCAGGAACAACAACAGAAAAAACAACAACAACAAGAGGAACAGGAACAACAACAACAGGAACAACAACAACAGGAACAACAACAACAGCAACAACAAGAAAACAACAGCAAGAACAACAACAACAACAGCAACAACAGGAAACGGAACAACAGGAACAGGAACAACAACAGCAACAACAAGAACAACAACAGGAACAGGAACAAAAACAGCAACAACAGGAACAAAAACAACAGGAACAACAACAGCAACAACAAGAACAAAACCAGCAACAACAACAACAACAACAACAGGAACAACAACAGCAACAACAGGAACAAAAACAGCAACAACAAGAACAACAACAGGAACAGGAACAACAACAGGAACAGGAACAACAACAGCAACAACAACAACAGGAACAACAACAGCAACAACAAGAACAACAACAGCAACAACAACAACAACAGGAACAACAACAGCAACAACAACAGCAACAACAGGAACAACAACAGGAACAGGAACAACAACAACAGGAACAACAACAGCAACAACAGGAACAACAACAACAACAGGAACAACAACAGCAACAAAAAGAACAACAACAGGAACAGGAACAACAACAACAGGAACAGGAACAACAACAACAGGAACAAAAGGAACAACAACAGCACGAAAACAACAACAGGAACAGGAACAACAACAGCAACAACAGGAACAACAACAACAGGAACAACAACAGCAACAACAGGAACAACAACAGCAGGAACAGGAACAACAACAACAGGAACAGGAACAACAACAACAGGAACAACAACAGCAGGAACAACAACAGCAACAACAGGAACAACAACAGCAGGAACAACAACAGCAACAACAGGAACAACAACAGCAACAACAGGAACAACAACAACAGGAACAGGAACAACAACAACAGGAACAACAACAACAGGAATAACCACAGCAGGAACAACAACAACAGGAACAACAACAGGAAGAAAACAACAACAGGAACAGGAACAACAACAGCAACAACAAGAACAACAACAGCAGGAACAGGAACAACAACAGGAAAAAAACAACAACAGGAACAGGAACAACAACAGCAGGAACAGGAACAACAACAGCAGGAACAGGAACAACAACAGCAACAACAGAAACAAAAACAGCACGAAGAACAACAGCAGGAACAACAACAGCAGGAACAACAACAGGAACAACAACAGCAACAACAGGAACAACAACAACAGGAACAGGAACAACAACAACAGGAACAACAACAGCAAGAAAACAACAACAGGAACAGGAACAACAACAGCAACAACAGGAACAACAACAACAACAACAGGAACAGCAACAACAACAACAGGAACAACAACAACACCATCAACAACAACAACAGGAACAACAACAACAACAACAACAGCAACAACAGCAACAACAGGAACAACAACAGAAACAACAACAACAACAACAGCAACAAAAGGAACAACAACAGAGACAACAACAACAGCAACAACAACAGCAGGAACAACAACAGCAACAGGAACAACAACAGCAACAGGAACAACAACAACAGGAACAGGAACAACAACAACAGGAACAACAACAACAGCAACAGGAACAACAACAGCAGGAAAAATAGGAACAACAACAACAGGAACAACAACAACAACAGCAACAGGAACAACAGGAACAGGAACAACAACAGCAACAGCAGGAACAACAGGAACAACAACAGCAGGAACAACAACAGGAACAACAATAGCAACAGGAACAACAACAACAACAACAGGAACAACAACAACAACAGCAACAGGAACAACAGGAACAGGAACAACAACAGCAGCAGCAGGAACAACAGGAAAAACAACAACAGGAACAACAACAGCAACAGGAAAAACAACAGCAACAAAAACAACAACAGGAACAACAACAACAGCAACAGGAACAACAACAGGAACAACAATAACAACAACAGGAACAACAGGAACAGGAACAACAACAGCAATAGGAACAACAACAAAACCAGGAACAACAACAGGAACAACATTAGCAGGAACAATAACAACAGGAACAACAACAGCAACAGCAGTAACAACAGGAACAACAACAGCAGGAACAACAACAGGAACAACAGTTACAACAACAGGAACAATAACAGCAACAGGAACAACAACAACAACAGGAACAATAACAGCAGGAACAACAACAACAGCAGGAACAACAACAACAACAGGAACAACAACAGAATTAACAACAGGAACAGGAACAACAACAACAGGAACAATAACAGCAACAGGAACAACAACAGCAACAGGAACAACAACAGGAATACCAACAACAGCAACAGGAACAACAACAGCAACAGGAACAACAAAAACAACAGGAACAACAACAGCAAATGGAAAACAACAACAACAAAAACAACAACAACAACAGGAACAACAACAGCAACAGCAGTAACAAGAGGAACAACAACAGCAGGAACAACAACAGGAACAACAGCAACAACAACAGGAACAATAACAGCAACAGGAACAACAACAACAACAGGAACAATAACAGCAGGAACAACAACAACAGCAGGAACAGGAACAACTACAGCAACAGGAACAACAACAGGAACAACAACATGAACAGGAACAACAACAGGAACAGGAACAACAACAACAGGAACAACAACAGAAACAACAACAGGAACAACACCAGGAACAACAACAGCAGGAACAACAACAACAGCAGGAAAAACAAACACATCAGGAACAACAACAGAATTAACAACAGGAACAGGAACAACAACAACAGGAACAATAACAGCAACAGGAACAACAACAGCAACAGGAACAACAACAGGAATACCAACAACAGCAACAGCAACAACAACAGCAACAGGAACAACAACAACAGGAACAACAACAGCAAATGGAAAACAACAACAACAGGAACAACAACAGCAGGAACAGGAACAACAACAGCAACAGGAAAACCAACAGCAACAGGAACAACAACAGCAGGAACAGGAACAACAACAGGAACAGGAACAACAAGAACAAATGGAACAACAACAGCACAAGGAACAACAACAGCAGGAACAGGAACAACAACAGCAACAGGAACCGGAACAACAACAGCAGGAACAACAACAACAACAGGAACAAAAACAGCAACAGGAACAACAACAGCAACAGGAACAATAACAGGAACAGGAACAACAACAGCAACAGGAACAACTACAGGAACAACAACAGGAGCAGGAACAAAAACAACAACAACAACAACAGGAACAACACTAACAGGAACAACAACAGCAACAGGAACAACAACAACAACAGGAACAACAACAGCAAAAGGAACAACAACAACAACAGGAACAACAACAGGAACAATAACAACAGCAACAGGAACAACAACAGCAACAGGAACAATAACAACAGCAAGAACAACAAATACAACAGGAACAACAACAACAGGAAGAGGAACAACAACAGCAACAGGAACAACAACAGGAACAGGAACAACAAAGACAACAACAACAGGAACAACAACAACAGCAACAGGAACAACAACAGCAACAGGAACAACAACAACAACAGGAACAATAACAACAACAGCAACAGGAACAACAGGAACAACAACAATTACAGGAACAACAGCAACAGGAACAACAACAACAGCAACAGGAACAACAACAACAACAGCAGGAACAACCACAACAACAGCAACAACAGGAACAACTGCAACAAGAACAACAACCACAGCAACAGGAACAACAACAGCAACAGGAACAACAACAACAGCAACAGGAACAACAACAACAGGAACAGGAACAACAACAATAGGAACAACAACAATAGGAACAACAACAACAACAGGAACAACAACAACAGGAACAAAAACAACAACAACAACAGAAACAGGAACAACAACAGCAACAGGAACAACAACAACAACAACAACAGGAACAACAACAGCAACAGGAACAACAACAACAACAGGAACAAGAACAACAACAGGAACAACAACAACAGCAACAGGAACAGCAACAGCAACAGGAACAACAACAGCAACAGGAACAACAACAACAGCAACAGGAACAACAACAGCAACAGGAACAACAACAACAGCAACAGGAACAACAACAGGAACAACAACAGGAACAACAATAACAACAACAGGAACAACAGGAACAGGAACAACAACAGCAATAGGAACAACAACTAAACCAGGAACAACAACAGGAACAACATTAGCAGGAACAATAACAACAGGAACAACAACAGTAACAACAGGAACAACAACAGCAGGAACAACAACAGGAACAACAGTTACCACAACAACAGGAACAATAACAGCAACAGGAACAACAACAACAACAGGAACAATAACAGCAGGAACAACAACAACAGCAGGAACAACAACAACAACAGGAACAACAACAGAATTAACAACAGGAACAGGAACAACAACAACAGGAACAATAACAGCAACAGGAACAACAACAGCAACATGAACAACAACAGGAATACCAACAACAGCAACAGGAACAACAACAGCAACAGGAACAACAAAAACAACAGGAACAACAACAGCAAATGGAAAACAACAACAACAAAAACAACAACAACAACAGGAACAACAACAGCAACAGCAGTAACAAGAGGAACAACAACAGCAGGAACAACAATAGGAACAACAGCAACAACAACAGGAACAATAACAGCAACAGGAACAACAACAACAACAGGAACAATAACAGCAGGAACAACAACAACAGCAGGAACAGGAACAACTACAGCAACAGGAACAACAACAGGAACAACAACATGAACAGGAACAACAACAGGAACAGGAACAACAACAACAGGAACAACAACAGAAACAACAACAGGAACAACACCAGGAACAACAACAGCAGGAACAACAACAACAGCAGGAAAAACAAACACATCAGGAACAACAACAGAATTAACAACAGGAACAGGAACAACAACAACAGGAACAATAACAGCAACAGGAACAACAACAGCAACAGGAACAACAACAGGAATACCAACAACAGCAACAGCAACAACAACAGCAACAGGAACAACAACAACAACAGGAACAACAACAGCAAATGGAAAACAACAACAACAGGAACAACAACAGCAGGAACAGGAACAACAACAGCAACAGGAACAACAACAGCAACAGGAACAACAACAGCAGGAACAGGAACAACAACAGGAACAGGAACAACAAGAACAAATGGAACAACAACAGCACAAGGAACAACAACAGCAGGAACAGGAACAACAACAGCAACAGGAACAGGAACAACAACAGCAGGAACAACAACAACAACAGGAACAAAAACAGCAACAGGAACAACAACAGCAACAGGAACAATAACAGGAACAACAACATGAACAGGAACAGGAACAACTACAGGAACAACAACAGGAGCAGGAACAAAAACAACAACAACAACAACAGGAACAACACTAACAGGAACAACAACAGCAACAGGAACAACAACAACAACAGGAACAACAACAGCAAAAGGAACAACAACAACAACAGGAACAACAACAGGAACAATAACAACAGCAACAGGAACAACAACAGCAACAACAACAGGAACAATAACAACAGCAAGAACAACAAATACAACAGGAACAACAACAACAGGAAGAGGAACAACAACAGCAACAGGAACAACAACAGGAACAGGAACAACAAAGACAACAACAACAGGAACAACAACAACAGCAACAGGAACAACAACAGCAACAGGAACAACAACAACAACAGGAACAATAACAACAACAGCAACAGGAACAACAGGAACAACAACAATTACAGGAACAACAGCAACAGGAACAACAACAACAGCAACAGGAACAACAACAACAACAGCAGGAACAACCACAACAACAGCAACAACAGGAACAACAGCAACAGGAACAACAACCACAGCAACAGGAACAACAACAGCAACAGGAACAACAACAACAGCAACAGGAACAACAACAACAGGAACAGGAACAACAACAATAGGAACAACAACAATAGGAACAACAACAACAACAGGAACAACAACAACAGGAACAAAAACAACAACAACAACAGAAACAGGAACAACAACAGCAACAGGAACAACAACAACAGGAACAACAACAGCAACAGGAACAACAACAACAACAGGAACAAGAACAACAACAGGAACAACAACAACAGCAACAGGAACAACAACAGCAACAGGAACAACAACAGCAACAGGAACAACAACAACAGCAACAGGAACAACAACAGCAACAGGAACAACAACAACAGGAACAACAACAGCAACAGGAACAACAACAACAACAACAGGAACAACAACAGCCGGAACAACAACAACAACAGGAACAACAACAACAGCAACAAAAACAACAGCAACAACAGGAACAGGAACAGGAACCACAACAGCAACAGGAAAACAACAACAGGAACAACAACAGGAACAACAACAACAGCAACAGGAACAACAACAACAACAGGAACAACAACAACAGAAACAATAACAACAGGAACAACAACAGGAACAACAACAACAGCAACAAAAACAACAACAACTGGAACAACAACAGGAACAGGAACAACAACAGCAACAGGAACAACAACAGCAACAGGAACAACAACAACAACAGGAACAACAACAACAACAGGAACAACAACAACAGCAAAAGGAACAACAACAGCAACAGGAACAACAACAACAACAGGAACAACAACAGCAACAGGAACAACAACAACAACAACAGGAACAACAACAACAGGAACAACAACAACAACAGGAGCAACAACAAAAGCAACAGGAACAACAACAGGAACAACAACAACAACAGGAACAGGAACAACAACAACAGGAACAACAACAACAGGAACAGGAACAACAACAACAACAGGAACAGGAACAACAACAACAACAGGAACAACAACAACAGGAACAGGAACAACAACAACAACAGGAACAACAACAGGAACAACAACAAAAGGAATAGGAACAACAACAGCAACAGGAACAACAACAACTGGAACAACAACAACAACAGGAACAACAACAACAACAACAGGAACAACAACAACAGGAACAGGAACAACAACAATAACAGGAACAGGAACAACAACAACAACAGGAACAACAATAACAGGAACAGGAACAACAACAACAAGAACAGGAACAACAACAACAACAGGAACAACAACAACAGCAACAGGAACAACAACAACCGGAAAACTGTAGCAGATCCCACTGTTTGCCTTGGCCGTGATCTATCTTAGAACATTCTCACACTCATCCACATCATCATGACCATACTCAGTAAATGACATATCACACATCAGGTGGCATATTTATTATATCATACTCATATCATACAATGAGTAGAGAAATTACAAACACAATATAATACATATCTTAACTAAACATTCTACTAAAACGGGAATTGTAAGCATTAGCTATTGATGGAATTCCCAACTATCTAAAAACCCAGTTCTATTGCCTTGCAATTGCATCACACACACATCGCCTTAACTGCGTCTTCAACACACCTTATCAAATACTCTTCCTCACTGAAATCCCCTCAGGCGGGCGATCTCGACATAACTCGTTCACAATGTGTCCTTGCTTACAAACATACTTTCAGATTATCCATTAATGCAAAACTCACACACCTATTTGAGCGATCCTGTTATATCACTAAACATTCGTCCAACCGTCTATCAATCGCTCCTCTATCTAAAGTCGGTGAGTTAAACACACTATCTACATTCAGTCTCTCTCTCTCTCTTCCATACAGCCTCTCTCTCTCTCCATCTCTCCTCCAGCCTCTCGAGCTAAACTTTGTCTCGAGTTATATATCCTCAAGCAAGACCAGAGCTTGACCAATCGATCTCAGGTATGGTCATCTTCAATTCCAATTGGAACGAAACACTTTGCACACCTGTCACTCATTCTCTCGCAGCAAGCCCCGTTGCCAATTTCGTCTGTCAATCAATCTCCCCCTACCAAAATCGGAAGGCCAGTGGTCAGTTTCTACCTGTCCACATTCCTTAACCCAACTCTGTTCTCCTTTGCTGAGACAGTGAGTGACCTTGACATGCATTCATGTAGCTTTAAGCTTTAACATGTTCAGGCATCCTAAACTCCCCTTGCTCCGGCGGGAACTGTTACATTACCTCCCTAAACTACAGACCGAAACATGGATGGTCATTTTTTTCATCTGGCAAATGACCACCATTTTCGTCTCTACTATCCAAAATGTAAACACTACTCCTGTTTACAACTTCACTCACATCGTACATGCATAAAAAGACATGTCATTTGATACATATAAACTTTTTGTAATACATACACAATCAATACAAACAGAAGAAAAACACTGTGGCTGGGCGTTTTTACAACACAAACCACCACTTTTACATCGTTTTGCAGTCAAATACACCAAAGTCTGTCCCTGCGGGACCTTGAACTCATCAAAACAGAAACACCTTAAGGAATTCTCCTTACTCATTTGAGGTCAACATACCTCGCCCTGTTTCCCGTGCCTTCCTCTAAGGACACGAACCTTCATTGTTACACTCGACCAGTTCAGGTCAATTTTCTCAGGCGGTCTCATTACACGCCTGGCCGACGATTCACTTCATACTAACTCCTGTGAGGCCACGAATTTACGTGGGTTATCCTCAGGCTAGTTATCATTGTCTCTCTTGACAGCTATCCCCTCTCAAAGAAAACAGCAAAATTCTTTATGTTTCCCACAAAAACGATATTTGACAACATATGTCATAGTCAATATTAAAACTTCTGATCAATGTAGTCTTCTCTGCAAAGACTCCACATACATGTGATTCTGGAACTCGTGGTGACTTGTGCTTGCGGAGGCCTACAGTCTGGATGAGATATACTGCTCTGTAGATCACCTAAATAACCTGTATCAAATACCTGTAAACATGATGATTCAACAAAAAAAAAAAAAACAACAACAAAATAAAGAAAAATTCAATGCATACTATATCGACCATACAACCCACTAAAAATGCAAGTAATACCATTAGTCAAAACCCAAACACCAAATGCAAATGTCAAAATATTTGCACACAAAAACATTATCAAATGCCATCAACCTTCACTCCTGCTCGTGCCCCACAGATGAGCACCTGTTAATGCCCCCTTCAAAAGATACTAAACTATGACTAAGTTCTAACTTAATCAGGTACTAAACTATGTCCCTAAACTATGACTAAGTTGTAACTTAATCAGATACTAAACTATGTCACTAAACTATGACTAAGTTCTAATTTAATCAGATACTAAACTATGTCACTAAATCATATACTAAACTATGTCACTAAACTATGACTAAGTTCTAACTTAATCAGATACTAAACTATGTCTGAGTCAAAAGTCACAAACCGAATCGTCCACCTGTCGAATTACGTCATGCTGTAACCCTACTAGTCCAGGTGCAGTCTTTGTCCCGAGGAATCAAAACCGAGTGTTGTGATCTAACTATTTCACCGTTGTTTCCCCAAATTCCCCGCATCAAAGCTACCTGGTCAGATATTAACCGAAGCATCGCGTCCACGTGTTACCTTGCGTCACGTAATCATTACCTGGCGCATCCAGCTATCCTGCGTCTCTTGTTCGTTCTGTCCGTTTCTCTGGTCGGAAAGTCCCTTTGATCTCGGTCAGTCTAGCTGCAGACTGACCGTCCGTGGTACGCTCATTGTCTGGCGTTTACTTGAGACAACGAATTCAAAGGAATTTTTAACATCTGGCCATTCCTCCATCTCTATACCCTACCCCCTAATTATCCAAATCTCCGTTTCCCAAGGATAACGGTAGATGAAACAAATTTTATGCAAATGCATACATTAACTGGAGTTTCACATGATAGCCCATGTGTGTAAGTACTCCACACGACTTTACCTAATTCCATTTCTGATTTCCATGTTTTTGGCTAGCGTCAGTAAACATTGCATCAACCGTTCCTTATCACTCTGCTTATTTTAACCAAACTATGCGTTGCCCCATCAGCTGTCTCTGATTGCTGCGCGATTTCCTCCTGTAAAACGCCCATCGTCTGGTCTGTTTGTTTCTCGGTTGGTTGGTTCGTACCCACCGGTTCTCTGGTAGTGTTACGTACACTTACATCGTCCGCTACTTCAGCCTTCCGTCCATCTGTATTCACTATTTGTGGGAAAGACCTTTCACACTGTTCGTTTGACTGTTGGCTTATCTCGAAATGAGATCTTTTCATCTTTGCTTCGATGACTGGTTCGCTGTCCTGGCTGTGGTTAACCTTACTTTCCCTTTTCTTCGTTTTCCTTAGAAACTCTGTTCCTCCTTTGTTGGCTGCTGTTGGTGCGTCCGTTTCGCATTCCAACTGTGCGTCATTTCCACTTCCTTCCTCGGTGGCCGAAGGGTTGTCCCTTCTTTCGGTCTGTTCAACCACTTCTCCAGCATGGCTAGAACCTGGCTTGGGTGGGCACGAAACCATAGCTGGTCCTGCCACCATTCCTCCTCCTCTCCTTTCCTCTTTATCTGGCGAATCTCCGACTATTTCCTTGTTCGATTCTTCGTCGACTTTAACTAATGTTCTACCAGGCTTGACGACAAGTTCCTGGTAAACTTGGCCCCTTTCAGCACGCCCGACCATGTTAATCGACGTTATACCCTCTTCCTGAATTCTCGGCCTACACTGTCCGATGCGGTAACATTTTATCTGGACCTCTGAGCGAACGTTTGTCTCGTTTGCATTGCGTAACCTGCCCTCCGTCCCTAACTTTTCTGGATACACAAAACCTGTATCTCTTTCTTTCTGTCCATCCGCCTCGTGCTCAAAGTCTCTTTGATAGCTCCTGTCCTGCCTCTCCATCTGTAACCGTGCAAAAGGCCTCTTGTGGGCTAAGAATCTGCCCGATTCAAACTTCTGCCCAACCATTCCTCCTCCTCTCATTTGACGTGGCCTCTCCACCTGGGTCAAACTCCCCTTTTTGACACCTCTGTCCAGCCGTTCACACACGTCCGTCCTGAGATTTCCACCTCTGTCCCTCCACGGATCGGAATGTGGAAGTTGGATGGGCTTCCTACTCACTTTCCTACCACTCTGTCCCCTTCCAAAATACTGGGCCGTGTTTACACTTGTGATTTCTTTATTTCTTCTCTCCTTCCTAGCTGGTTTGAAAGCTCCCTTTTCAAACTGTTGCAACAGCTGTCGCAGCTTCCATTGGAGATCTTTTTCCTGTCTTTCCAGCCGAATAACTCTGCCTGTTAGTTCTCTTAGCTGGTTTTGTAGTTGACTTTTGTCCTCCCACTTATCGCTGACTGTAGCTCGTGCCATGAAAGGCTTGTTTTTGACAAACAGTCCTCTTCTCCAGACAACGTTCGTTTTCCGAAATATATTTGGGCATCCTATAGACAAATGTCCAAAAGCTAGACAATGATAACATTGTTTAACATTGTCCAACCTCGACATACTGAATAAACCCGTCTGGCCCACCTAAAAAATGTATAAGACTGTCAAGTACGCACAAAGTCTTGTCAATAATACAACAATGGGTGGAAGAAAAATGTCACACTTACCAGTCAGATGATTGGAAAAGCTGTCTATGGTACTAACACTCTAACCACTAGCTACTCCTCTATTCCTAACTACACACACAAGTTATATATAACTGCGACACTTGTGTTAAACGTGCAAATCAAGATCTATAGCTACACACGCACTATATTTATAAATCTACCACGACTATCCTGGTCACGGCACCAAAATAATAATAACGTGTAGCAGATCCCACTGTTTGCCTTGGCCGTGATCTATCTTAGAACATTCTCACACTCATCCACATCATCATGACCATACTCAGTAAATGACATATCACACATCAGGTGGCATATTTATTATATCATACTCATATCATACAATGAGTAGAGAAATTACAAACACAATATAATACATATCTTAACTAAACATTCTACTAAAACGGGAATTGTAAGCATTAGCTATTGATGGAATTCCCAACTATCTAAAAACCCAGTTCTATTGCCTTGCAATTGCATCACACACACATCGCCTTAACTGCGTCTTCAACACACCTTATCAAATACTCTTCCTCACTGAAATCCCCTCAGGCGAGCGATCTCGACATAACTCGTTCACAATGTGTCCTTGCTTACAAACATACTTTCAGATTATCCATTAATGCAAAACTCACACACCTATTTGAGCGATCCTGTTCTATCACTAAACATTCGTCCAACCGTCTATCAATCGCTCCTCTATCTAAAGTCGGTGAGTTAAACACACTATCTACATTCAGTCTCTCTCTCTCTCTTCCATACAGCCTATCTCTCTCTCCATCTCTCCTCCAGCCTCTCGAGCTAAACTTTGTCTCGAGTTATATATCCTCAAGCAAGACCAGAGCTTGACCAATCGATCTCAGGTATGGTCATCTTCAATTCCAATTGGAACGAAACACTTTGCACACCTGTCACTCATTCTCTCGCAGCAAGCCCCGTTGCCAATTTCGTCTGTCAATCAATCTCCCCCTACCAAAATCGGAAGGCCAGTGGTCAGTTTCTACCTGTCCACATTCCTTAACCCAACTCTGTTCTCCTTTGCTGAGACAGTGAGTGACCTTGACATGCATTCATGTAGCTTTAAGCTTTAACATGTTCAGGCATCCTAAACTCCCCTTGCTCCGGCGGGAACTGTTACAAAACCAACAACAACAGGAACAGGAACAACAACAACAACAGGAACAACAACAACAGGAACAACAACAACAACAGCAACCGGAACAACAACAACAACAGGAACAACAACAACAACAGCAACAACAGGAACAACAACAACAGGAACAACAACAACAGGAACATCAATAACAGCAACAGCAACAGGAACAACAACAACAACAGGAACAACAACAACAGGAACAACAACAATATGAACAACAACAACAGGAACAACAACAACATGAACATCAACAACAACAACAGCAACAGGAACAACAACAACACGAACAGGAACAATAACAACAGGAACAACAACAACAACAGGAACAACAAAAACAACAGCAACAGGAACAACAACAACAGGAACAACAACAACAACAACAACAGGAACAACAACAAGAGCAACAACAGGAACAACAACAACAACAGGAACAACAACAACAGGAACAACAACAGGAACAACAACAGGAACAACAACAACAACAGGAACAACAACAACAACGGGAACAACAACAGGAACAACAGCAACAGGAACAACAACAGCAACAGGAACAACAACAACAACAACAGCAACAACAGGAACAACAGCAACAGGAACAACAACCACAGCAACAGGAACAACAACAGCAACAGGAACAACAACAACAACAGGAACAACCACAACAACAACATGAACAACAACAACAACAGGAACAACAACATCAACAACAACAGGAACAACAACATCAACAGCAACAGGAACAACATCAACAATAACAGGAACAACAACAACATACACTACAACAACAACAACAACAAGGGAGCATGTGAAACATAGGTTTCATAAGCATTTGCCATGGACATGAAGAGAAAGAACCCCATTAGGGATCAAGACGCTGATCAGCGCATGAGCTGCAGTGGTCAGCGACCCATAGCTGACTGCTAGCTTCAGGGCCAGCGAACCAGAGCTGCCAAGACCCTTCTACACCTCCACGTGGTGATCCTGGATAACAGGCTGCAGCAGGGCAGACTGGCTAAGGAGAAGGCTAACCCGTTACTCAAAAAATTCTTGCTGAAGTCGGATGTGTTGGACCGAAAGGTGCAAATATCGCAGTCAAGCTGTAAACTACGACACAACGCATTCCGTTCTCTGGACTGTAGTCCAGAATGTATTCTGCTACTTAAGCCCTTTCAGGGTTTGGTAGCGGGAGATTGAGAACGAACGCAGAAGAAGAAGAAGAACCCCATTAGAGAGCTCATACAGCTCTTGATAGTTTCGTGGAAATCAAGTGGTTATAGAGAAGATTGATATCATTAAGATTGGACAGTGTCACTGACTTACTTAATTATCTTATTTAGGTGACTATACTGGCCGCTGCATCATCTGTTCTTTTGTCTTGTGAACTTTGCTTCCGTTGTCTTCCTTTCGATTATTTTTCTCATCTATATTGTTTTTTATTTATCTGGTTTTCGTCACGGTCACTTGGAGAATACCATATTAGTTTGTGGATACGAGTGTACAGGAAGCGTGCGTTTCTCCTATAACTAGATTGTTTAAAGTGTACACGTTTATTTGCGTATTTCTCGCCACCAAGGACACTTCCACGTCAAAGACGCACACCAACTTTTAAATACTAAATTTTGAGAAAAAGAAGAATAAACACACACATAAGGTCTCAGCATTTTCACCTACCTTACCAAGATGTTGGTGGCAGAGCTCAGCCCTTTCACTTACCTTACCAAGATGTGGGTGGCAGAGCTCAGCCCTTTCACCTACCTTACCAAGATGTGGGTGGCTGAGCCCAGCAACAGAAACAACAGGAACAACAACAATAGGAACAACAACAACAACAGGAACAACAACAACAGGAACAACAACAACAACAGGAACAACAACAACAACAGGAACAGGAACAACAACAACAACAACAGGAACAACAACAACAAGAGCAACAACAGGAACAACAACAACAACAACAACAGGAACAACAACAACAGGAACAACAACAACAACAGGAACAACAACAACAACAACAGCAACAGGAACAACAACAACAACAGGAACAACAACAACAGGAACAACAGCAACAACAACAGGAACAGGAACAACAACAACAGGAACAACAACAACAACAACAGGAACAACAACAACAACAGCAACAGGAACAACAACAACAACAGGAACAACAACAACAACAGGAACAACAACAACAGGAACAACAGCAACAACAGCAACAGGAACAACAACAACAACAGGAACAACAACAACAGGAACAACAACAACAGGAACAACAACAACAACGGGAACAACAACAGGAACAACAGCAACAGGAACAACAACAGCAACAGGAACAACAACAACAACAACAGCAACAACAGCAACAGGAAAAACAACCACAGCAACAGGAACAACAACAGCAACAGGAACAACAACAACAACAACAGCAACAACAGGAACAACAGCAACAGGAACAACAACCACAGCAACAGGAACAACAACAACAACAGGAACAACAACAACAGCAACAGGAACAACAACAGCAACAACAACAGGAACAACAACATCAACAACAGCAGGAACAACAACAACAACAGCAACAGCAACAGGAACAACAACAGCAACAGGAACAACAACATCAACAACAACAGCAACAGGAACAACAACAACAACAGGAACAACAACAACAACAGCAACAACAGGAACAACAACAACAGGAACAACAACAACAGCAACAACAAGAACAGGAACAAGAACAACAACAGGAACAAGATCAACAACAGGAACAACAACAACAACAGCAACAACAACAACAGGAACAACAGCAACAGGAACAGCAACAACAGGAACATCAACAGCAACAGGAACAACAACATCAACAACAACAGGAGCAACAACAACAACAGGAACAACAACAACAACAGCAACAACAGGAACAACAGCAACAGGAACAACAACATCAACAACAACAGGAACAACAACAACAACATCAACAACAACAACAGGAACAACAACATCAACAACAACAGGAACAACAACATCAACAGCAACAGGAACAACAACAACAACAACAGCAACAGGAACCACAACATCAACAACAACAGGAACAACAACAGCAACAACAACAGGAACAACAACATCAACAACAGCAGGAACAACAACAACAACAGCAACAGCAACAGGAACAACAACATCAACAGCAACAGGAACAACAACATCAACATCAACAACAACAGGAACAACAACATCAACAACAACAGCAACAGGTACAACAACATCAACAACAACAACAACAGGAACAACAACAACAGGAACAACAACAACAACAACAGGAACAACAACAAAAGGAACAACAACAGGAACATCAACAGCAACAGGAACAACAACATCAACAGCAACAGCAACATCAACAACAGCAGGAACAACAACAACAACAGCAACAGGAACAACAACAACAACAGGAACAACAACAACAACAACAACAGGAACAACAACAACAACAACAGCAACAGGAACAACAACATCAACAACAACAGCAACAGGAACAACAACAACAACAACAACAGGAACAACAACAACAACAACAACAACAGGAACATCAACAGCAACAGGAACAACAACATCAACAACAACAGGAACAACAACATCAACAACAACAGGAACAACAACACCAACAACAACAGGAACAACAACAACAGGAACAACAACATCAACAGCAACAGGAACAACAACATCAACAGCAACAGGAACAACAACATCAACAACAACAACAACAACATGAACATCAACAACAACAGGAACAACAACATCAACAACAACAGGAACAACAACATCAACAGCAACAGGAACAACATCAACAATAACAGGAACAACAACAACATACACTACAACAACAACAACAACAAGGGAGCATGTGAAACATAGGTTTCATAAGCATTTGCCATGGACATGAAGAGAAAGAACCCCATTAGGGATCAAGACGCTGATCAGCGCATGAGCTGCAGTGGTCAGCGACCCATAGCTGACTGCTAGCTTCAGGGCCAGCGAACCAGAGCTGCCAAGACCCTTCTACACCTCCACGTGGTGATCCTGGATAACAGGCTGCAGCAGGGCAGACTGGCTAAGGAGAAGGCTAACCCGTTACTCAAAAAATTCTTGCTGAAGTCGGATGTGTTGGACCGAAAGGTGCAAATATCGCAGTCAAGCTGTAAACTACGACACAACGCATTCCGTTCTCTGGACTGTAGTCCAGAATGTATTCTGCTACTTAAGCCCTTTCAGGGTTTGGTAGCGGGAGATTGAGAACGAACGCAGAAGAAGAAGAAGAACCCCATTAGAGAGCACATACAGCTCTTGATAGTTTCGTGGAAATCAAGTGGTTATAGAGAATATTGATATCATTAAGATTGGACAGTGTCACTGACTTACTTAATTATCTTGTTTAGGTGACTATACTGGCCGCTGCATCATCTGTTCTTTTGTCTTGTGAACTTTGCTTCCGTTGTCTTCCTTTCGATTATTTTTCTCATCTATATTGTTTTTTATTTATCTGGTTTTCGTCACGGTCACTTGGAGAATACCATATTAGTTTGTGGATACGAGTGTACAGGAAGCGTGCGTTTCTCCTATAACTAGATTGTTTAAAGTGTACACGTTTATTTGCGTATTTCTCGCCACCAAGGACACTTCCACGTCAAAGACGCACACCAACTTTTAAATACTAAATTTTGAGAAAAAGAAGAATAAACACACACATAAGGTCTCAGCATTTTCACCTACCTTACCAAGATGTTGGTGGCAGAGCTCAGCCCTTTCACTTACCTTACCAAGATGTGGGTGGCAGAGCTCAGCCCTTTCACCTACCTTACCAAGATGTGGGTGGCTGAGCCCAGCAACAGAAACAACAGGAACAATAACAATAGGAACAACAACAACAACAGGAACAACAACAACAGGAACAACAACAACAACAGGAACAACAACAACAACAGGAACAGGAACAACAACAACAACAACAGGAACAACAACAACAACAACAACAGGAACAACAACAACAACAGCAACAGGAACAACAGGAACAACAACAACAACAGCAACAACAGCAACAGGAACAACAACCACAGCAACAGGAACAACAACAGCAACAGGAACAACAACAACAACAGGAACAACCACAACAACAGCAACAACAGGAACAACAGCAACAGGAACAACAACCACAGCAACAGGAACAACAACAGCAACAGGAACAACAACAACAGCAACAGGAACAACAACAACAGGAACAGGAACAACAACAATAGGAACAACAACAATAGGAACAACAACAACAACAGGAACAACAACAACAACAACAGGAACAAAAACAAAAACAACAACAGGAACAGGAACAACAACAGCAACAGGAACAACAACAACAGCAACAGGAACAACAACAGCAACAGGAACAGCAACAGGAACAGCAACAACAACAGGAACAAAAACAATAGGAACAACAACAACAGCAACAGGAACAACAACAGCAACAGGAAAAACAACAACAGCAACGGGAACAACAACAACAGCAACAGGAACAACAACAGCACAGGAACAACAACAACAGGAACAACAACAGCAACAGGAACAACAACAACAACAACAGCCGGAACAACAACAACAACAACAGGAACAACAACAACAGCAACAAAAACAACAGCAACAACAGGAACAGGAACAGGAACAACAACAGCAACAGGAAAACAACAACAGGAACAACAACAGGAACAACAACAACAGCAACAGGAACAACAACAACAACAGGAACAACAACAACAACAACAGGAACAACAACAACAGGAACAATAACAACAGGAACAACAACAGGAACAACAACAACAGCAACAAAAACAACAACAACAACAGGAACAGGAACAACAACAGCAACAGGAACAACAACAGCAACAGGAACAACAACAGCAACAGGAACAACAACAACAACAGGAACAACAACAACAACAGGAACAACAACAACAGCAACAGGAACAACAACAGCAACAGGAACAACAACAACAAAAGGAACAACAACAACAACAGGAACAACAACAACAGCAACAGGAACAACAACAGCAACAGGAACAACAACAAAAGGAACAACAACAGCAACAGGAACAACAACAACAACAGGAACAACAACAACAGGAACAACAACAACAACAGGAGCAACAACAAAAGCAACAGGAACAACAACAGGAACAACAACAACAACAGGAACAGGAACAACAACAACAGGAACAACAACAACAGGAACAGGAACAACAACAACAACAGGAACAGGAACAACAACAACAACAGGAACAACAACAACAGGAACAGGAACAACAACAACAACAGGAACAACAACAGGAACAACAACAAAAGGAATAGGAACAACAACAGCAACAGGAACAACAACAACAGGAACAACAACAACAACAGGAACAACAACAACAACAACAGGAACAACAACAACAGGAACAACAACAACAGGAACAACAACAACAGGAACAGGAACAACAACAGCAACAGGAACAACAACAACAGGAACAACAACAAAAGGAATAGGAACAACAACAGCAACAGGAACAACAACAACAGGAACAACAACAACAACAGGAACAACAACAACAGCAACAGGAACAACAACAACAGGAACAGGAACAACAACAACAACAGGAACAACAACAACAGCAACAGGAACAACAACAACCGGAAAACCAACAACAACAGGAACAGGAACAACAACAACAGCAACAGGAACAACAACAACAACAGGAACAACAACAACAGGAACAACAACAACAGGAACAACAACAACAGGAACAACAACAACAGGAACATCAACAACAACAACAGCAACAGGAACAACAACAACACGAACAGGAACAATAACAACAGGAACAACAACAACAACAGGAACAACAACAACAACAGCAACAGGAACAACAACAACAACAGGAACAACAACAACAACAACAACAGGAACAACAACAACAAGAGCAACAACAGGAACAACAACAACAACAGGAACAACAACAACAGGAACAACAACAGGAACAACAACAGGAACAACAACAACAACAGGAACAACAACAACAACGGGAACAACAACAGGAACAACAGCAACAGGAACAACAACAGCAACAGGAACAACAACAACAACAACAGCAACAACAGGAATAACAGCAACAGGAACAACAACCACAGCAACAGGAACAACAACAGCAACAGGAACAACAACAACAACAACAGGAACAACAGGAACAACAGCAACAGGAACAACAACCACAGCAACAGGAACAACAACAACAACAGCAACAGGAACAACAACAACAACAGGAACAACAACAAGAGGAACAACAACAACAACAGGAACAACAACAACAACAACATGAACAACAACAACAACAGGAACAACAACATCAACAACAACAGGAACAACAACATCAACAGCAACAGGAACAACATCAACAATAACAGGAACAACAACAACATACACTACAACAACAACAACAACAAGGGAGCATGTGAAACATAGGTTTCATAAGCATTTGCCATGGACATGAAGAGAAAGAACCCCATTAGGGATCAAGACGCTGATCAGCGCATGAGCTGCAGTGGTCAGCGACCCATAGCTGACTGCTAGCTTCAGGGCCAGCGAACCAGAGCTGCCAAGACCCTTCTACACCTCCACGTGGTGATCCTGGATAACAGGCTGCAGCAGGGCAGACTGGCTAAGGAGAAGGCTAACCCGTTACTCAAAAAATTCTTGCTGAAGTCGGATGTGTTGGACCGAAAGGTGCAAATATCGCAGTCAAGCTGTAAACTACGACACAACGCATTCCGTTCTCTGGACTGTAGTCCAGAATGTATTCTGCTACTTAAACCCTTTCAGGGTTTAGTAGCGGGAGATTGAGAACGAACGCAGAAGAAGAAGAAGAACCCCATTAGAGAGCACATACAGCTCTTGATAGTTTCGTGGAAATCAAGTGGTTATAGAGAACATTGATATCATTAAGATTGGACAGTGTCACTGACTTACTTAATTATCTTGTTTAGGTGACTATACTGGCCACTGCATCATCTGTTCTTTTGTCTTGTGAACTTTGCTTCCGTTGTCTTCCTTTCGATTATTTTTCTCATCTATATTGTTTTTTATTTATCTGGTTTTCGTCACGGTCACTTGGAGAATACCATATTAGTTTGTGGATACGAGTGTACAGGAAGCGTGCGTTTCTCCTATAACTAGATTGTTTAAAGTGTACACGTTTATTTGCGTATTTCTCGCCACCAAGGACACTTCCACGTCAAAGACGCACACCAACTTTTAAATACTAAATTTTGAGAAAAAGAAGAATAAACACACACATAAGGTCTCAGCATTTTCACCTACCTTACCAAGATGTTGGTGGCAGAGCTCAGCCCTTTCACCTACCTTACCAAGATGTGGGTGGCAGAGCTCAGCCCTTTCACCTACCTTACCAAGATGTGGGTGGCTGAGCCCAGCACTTTCACCTACCCTTACCAAGATGTTTTGTGGGTGGCTGAGCGCATCACTTTCACCTACATTACCAAGATGTTTCGAGGGTGGCTGAGCGCAGCACTTTCACCTACCTTACCAAGATGTTTTGTGGGTGGCTGAGCGCAGCACTTTCACCTACCTTACCAAGATGTTTTGTGGGTGGCTGAGCCCAGCACTTTCACCTACCCTTACCAAGATGTTTTGTGGGTGGCTGAGCGCAGCACTTTCACCTACATTACCAAGATGTTTTGAGGGTGGCTGAGTGCAGCACTTTCACCTACCTTACCAAGATGTTTTGTGGGTGGCTGAGCGCAGCACTTTCACCTACCTTACCAAGATGTTTTGTGGGTGGCTGAGCGCAGCACTTTCACCTACCTTACCAAGATGTTTTGTGGGTGGCTGAGCCCAGCACTTTCACCTACCCTTACCAAGATGTTTTGTGGGTGGCTGAGCGCAGCACTTTCACCTACATTACCAAGATGTTTTGAGGGTGGCTGAGTGCAGCACTTTCACCTACCTTACCAAGATGTTTTGTGGGTGGCTGAGCGCAGCACTTTCACCTACCTTACCAAGATGTTTTGTGGGTGGCTGAGCGCAGCACTTTCACCTACCTTACCAAGATGTGGGTGGCTGAGCTCAGCACTTTCACCTACCTTACCAAGATGTGGGTGGCTGAGCTCAGCACTTTCACCTACCTTACCAAGATGTGGGTGGCTGAGCGCAGCACTTTCACCTACCTTACCAAGATGTGGGTGGCTGAGCACAGCACTTTCACCTACCTTACCAAGATGTGGGTGGCTGAGCACAGCACTTTCACCTACCTTACCAAGATGTGTGTGGCTGAGCCCAGCACGTTCACCTACCTTACCAAGATGTTTTGTGGGTGCCTGTAGATTATCTTGCCTCCTTATGGTCTGAATGTTTTCTTTTACAATACAAAGACACAGTAAGTTTACTTCCAAAGTTTACACATAAGCCTACTTATTTTGGCTACAGCTGGTGTAGGAGATCGAAGTTGTTATATTATGTATTGTAGACTTTTTTTGGTCACATAAAAAAGTTAGGGCCCTTTAATAAAATGAAAATACTGGTAATATTAATATATAACATGTAAATGACTACATAGTCTGTCTACCGTAGTCTGTCTACCCTAGTCTGTCTACCCTAGTCTGCCGATATGAGAATGAACTTGTGTGATTACGTTTACATTTGAAAATATTTGTTTGGACACCTTGTTTATTTACTGCTTTAACTAACTATAATTTATATAGTTAATTCAGAGATCATACATATGAGTTTATTTAACTATCTAGCCCTGATAGCCTTCCTGTGTTGTTAGCATAGGCCAACGACAAAAGTGATCTTCAATCTCCAGGACGCATGGCCAATTTTCTAAATTTATTTAAAGAGATACAACAACGTCAAGGACGCCGACAGTAACGGTAGCTGTTCGCCATTATCGTGTATGTAGTGTTCTTTCTTCTTCTTCTTCTTCGTTCATCCTCAGATCAAGGTTCCGGTTTTTCTTACAAAGGACACCGTTGTTTGTAAGGCTGTTTCATCTCCATACAGCTTTTGTCTCATATCTGTCTCATGAGGCCAGTATTGTTCTGCGTGAGCGTGCAGCTTTGCAGGGTGTGTTCCACGGTCATGATATGCTCCCCACATGGGCACCTGTCATCTGTCCCGATCCTCATTTTCTTGTAAAGATGACCCTTGAGTCTGTTATGCCCAGTTATCAGTCTGAAGATGATGACTTGCTCTTCTTCTTCGTTCATCCTCAGATCAAGGTTCCGGTTTTTCTTACAAAGGACACCGTTGTTTGTAAGGCTGTTTCATCTCCATACATCTTTTGTCTCATATCTGTCTCATGAGGCCAGTATTGTTCTGCGTGAGAGTGCAGCTTTGCAGGGTGTGTTCCACGGTCATGATATGCTCCCCACATGGGCACCTGTCATCTGTCCCGATCCTCATTTTGTTCTAAAGATGACCCTTGAGTCTGTTATGCCCAGTTATCAGTCTGAAGATGATGACTTGCTCTTCTCTAGTTAAGGTATAGTAGCTGTCTTCTTTTCGGAAGTCGGGGTGTTGATCAGCCCATTTTACCCTGAAGTTGTCTTTAATTATGGTCTTGGCTTCATTATGTGTGATGTGTAGTGTTCCAACTATCCATAGCTCGTTTGCTGCATTTCTTTCCAACGTTCGTATTGAGATCTCAAATAACTATGAGGAGGACATATCGGGTATTGTTTCCATTTCTTTTTTGCAACTGTTGAAATAATTCGGAATCTACCTCTTCATTTCTGTCGCTTGTTGTTGCTTATTGTATTACAATGATGCTGGCTAGTCTCCTTTATAGTGTCGCTCTTTTAACCTTATCTTTGATCGGCTTCTATTCCAGCATTGTTGATTTCATTTCCTTCACTAAAATAATGGCCACGTCTTTAACTGTGTTGTCCCCTCTCTCTTGCAGAGTATAATATTGTTCCTCCTATTGTTGTCTTTATTTTCTCATATTGTTGTCTTTATCCTCTCTGTTCCTACTGATCTGCTATCACTTATTCTTACGATAAGTAATCCATAGTTAAGAATTCTGTTGTAATCTGTTTTAGTTTGTTGTCTCATTCACCGTCCTAACTTTCCAAATCCCCATTTTTGTTTCAAATTGGAATCAAGATACTGAGCAGCGTATGAGCTGCGACGGTCAGCGACCCATGGCTGACTGCTAGCGTCAGGGTCAGCGACCCATGGTTGACTGCTAGCGTCAGGGTCAGCGACCCATGGCTGACTGCTAGCGTCACGGTCAGTGACCCATGGCCGACTGCTAGCCTCAGAATCAGCGACCTATGGCTGACTGCTAGCGTCACGATCAGCGAACCAGAGCTGCCAAGATCCTTCTACACCTCCAAGCGGTGATCCTGGATAACAGGCTGTAACAGAGCAGACTGGCTAAGCAGAAGGGATCGGAGAGGGAAGGCTAACACTGGACCCAGAAATGCTATGCTGAAGTCGGATGTGTTGGACCGAAATGTGCTGATATCGCAGTCAAGCTGTAAACTACAACGCATTCCGTTCTATGGACAACCGCCTGCTACTTGCAACGCCTTTTTTATGGCTTGGTAGCGGGAGATTGAGAACGTTCAGGGCTTGGTAGCGGGAGATTGAGAACGTTCAGGGCTTGGTAGCGGGAGATTGAGAACGTTCAGGGCTTGGTAGCGGGAGATTGAGAACGTTCAAGGCTTGGTAGCGGGAGATTGAGAACGTTCAGGGCTTGGTAGCGGGAGATTGAGAACGTTCAGGGCTTGGTAGCGGGAGATTGAGAACGTTCAGGGCTTGGTAGCGGGAGATTGAGAACGTTCAGGGCTTGGTAGCGGGAGATTGAGAACGTTCAGGGCTTGGTAGCGGGAGATTGAGAACGTTCAGGGCTTGGTAGCGGGAGATTGAGAACGTTCAGGGCTTGGTAGCGGGAGATTGAGAACGAACGAAGAAAAAGAAGAAGTATCCAATGCTGCTGATGAATCTGCTGAAATGCCTGGTCATGCCAATATCTCCCTTACGACTTTCACTATTGGCAGTCACGAAAGCTTTGCACTCTAGATGCTCATTCCCCTGTAAAGTAAATGTCTCTGTTTATATAACAAAGCAGTTTTTATTTATAAAGACAGGAGTGTCAGCTCTGTGCCCAAACCCTTGAACCTGGACGACGGGGGTACCAATTTGTGCCTGACCTCTACCAATACAGACTTTGGTAGAACATGGTAGGAGCAAAATTGCCGCTGGTATAGCTATGTGTATTGTCAGGGCAGGGTAAAGGCACGGATGTTAGCACAGCCAAAAAAAAACCAAAAAAACAAGTCTAATAGTCTGGCTTCAAAAAGTCTGGCTTCAAGCCGCCTCTTCTCATAACATGCCCAACAAAGAACGACTGTCTTGTTCTGATCCTTGCAATATGTTGTCTTCGTGTTTGTGCCTCTTCGGGTACTTTATCATTAGACTTCTTGCAGTCTATGGGATCCACAGCATTCTTTTGTAAGGCCAAATCTCTGTTGCTTCCAAAGATCTGAGCTCTTGCTTGCTAATTGTCCATGATTCACTGTCATATGTCAGTACTGGTTCCATGAAGCATCCAATGACACTCTTTCTAAGTTCCAGCGACAAGGTTTATTGCGCAATTGTCCTTTTATGGTCTGGAAGACCGATTTTGCTTGGGCTATTCTGCATTTCATTTCGTAATTGCATCGTCCATATCATGTTATGTATGCTCCCATGTATCCATCTCCCACCTGATGTTATGTATGCTCCCATGTATCCATCTCCCACCTGATGTTATGTATGATCCCAGGTATCCATCTCCCACCTGATGTTATGTATGCTCCCATGTATCCATCTCCCACCTGATGTTATGTATGCTCCCATGTATCCATCTCCCACCTGATGTTATGTATGCTCCCAGGTATCCATCTCCCACCTGATGTTATGTATGCTCCCATGTATCCATCTCCCACCTGATGTTATGTATGCTCCCAGGTATCCATCTCCCACCTGATGTTATGTATGCTCCCATGTATCCATCTCCCACCTTATATTATGTATGCTCCCATGTATCCATCTCCCACCTGATATTATGTATGCTGCCAGGTATCCATCTCCCACCTGATGTTATGTATGCTCCCAGGTATCCATCTCCCACCTGATGTTATGTATGCTCCCAGGTATCCATCTCCCACCTGATGTTATGTATGCTCCCAGGTATCCATCTCCCACCCGATGTTATGTATGCTCCCAGGTATCCATCTCCCACCTGATATTATGTATGCTCCCATGTATCCATCTCCCACCTGATGTTATGTATGATCCCAGGTATCCATTTCCCACCTGATGTTATGTATGCTCCGAGGTATCTAAACGTGTTAACTTGTCTCAGTTCGGCCCCTTTCGCTTTGACGCACCATTTTGGAGAGTCCTATCAACATGCTCTTGTTTTTTAAAATTTTTAGAAAACATGTGACATCAAAAATATTTATACACTATACCATGGCAACCATTTCCACCTACCGACGACAATAACTGATATTGTAAACCATAGTGAAAGCTGCATCAGCATTATAAATTAATAACACAAACGTATCAAAGACGGAAACACGTGCGGTTTTTACACAAAGCAGATTAAATTATATAAAAAGATTAACAACAATAATGCGGCTGAAAGCATGAGCCGTAGGGCCAGAAGGAGATTAAAATTTGAGATATTGTAAATAAGCTTATAGAAATAAGTGACACGAGACTGGATGAAAAAAAACGAAAGGTTCACAGTTTTATTCTTCTTAATTTCACCGTGTCCGAAGCATAGAACCACAGCTACAGATGAGCTGGTGTAGGAAGGAAGCCTGTAATAAAAGCAGTTTATATGATGTTCTAGTTGTGGTATCTGTAATGATTTGCTCGATATGATACGGTTGTTAGTTGTTTGTTATGAATGTAACCTTATTTTGGAGAAGGTACACGTTTTCTACCCCAGACAGACACTTGTTGGTTATATTACCGTAATACCACATAAAATAGTTGCCATCTAGACCATAGCGCGTGTGCGGCCATTACTGTTACTTCCACCTAGAGATCAATCAATCAATCAATCAATGTTCTTTAAGAGCCAAACATGGACACAGGCATAAACCAGTGCTCTCCAGTTTGATCTGTGTTGCTCAAGCCCTCAGTGGAGCCCTCGCTGACGATTGTTCTGCGGAGAGTTTCTGTCGGTCTTCCTATTTTCCTGCTGCCAGATGGTGAACATACACACGCTTGTAGAGGGAGTCTACTGCTGTCTATTCTAAGAATATGCCCGGTGTATGTCCACCGTTTTTTCTTAATCAGTGATTAAACTTATTGTTGGGATCAAGGTGCTCATCAGTGCATGAGCTGCAGTTGTCAGCGACCCATAGCTGACTGCTAGCGTCAGGGACAGCGAACCAGAGCTACCAAGACCCTTCTACACCGCCACGCGGTGATTCTGGATAACTGGCTGCAGCAGGGCAGACTGGCTAAGGAGAATGGATCGAAGAGGGAATGCTAATCCGGTACTAAAGAAATGCTTGCTGAAGTCGGATGTGTTGGACCGAAAGGTGCAAATATCGCAGTCAATCTGTAAACTACGACACAACGCATTCCGTTCTCTGGACTACATTCTGCTACTTAAGCTTTTTCAGGGTTTGGTAGCGGGAGATTGAGAACGAACGAAGCCAAGCCAAACCAAGCCAAATTTATTGTTGATTGGTGACTTCTGTAATTGTTTTCTTGGTTATGAATTCCTCCCAGCCAATGTTCAACAGTTTTCTAAGACACGTATTCTCAAATGCATTTAGTCTCTTATCCAATGCATTTGTAATTTTCCACCATTCAAAGGCACTTTCGGTTACAGCAATGACAGTGAAAATTGACTTAGAGCATTTCCATCTTGAGCCATTTTGCTTTCCAGATAGATGCAACTGTCAGTTGTTTGTATAACTTCCAAAATGTAACTGGATAATAACAGGCTTTCTTTGGTGAACCTATGTGGCATAGTCGATCCAACTTGTTTTGAACCCCATGACCTAGGTGGTCTCATCGATCCAACTTGTTTTGAAACTCATGACCTATGTGGCATAGTCGATCCAACTTGTTTTGAACCTCATGACCTAGGTGGCATAGTCGATCCAACTTGTTTTGAACCTCATGACCTATGTGGCATAGTCGATCCTTCTTCTTCTTCTTCGTACGCAGTCAGACAGTAACCATTATTTTTTCGAAAAAAGCGGCGGTCATCCTGAGGCTGTCGACACTGCCATAGAGCTTGTCTTGCAGTTCCACTGGTGATGGCCACATCTGCTCTCTCTGATCCTCGTATGTCGGGCAGTTCTGCAGCAGATGTTCAGCGGTCATTTTACCGGTACCGCACGGGCATTCGTCGGTACCACCTATCTTTAATTTGTTGAATAGGTGGTACCTCAGTCTATTGTGGCCAGTGCGAAGTCTGAAGACAACGACCTGCTCTCTTCTGTTCAACTGGTAATAGGCATTGTTTTTGGTGTAACCAGTATGTTCGGTTTCCCATTTGGTCATGTATCTGGCTTTGATAAGCCGTTTTGACTCTTCGTACGTCATACTAGTATCTGTTTGTGGTAGTCTTGCACCTTCTTTTGCCAGTCTGTCTGCCTCTTCGTTGCCTTGGATGTTGCAGTGTGATGGGACCCACTGTACCACTACCCTTTTTGGTGCGGACTGCTGGCATAGTTGGCAGAGTGCTGCTCTTAAGTCATTAAGCTCAGTGTTTTTCTGGCTTTTTAGCGCTGTGACTACGGCGAGAGCATCTGTAAGCAGGACTATATGGCTTTCATTTTCTTTGTGTGTCACCATTTCTTCCACTGCCGCCCTCAGTGCCTCTGCCTCCGCTCTGAAATTGCTTGTGTACTTACCAGTAGCGAATGACAGTGTTATTTTTCTGCCATTTGGTAGGTTCAGGAATGCTCCTGCCCCTCCGTTCTGTGTAGTGTTTGTTACAGAACCGTCGGTGTATGCATGGGTCCAGTCCATGCTTGGGTAGCTTTTCGATATAAAGCTAAGGGTAGTATCTCTCCTTTCTTTTTCAGTCTGGCAGTTTTTGTTTCCAATACCTGGTATATTTTCTACCACCTCTGGAAATATATCCTGCCTCCAGGTAGGTTTTCGTACAGTAGTGATGGGTTTTGGTGTTGTTAGTGCGTTTATGGGATCTTCGTGCATCTTTGCTTTGGCTATTTCTGCAAAGTGTCTCCGCTTTAGTTTCCCTTTTCCCAAATTGTTTAGTCTCTGGTGCATTGGATGGTCAGTCAGTCTTCGGAGTTTCTCTGACTGCAGCTGGGCTCTGCAGTCTCTTCTATCGGTCATGGATTGCAGTTTTGTAATCTTTTCAAGTTCTACAATTGGCGTTGACTTCATGCCTCCTGTTATAACTCTCATGGCTTGGTTTTGAAGTTTGCTAACTTTATCGAAGTTCGACTTTGCTGCTGTTGTCCATGCCGCAATGCCATACTCGAGAACTGGTCTCACTCTTCCAGTGTACAGTTTCTGTAGTATGCTTTCGTCTGCTCCCCAGCTTGTGCCAGCAAGTTTCCTCATGATTGCCATTCTTTCTCTGGCTCTCATTCGGTTTCTCTCGATCTGACTTTTCCATGTCATGCGCCGATCAAATGTGACTCCCAGATAGTTTGGGTTGTCGTTTGGCTGCAGGAATTTGCCATTTAAACTTAATTTGGTATTTTGGGGTTTGACTGAAAGCGAGAATATTGTGCATGTGGTTTTCTCCTCGTTTGTTTTGACCAGCCATGAGTTCGCCCACTCTTCCAGCGATGTTAGGGCCTGCTGCATCCGATTTCTTGCTATGGTGAGATTCTTTTCAGAGGTCCACATAGCTATAGTCGATCCAACTTGTTTTGAAACTCATGACCTAGGTGGCATAGTCGATCCAACTTGTTTTGAAACTCATGACCTTGGTGGCATAGTCGATCCAACTTGTTTTGAAACTCATGACCTTGGTGGCATAGTCGATCCAACTTGTTTTGAAACTCATGACCTTGGTGGCATAATCGATCCAACTTGTTTTTGCGCTTCTTCATGAGTGGAACTCAAGAGTGCCAGGTCATCTGCCAAATCAAGGTCCTATAGAATCGTGTATATCTGCCAAATCAAGGTCCTATAGAATCGTGTCTATCCCTTATCTGCCTAATCAAGGTCCTATAGAATCGTGTCTATCCCTTATCTGCCAAATCAAGGTCCTATAGAATCGTGTCTATTCCTTATCTGCCAAATCAAGGTCCTATAGAATCGTGTCTATCCCTTATCTGCCAAATCAAGGTCCTATAGAATCGTGTCTATCCCTTATCTGCCAAATCAAGGTCCTATAGAATCGTGTCTATCCCTTATCTGCCAAATCAAGGTCCTATAGAATCGTGTCTATCCCTTATCTGCCAAATCAAGGTCCTTTAGAATCGTGTCTATCCCTTATCTGCCAAATCAAGGTCCTATAGAATCGTGTCTATCCCTTATCTGCCAAATCAAGGTCCTATATAATCGTGTCTATCTCTTATCTGCCAAATCAAGGTCCTATATAATCGTGTCTATCCCTTATCTGCCAAATCAAGGTCCTATATAATCGTGTCTATCCCTTATCTGCCAAATCAAGGTCCTATAGAATCGTGTCTATCCCTTATCTGCCAAAATGTTCGGTTGGAGAATAGTTTTTCTATAACCCAATCCATAGCTATTCTAAATAACAGAGTTGACATAATGCTGACTCCAGTTTCTATGCGAAACCAACCAGCCTTTCTCGTAGTGGTCTGAACACATCATTTGAAATCAGTCAAAAACTGCAATGGTGTTCATGTACTTTGGTGGAAAACCAGAGCTAGAGAATATTTTCCAAAGTTTTGTTCGAAATAGCTATCAAAAAGTTTGTAAAAATAAATAATGTTAATGATAAGTGGTGATTGCATTTCTATAGATTCCTCAAAGAGTTGAAACTTGGTCGATACAAGATCTCTTTGATGTTAAATCAGATTGTTCGTCACGCTATCTTATCGCTGAGTCTTTCCAACATCATACTGCAAAGTAAATTTCCCTGCACTGATAAAAGTATAATACCTCATCAGTTTTTGCAATCATATGTGTCGTCTTTATTTGATATTTTAAAAATAGAAAAGGTCTGTAATTCGAGCGAACCACCGGATTGAGATAGGATTATATATAATAAGATTGCGAGCCGCATGCCCAACCCGTAGTTCTCTTTGGTTGCTTTGTGCAACTCACACGGAGGCACAGTCTCACTATTCTTGTATCCATAGTGATGAATCACATATGCACGCTAGGACAAGACCTACAGAACTGAGTACAAATCGACACGATGAACAGACGTGACTTAAGATGTGACGGCCCAGGACAAGCTCAATCGTGTGCCCCAACACCATCAACCCATTGATTTCTAATGGAGCTTATTTATTTCACAATAAATCGGCTATGTTACATAATTTAAATCTATATCAAATATTCCCATTTCAATTCAACGAATAAAGTCACAGCTATTTCATCGAACGGCTTATGAGCGCAGTGGTAGAGAATTCACTTTTCATTACAAAGGTACGGTGTTAATCTCCCACTACCGATAACTCCAATCAACCCAGAAGTAAATGGGTACCTGGCTTACGACTAGGGAAGGAGAAGGCAGCGAGGAAGGGAACTGGCTACCCCACTTCACAAAGCTATGGCTTAGTACAATGACGGCTCTAGCACTTCATTCCTGACCAGCGGTTAAATCTGATGAAGGACTTTCTATTTGTTGAAGGAGAGGTCCAAGACTGAATTTGACTTCGATAGCTACATTTAAGGAAAACCTTTTTCCAGCCATTTGTTGAAGGAGAGGTCCAAGACTGAATTTGACTTCCATAGCTACATTTAAGGAAAACCTTATTCCAGCCATTTTGTTGAAGGAGAGGTCCAAGACTGAATTTGACTTCCATAGCTACATTTTAAGAAAACCTTATTCTAGCCATTTGTTGAAGGAGAGGTCCAAGACTGAATTTGGCTTCCATAGTTACATTTTAGGAAAACCTTATTCTAGCCATTTGTTGAAGTAGAGGTCCAAGACTGAATTTGGCTTCCATAGCTACGTTTTAGGAAAACCTTTTTCCAGCCATTTGTTGAAGGAGAGGTCCAAGACTGAATTTGGCTTCCATAGCTACGTTTTAGGAAAACCTTTTTCCAGCCATTTGTTGAAGGAGAGGTCCAAGACTGAATTTGGCTTCCATAGCTACGTTTTAGGAAAACCTTTTTCCAGCCATTTGTTGAAGGAGAGGTCCAAGACTGAATTTGGCTTCCATAGCTACGTTTTAGGAAAACCTTATTCCAGCCATTTGTTGAAGGAGAGGTCCAAGACTGAATTTGACTTCCATAGCTACATTTTAAGAAAACCTTATTCTAGCCATTTGTTGAAGGAGAGGTCCAAGACTGAATTTGGCTTCCATAGTTACATTTTAGGAAAACCTTATTCTAGCCATTTGTTGAAGTAGAGGTCCAAGACTGAATTTGGCTTCCATAGCTACATTTTAGGAAAACCTTTTTCCAGCCATTTGTTGAAGGAGAGGTCCAAGACTGAATTTGGCTTCCATAGCTACGTTTTAGGAAAACCTTTTTCCAGCCATTTGTTGAAGGAGAGGTCCAAGACTGAATTTGGCTCCACTACCTTACTTATTTCATCTATGCATTTGGTTGTTACATGTAAATTGTGCTTGATTTAACAGCTGCATATTCTTGAAACATATACACATGGTTAAAATCATTGACAGAAAGTGACCTACTCTGATGATCATGTGCTAAAACTGCGTCATTGTCGCTGTGACAATGTTGATAGGTTATATCTTTAGATAAAATATGTTTAATTTTGAAGAGCAGTTCTGTAACGTCAGTCGTTGTTTTCGTAAAGTTTCAAATATTTTTTTGGCATTAGTACGTTCTGTCACCTAAAGACAATCGTGACATTATCAGGGTGTAGGAACTTAAAACAATAGTTGGCATTAATATATATAATTTTTTTTTTTCCACATGAATCTTCTGGTAAAAATTCCCCTGATCTCTGGGTAGTGAGATCGGACTCCTGTGTTCAGTGTCGAGCACGTTAAAAATTCCTTGGCAGTTGCAAATTGAAAATAGTCAACTTAACGGCCTCTGCCCATAAAAAAATCAAATTAAAAATCGACTCAAGTTATTTGTACTTTCCCCATGTGGTTTGTTAAGAGTAGCTATAGATTACACCTAACTGTCTGCGGGTCTACTTAGCTCTAGTGTTTGAGTCTATTAAGATGGACTGGCACATCTGTAAAAACCACCCTCCAAGAAACTGGTTGTATACAGACTATGTAGAGTCTTCTAAACCAGTATAAAGATGTTAAGTTAAGTTAAATGGCTAGAATAAGGTTTTCCTAAAATGTAGCTATGGAAGTCAAATTCAGTCTTGGACCTCTCCTTCAACAAATGGCTAGAATAAGGTTTTCCTAAAACGTAGCTATGGAAGCCAAATTCAGTCTTGGACCTCTACTTCAACAAATGGCTGGAAAAAGGTTTTCCTAAAACGTAGCTATGGAAGCCAAATTCAGTCTTGGACCTCTCCTTCAACAAATGGCTGGAAAAAGGTTTTCCTAAAACGTAGCTATGGAAGCCAAATTCAGGTTTGGACCTCTACTTCAACAAATGGCTAGAATAAGGTTTTCCTAAAATGTAGCTATGGAAGCCAAATTCAGTCTTGGACCTCTACTTCAACAAATGGCTAGAATAAGGTTTTCCTAAAATGTAGCTATGGAAGCCAAATTCAGTCTTGGACCTCTCCTTCAACAAATGGCTAGAATAAGGTTTTCCTAAAATGTAGCTATGGAAGCCAAATTCAGTCTTGGACCTCTACTTCATCAAAAAGCTGGAACAGTGCAATAAGATGATGAATAGTTACAGATGACAAATACTATATTTGTAATATGAAGAAACAGGATTAACTATTCCAGAAAACTTCAGGAAAAATTTGAGACCTTCGTAGTCGATTCTCAAAAAGGATCACACTACAGCTAGATGTGGACTTTCTTGAGCTGAAATTTCTACCTCAACATGTGATGAGTTGGCCATGCAGTATTGTATTGTAGGATTATTACCAAGAGACATAAAAACTCAAATTTAAATCACACTATGAAATAGCTAGAACATTAAGAGGTCGGAGATGCAGCACAGTAAATGTGATGACAGCTGTCAGCGACTCATAGCTGGCTGCTTGCAGCAGAGTCACTGACCAAGACCTTTTTCCACTTCCAAGCAGCGGTCCTTAAGACATTTTGCACTAGTGTAGTCTGACTAAGAGAATAGGGATCACAGCTGCAAGGCAACCCAAGTACAACCCAAGTACAAAAAAAGCCAGCTGAAATAGAATATATCTGGTAAAAAAAGACACGGATATCGCAGCCTTGCTGTAAACTATGACAATTCGTTAGAACATCCTTTGCGGGATGAAAGAAGATTTTTTTTTAAAAACTGTTGATAAAAAATCACAATTGGCTTTGGGGTTTTTAAGAGTTTAACAAGGCAGCTATAAACTAAATAAACAGTTTCAGGTGTTCAATAAGTGAACAAGGTTTACCATACTATACAAGTTTACAATTTGGAGCTTTCAACAATTTTGAAAGCAAAAAACGATGTAAGACTGCTACAAAATTTTCTACAATTTAGCAAGGTTAACTCAAAGTCATCCTACAAACTTGAAGTTTTCAACAATTTCACTAAAATAATTCATCAACCATGACAAATTTGGGATTTACAATAACTGGAAAGTTTATTTAACAGATATCTAACAAATTTAGAAACTTCAATAATTTCACAATCTTTATTACAGTAAACTTCTTTTGAGAATTTATAAATCGTTTATTCGGTATGTTAAAGATATATTGTATTAGCTATTGTAAAGATATCGTTTATTAATTAAGATAAAGGGATCATTTATTAGGAAAGGTAAAGAGATTGTTTATTAGCAATGGTAAAGAGATAATTTATAAGCTAAGGTAAAGATATCGTTTATTAACTAAATTAAAGGGATCATTTATTAGCTTTGGTAAAAAGATCATTTATTAGGAAAGATAGAGATCGTTTATTAGCTATGGTAAAGATATCATTTATTAGCTATGGTGAAAAGATCGTTTATTAGCTAAGGTAAAGAGATCGTTTATTATCTATGGTAAAAAGATAATTTATTAGCTAAGATAAAAAGATCGTTTACTAGCTTAGGTAAAGGTATAGTTTATTATCTATGGTATAGTGATAATTTATTAGCTAAGGTAAAGAGATAATATTACTAGCTAAGATAAGAGATAATATATTAGCTAAAGTAAAGATATAGTTTATTAGCTATGAAAGAGATCATTTATTAAGAAACATAAAGAGATTGTTTATTAGCTATGTTAAAGATATCGTTTATTGGCTTTAGTAAAGAGATCGTTTATTAGCTAAGGTAAAGAGATCATTTATTAGCTATGGTAAAGCTGCCGAAGACGGATTGTCGGACCGAAAGGTGCAAATATCGCAGTCAAGCTGTAAACTAGCGACACAACGCATTACGTTCTCTGCACTACATCCTACTACTTGCAAAGCCCTGTTCAGGGCTGGGTAGCGGTAGATTGAGAACGAACGCAGAAGAAGAAGAAGCTATGGTAAAGAGATCATTTATTAGCTATGGTAAAAAAGACAACAACATGTGAAGAGTATCATACATAAAAGTTAACAGCATGAAAATGGATGGACATTATAATTGAACATGGAACAACGCAAGTCGGGAATGGTAATAAGCAACAGATGCATTAGAAGATACTTTGTCAGCTGAAAAGATAATAACTCAAAATTGTGCTACTTGAAGAGAAGTAGATACATTAGGGAAGACAAGAATAAAGACGAACATTGCATTAAGATATTAAAAAAAACAACATACAAGCACAATTGATAGGAATGACAAAGCTTAAACAAAAACAGTAACGAGAAGAAAATTGATGACCAAAATAAGGTCGATGACGATATCTACAGAAGATGATAGATGATAGTGAGTTTTGTTCAGCTCCGTCTCAGTTTCTATAGACCATGCGCGTGGCGCCCTGTGAGTTTTGTCCATCTCTGTCTCAGTCTCTATAGACCATGCGTGTGGCGCCCTGTAAGATTTGTCCAGCTCCGTCTCAATAGACCATGCGCGTCGCGCCCTGTAAGTTTTGTCCAGCTCCGTCTCTATAGACCATGCGCGTGTCACCCTGTATGTTTTGTCCAGCTCCGTCTCAGTCTCTATAGACCATGAGCATGGCGCCCTGTAAGTTTTGTCTAGCTCCGTCTCAGTTTCTATTGACCATGCGTGTGGCGCCCTGTAAGTTTTGTCCAGCTCCGTCTCAGTCTCTATAGACCATGCGTGTGGTGCCCTGTAAGTTTTGTCAAGCTCTGTCTCAGTCTCTATAGACCATGCGTGTGGTGCCCTGTAAGTTTTGTCCAGCTCTGTCTCAGTCTCCATAGAACATGTGTGTGGCGCCCTGTAAGTTTTGTCCAGCTCCGTCTCTATAGACCATGCGCGTGGCGCCCTGTGAGTTTTGTCCAGCTCTATCTCCTGTATTTGACACTGTCTGCTATAACTGTAAAGGCCGATCAGCGAGTGACAGTCCCTGTCACAGATCGAACAACCATATTGAGGAGGCTGGCTTGCCTGGGTGCCCCTTGATCTCTTCACTTTCTCTTTTCTCTGCAGCCAGCAGACCTCTACGAGTGGGATGGCGAGGGGGGGGGGGGATTGATAGTGAGGTCTGGGCTGGAGGTCCTGCTCGCATCTGTTATAACCTCTCCATTCCAGGTGTAGAGATCGGAAAAGATCGGAAAAGACTGTGAACCTATCATCCTTATCATCTATCCACTTGTGTCATTAGACATCGTGGGGAGATGTAGTTGTCTGTCGTGTGCTGGCCTTGGACTATGGACTTCATTCTGCTAATTTGTTGAAGATGAGACATTGAGGAAAGGAGGGGCGGGACTCGTCATATTTCTACAGGAGGGAACTGTTATAGAAAAAGCAAATGCTGCCGGGGAGCCCTCGAAAAATCTAAGAACAGAGCAACAGGCAATAATTGAAGCAGTCAAACTATTGGATGAAAAGGGGTTAAAGGATAACAGAATAGTGTTTTTGTGCGACTGCATGGAAATTTTGCAGGCCACACAAAGAGAACCACGAAATAGTATGGAAAGGGAACTGATATGCCAGCTAAACAAACTCACAGACCACAATAAAATCACCCTCCAGTGAATTCCAGCTCACTGCGGCATACCTGGGAATGAATGGGCGGACAGGCTAGCCAGGGAGGGAAGACAGAGAGAACAATTCACCCACCCAGTGTCACTGCCAGAAGTCAAGGCAAACATCCAAAATAAATATAAACAACAGTGGATAGAGAGAACAAACAGTAAATACCCACAGGACCCAATCAATAGACAATAGGAAACAGTATACCACAATTTTTCGCCTCAGAACAGGTCATTGCAGACTAAATGCACACATGTATAGAATGAAAGCAGCACAGACTGCACAATGCACATGTCAGAGAGGACCCCAAACTCCAGAACACATACTGCAAACATTTCCACTGCACCAAGACTCCCGTGAGAAGACCTGGCCCGAGGAGAGAAACATACAAGACAAACTGTGGGGTCCCATTGAGGACCTGCGACTGACGTGTCACTTCATGGATGCAGCCCATTTGGTGGCATAAAACGAACACACAAAACCGAATGCAAAGAAGAAGAAGAAGATTCTGCTAATGGGCCTGCAGATCTTACCTAGCCTAACATAAAAGAAGAATGAACCTGGACTGTTTGCTGTGAGATCGCAGTATTCAAATTGCTCTGTCAGTCGTACACATAAGCTCACAATAAAGCTTAGGAGAGGGTGGCCAAATGTTTTTTATACCTGTCACTTACCAAAGGGATATAGATTCCATACCTTGGTAAGACATGGGTTTTTATTTATTGAGGATAAAATAATAGCCTAACTTGTACACTGCATGGCAACTACAGGGCATAGCACTCGTTATTTCTCACCGCTATAAATCCCCCCAAGGGGGTAGCTAAAGCTTAGAGAGGTAAGGTGCTGACCTCACATGAAATAAACAAACAAAAGCACAAAAATGATTGGGTTTAAAATCCTGTAAGCTTCAAGCATCCTTTAGTCTCAAGGGATTGAGACTGGTGTCAAGTCTCATCACAGAATAACGAAAGACTCACAGGTCTTGAGAACATACCGTGAAAGTGAAAGAATCTTTAGCAGTTGCAAAGTGAAAACAGCAGGCTGCTAGCTGCTGTCTGGACAAAAATGTAGACAAATAATGATGTCCCTACTCCCAGGCTTAGTTACTTAGTTACTAGCAGGTAGTAAAACTGCAAAAATATAATGTACTACAGATAGCTTTGGCTACCTGGTAGTAAGTTTAATATGCCTGTATGAATACCAGGATTCTGAGTAATCCAAGCAGGTATAAATCCTTGAGATGGATCCCTGCAAGAGAAATGAACCACGTGATGATAGTTAAAGCTGTTGAGATGAGTTTTCTGCACTAAACAAATGCTGAATGTGATATAGTCCTTCATTGTCTTATTACATCTATGGATGAAATATAAAAACAATAATAAATACAATGGCATTATATTCTGACTAGTGGTTAGTATAAAATTATTCTACAGATCTGATAGCAAATATAAATGATACAGTTTTGTAACAGAAAACAATCAACAACATTAGTAGTTCACAACCTGAAGTCTGTGAAGAGTTCTGCATGGATTTGTGAATCAAATCTAGATTTTTGCATGTAGGTTTTAAATTTCAGAATATGATAAGGTGAGGACAGGCTAGTTGAGATGTAAGGGCTCGGATTTAAAAAAATGAAAGAACAAAATCAAGAAAGACATGTTTCAAGCATCCCTAGTCCTATTAGAAATGGAAGAATAACTCAGAGATCCTGTTTACATTCTGTGCATGCAAAAGAACCCTTGGCAGCTGCTAATCAAATAAAGTAAGCTGTTAGTCACTGTCTGAGCAAAAATTCTAAATTTCTACCCAATGATGGCCGACATGACGACCAAAAAGGAGGGACCCTCCATCGTGTGTTGTGTTGTGAACGTAATGCCCCAACAAGTCTATCATTTGTCTGTCTGTACACTCAATTGTAAGCATTAAAACAAAATACTAAGTTAAGTGAATGGACTGGGAGAGTAGGTAGACATTGTAAAATATTATTGGCTTCCAGGAAACCTGATCTTGGATAGATTGGGAACCATTGATTTAAATCAATCAGCTTGCCACTGGATAGTGTTCAGTGAAGAATAATCTTTTAAAAAAGGTGATATTATGAACAGCTCTCATATCTAATATTTTAGAGGGAGAGAGAGAGACAGAGAGAGAGAGAGAGAGAGAGAGAGAGAGAGAGAGAGAGAGAGAGAGAGGGAGAGAGAGAGAGGGAGAGGGAGAGAGAGAGAGAGAGAGAAGAGATAGAGAGAGAGGGAGAGAGAGAGAGAGAGAGAGAGAGAGAGAAGAGAGAGAGAAAGATCTAGAAGGAATGTACTTATATTATAAATTAATCCAAGCAGTAATTTTCAGTCTTGCTGCCCATTACTGAACAACAATGAAGACTGTACAAAAGAAGTAAGAAGACGACTGACTATGGCAATGCAGAAGATAAGGAGTATGCAGAACCTATGGCATTATACAAACAAAGAACTAAAACTAAAGATCCTAAGAACATGCATTTTTCCTGTGGATGTGAAACATGGACGATTACAAAAGCAATAAGAGCAAAGATCGGTGCTTTTGAAACACAGTGCTACAGAAGAGTCCTGAAAATCCAGTGGACACGGAAAGAAAGAAACAAATCCATCTGGCGAGACCTGCATGTAGAGGAGAATTGGCCCATAAATGACGTAATGACCCGAAAACTAAGGTTTTTTGGACACATCAATCGACACAAGGGACTGGAGAGAGCAATTATGGAAGACATGGTCACTGAAAAGAGAAGCAGAGGCCGACCGAGAAGACGATGGACTCAAGACATCAAGTAAATGCTGGATTTGACCTTGGGCAGGTCGGAAGACTGGCGAAAGATAGCGTTTCCTACAGACAGGCTGTCATGAGAGCGACGTTCTGCAAAGGACATGCTACATGATGCCCATTACTATAAACTGAATCTGAAGGAAATTCTTCTCATTTCTGGAGATCTTTGGGTCAGATTTTTCAGCCTACTTCTGCTGGAGCAAACTTCCACCGTCTGACCAAGTTTCAACTTGCCCTGTAGTTGATGTGTTGATGCAGTCTAATTTCTTGTGCCAGGTGCACTGAGGGGTCTGCTCTTAGAATCCACCACTTTCTGCACTGTCTTATCTGCTGCAGTACTGGTATTAGCTTGCTGCTTGGAGTTTACCAGGAGCTGTGACAGAAGTGCAGTGTCATGAGAACTTCATTGGCGTAACAATATTTTGACAAAAGATATCTTGTACTGGAGGTCATGGAAACAAAAGACAAGATTAAGAAAGGGACAGACAGAGGGTGACAAAGCAGAACAATCTTGGATACCATGACAAACGGGATGGGAAAACAAAGAGTATTTTGAAATGATGACAGGACATATGATTGATGAGAGAAATAACTGTCATACCATGAAACACAGTACACATGATGATGATTTTGTTTACTGGTCTTGTTGGCAAGGTAAATGAGAATCTTAACTTCAGGAGTGATAATGGTAGTCTTACAGCACAAACAGAAGATGGTATTAAGTCTATAGACTTAATTGAAACAGGGATCAACTTTATTGAGGTGGAATGACCAGTTTCCTTCCTTACTGCCTTGATTTCGTTAAATCTGTGAATCAATTATACATTTATAGAAGGATGGTTAGAAGTCAGATACGACTTTCTTAAATTGCCTGTCAGTTTAGAGGAAGAGATAAGTGTTAACTTAACTTAACATCTTTATACTGGTTAAGAAGACTGCAGAGTCTGTATACAACTAGTTTCATTTACATTTAGTTATAGTTTATAGTTTAGTTATGTTAGGGCATTTTAATGACAGACCCTTCTACTAAATTGCGGTTAGTTTGACAATTTTAAACCTCTACTTGCCAAGAAAACTTTCATAAAGAAGGTACACATATTAAACATTTGTCCTAATAAACCTTCTCTTGTTGGTCCCAATGTAGACTATTCAATGCATCCCTACAAATATTGTTGTTTTCATATCACTTTCCATTGGAGTCCAGTTCTATTATTTTCATATCCCTTTCCATTGAAGTCCAGTTCTATTATTTTCATATCACTTTCCATTGAAGTCCAGTTCTATTGTTTTCATATCACTTCTCATTGGAGTCCAATTCTATGTTCTCATATCACTTTTCATTGGAGTCCAATTCTATTATTTTTATTTCATTTCCCATTGGAGTTCAGTTTTATTGCACCCTTTCCTTTTATACTCCAATGGGAGCATGAGACCACAACTGCAGTAACCCTGCACCAAAACCTGTCTGTACTCTTGCAATGGCTGTTTCTCTAGCACTTTGTTTCAACACAAACTTCATTAGTTACTATTTACACCATACCATACATAGTAGAGCACAGTAGTTCTATTACTTCCTCCACAAAGAGATTAACTGATTCACTCAGTAGAGCCAACGTACTCGCTCGCAAACTTTCTTACAATGTTGTAGAGCTGATTTATTGGCTCGAGCAGTTGTCATACTTATACATACACATTTGTCTTACTAAAGTAGTTGCATTAATAAATTTATAAATATACCTATACTTCCTATTGCAAGAATAAATATGTTCAGAGGTCCAAAGTATTCTGGAGTGAAAGAGTTGAGAATGGAAGAGAACAATATTAGAAGGATAGAAAAGGAAATGGACCTAGCTGTTATAATAGATGAAACAGGTAAAGTGACTGAACAAGTCTAGATAGCAGTGAAAAAAGTTAGTTATGATAAAAAGAAATATTAAACATTGGAGCAAGGAAGTGATTATCAAACTGTATAAAGCATTATTTAGACCTTGATTGGGGTACTGTGTACAGGTGTGGAGTCCTCATGGAAGAGGAGATAAAACATGCTGGAAAGGATACAAAAAGGAGCGACAAAACGGATAGTGGGATTCCAGAACTACAGTTATGAGGAAAGACTCAGAAAAACTTACCAACAGTGTCTAGAAAAGAGAAGAATTTGAGGTGATTTAATATAGGTTTATTATATAATTAACGGTAAGGATAAATTTGACTATAACAAGTTTTTCGAAATACAACCACCTACAAGAACAAGAGGGCATAGCTACAAATTAACTAAAGAAAGGTCCAGATTAGATATTTGGAAATATTTTTTTAAAGAGTGATGAATGCTTGGAATGCATTGCCACAGGAAGTAGCTGAGGCAGAGAAAATTAATGCATTCAAGACTAGATTGGATGCTCATAGTTTTTAAGAGCAAGGAGAACTAAATAAAACCGGAGTCTTCTAAACCAGTATGAAGATTTTAAGTTAACATCCTTTTCAGGATAAACGCCAATGAGGAGGAAGAAGAAAATAGCATGGATTGAAACCGGTATATTTGCAGAGAGAAGCAACCACTTTACCATTCTTCTAGCAAGACACAAGGAAACAAAAATACAGAAATTATATATAAACCCCATCTCCATAACATACAACTCCATGATAGCAGGTTGTGGGGAGACAAGAGATCTCATGACATATAACTGGGGATAGAAGATTTTTACAGACATGAATTTCTCTGTAAGTGGCATGATTTGATGAAGAAGACCTGCACACAACCACCTGTCTTTTTGATAAAACTTGAGATTGTCTATAGTAGAAAGCATACTGACATTTTGTCATGATAGCAAACATCATCTAAAAACAGTCAAGCATAAATTCTGGAAAAAAAACAAACCTCCATGGCCTGCCTTGCTGACTTTACTCTCTGTGTTGTCATATAATCAGAGTTTGCCTTTTCATCGTATAACTCTCCACATTTCTGGACAAATATGCGTCTACAGTGACAAAAATGGAAAGGTGTACGTGTTCTTAATAATTCACTCAAATCAGTAAGCAAATAAAAACACAAGAGAATAAACTGATCTTATTTTAGCAGTGTTGATTAAACATGTACCTTTCCCAGATGAAATCTTTCATTTTGGGTAGTCATAAAATCTATTTTAACACTTGTCATAAAATCTGTGATGTTAACATTCTTAGTTCTTAGTCAACCTGTACTTCTACAGGGACAGATGCCCCTGTGCAGATCCCAGCTCTGGTATGAGCTGGATGTAGCGGGGAGAAGGGTTTCCTGCTTAGCGGGCTAGGCTCGTGCAGCTTAATACTCCACAGTGTTGGGACAAGCGCTTATGGATGGTTGTTAACCAATGTGGGAGTCCATCTTAATAGACTCAAACACTAGAGCAAAATAGACCCGCAGCCTGTTAGGCGTGATCTATGCTCCTCTAAACAAACCACCTAACCATGGTCACTGTTATGCCATGTCACACAGTTAGTCGCCTTTTACGACATGTTCTCTGTGAGGCAGTTGTGCTATTCTTGTTCTTGTCATACACAAAGGCCCCTGCAGACCACTTATCAAATCTGTAAGGTTAACATTAGTCATCACATGTGCGATGTTAACATTCTTTATGGTACAAATTTATTAGCAAATTCATGCCAAACGTCATAATTTTAGGAAGTTTCAGTGACATTCCTGTCCCCTGCATGTCCAAACATCTGGTTTGCCATATTTTTTTCTTTCACATATGACCATCCAGTTCTGTGACTATGAAACTTCATTCTAACCATGCTGTCTATAAATTAATAATGTTTCATGGCAGCACCTATTGTCAAAGATAAAGTTATGCATTTGTCTGACCAAATTTTATCAGACTGTCAGCAGCTTGTCTTGCACTTGGGTAAAATCTGTATCACTGTGCAAGAAGCAAAATTATAAAAAAAACGTATACAAAATGGCTGGTGTACGCAACACTAAAATCTTTATATAAAGCATGTAATAAAATCTGTAATTCTACTGATGCAGATTTTCACAGATTTAGATGGCTTCCAGGGCATGGAAGTGGTTGACATCCTTGCATGGGTAATAGATGAATGGCAGTAAACAGATTGGACCCAACACTTATAGATACTAACTTGAGCTCTGTGTTCTGTGTCATCAGTTCCTGCAACCTGTGTCTGTACCTGTCATCAACTTGTGACACCTTTTCTTCAAATCTTTCCTCAAACTCTACAAGCCGCACTTTCTGTTTGTGTCGAGAGAATGAAATCAACAACTTTGGTAGTTTAGATTCTTCTTCATAATTAGGTCAGCCATTTATATATTATAAACTAATGTACATCTTTATTAGTCTGAAAACATATGTACAAACTAACATATTAAACAAAGTGAGTGCAACAATCTGTCCATATTATGGTGGACACAAGGAAGTCAACTGTTAAGGTGGTCTAAAGAAAGTCAACTGTTATGCTGGTCTAAAGGAAGTCATCTGTTATGGTGGTCTAAAGGAAGTCAACTGTTATGGTTGCCCCCCAAGGAAGTCAACTGTTATGGTGGTCTAAAAGAAGTCAACTGTCATGGTGGCCCCCCTAGGACGTCAACTGTCATGGTGGCCCCCCCAAGGAAGTCAACTGTTATGGTGGCCCCCCCAAGGAAGTCAACTGTTATGGTGATCTAAAGGAAGTCAACTGTCATGGTGGTCTAAAGGAAGTCAACTGTTATGGTGCCCCCCAAGGAAGTCAACTGTTACGGTGGTCTAAAGGAAGTCAACTGTTATGGTGGTCCCCCAAGGAAGTCAACTGTTATGGTGGTCTCAAGGAAGTCAACGGTTATGGTGGTCTCAAAAAAGTCAACTGTCATGGTGATCTCAAGGAAGTCAACTGTTATGGTGGAACCAAGGAAGACAACTGTCATGGTGGAACCAAGGAAGTCAACTGTCATGGTGGTCTCAAAAAAGTCAACTGTCATGGTGATCTCAAGGAAGTCAACTGTTATGTTGGCCCCCCAAGGAAGTCAACTGTCATGGTGGTCTCAAGGTAGTCAACTGTCATGGTGGTCTCAAGGTAGTCTACTGTCATGGTGGTCTCAAGGTAGTCTACTGTTATGGTGGTCTCAAGGTAGTAAACTGTTATGGTGGTCTCAAGGTAGTCAACTGTTATGGTGGCCCCCCCAAGGAAGTCAACTGTTATGGTGGTCTAAAGGAAGTCAACTGTCATGGTGGCCCCCCCCAAGAAAGTCAACTGTTATGGTGGTCTAAAGGAAGTCAACTGTTATGGTGCCCCCCAAGGAAGTCAACTGTTTTGGTGGTCTCAAGGTAGTCAACTGTCATGGTGGCCACAAAGAAGTCAACTGTTACGGTGGTCTCAAGGAAGTCAACTGTCATGGTGGCCACAAAGACGTCAACTTTTATGGTGGTCTCAAGGAAGTCAACTGTCATGGTGGCCACAAAGAAGTCAACTGTTATGGTGATCTCAAGGAAGTCAACTGTTATGGTGGTCTCAAGGAAGTCAACTGTTATGGTGGTCTCAAGGAAATCAACTGTCATGGTGGTCTCAAGGAAGTCAACTGTCATGGTGCCCACAAAGAAGTCAACTGTCATGGTGATCTCAAGGAAGTCAACTGTTATGGTAGTCTCAAGGAAGTCAACTGTCATGGTGGCCCCATGCTCCAACTGCAGTGAAAATACCCACGTGTCAATTACTTACTTGAAATGTTGGTTTTTAATCAAAGTTTGCTAATATAATGTCAGATTATATTTAAAACATAATTAAAATTTGTACATTTCTGTTCTACTATAGAGCAATAAAAATATCATTTTATTATGTAAATAAGCACATGATGTCAGGTAAAACAAAAATATAAGTCAAGAAGTACAATGGTATACAACAACATCTATTGCTCTACGAGGAAGCTAGTACACCAGACAAACATTTGACTTGAGATCAATTTAATACAGATACACATCAGGACAAAAGTGTCAAACTGTATAAAGCATTAGTTAGATCTTGATTGGAGTACTGTCTACAGTCCTTATTGTAGAAGAGATATTAACATGCTGGAAAGGATTCAAAGAAGAGCGACAAAAAAAATTGATAGTGGGATTCCAGAATTACAGTTATGAGGAGGGATTAACATAAGCCTACTGTGTCTAGAAAAGAGAAGAATTCGAGGTAATAATACAGGTTTATAAGATGGTGAAGGGTAAGGATAAACTAGACTATAACATGTTTTTCAAAATACAGCTGCTTACAAGATCAAGAGGGCACAGCTACAAATTAACTAAAGAAAGGTCCAAATTAGATACAAGGAAATAATTTTTAGTCAAAGAGATGTGAATATTTGGAATGCCTTACTACACGAAATAGTGGAGGCAGGGTCAATTAATAGATTCAAAAATAGATTGGATATGCACTGTTATTTTTAGATGAAGTAAATGTAAAAGAAACTGGTTGTATACAGACTCTGGAGAGTCTTCTAAAGTATAAAGATGTTAGGTTGAGAAAAAACTTAAAGAAACAACATACTGCATCTGTGAGTTGATTGGTTCTGTTGGTCAGTAGTTGACATGCTGTATTGTAGCTGTCCTTCATCGTCTCCAGCTCTGACTTTGTTTCCTGTTCAAGTAGTTCAAAACATCTTTTAGAACTACATTTATAGTTTCAACCTGATGTACATTCAAGTTTAGACTCATCAAAAGCAATGAATTTATTTCCATTTAGAGGTGAGGAGGAAGCGATCAGAAAAAAACGGTTAAGTGTCCTATTTATAGAGAAGAAATATTTGACCTTACTTATCAACATTATCATATACTTTATTCTGCCCAAAGGTTAACTATCAACGATCTGCAGTCCACATACATTGAGGTCTTCAAAATCAATATTTCTTATTTCACTACCTTGCAAAGGCCATCACCATTACACTTTTGTATCCTAGAGTCTCGTACTATAATTATTAGTTGGTTGAACTATCTTATCAGTATTTTTGAATGATATTGCATCTTTTTCTTCTGGTAAAACTTCTCTAATATAGAGTTAGGATGCTTAAAGCACATCACACTTTCAAGACACAATTGGGGTATATTTAAAAAATCACAGAACATTAACTTATATGTATCTGAATTTTACTTCATTGCATCTTATCTATACCAGTTTCATGAAACTTGACTCTAAAAACTGATAATGTCTTAAGAAGAGTGATGAAAGGCCTGGTTGCTGAATGAACCCTCCAATCCCATCTTCAATTTGTGAGACGAACAAACAAAGCAACATAAAAGGCAGTGCAAATCACACATACTGGCATTCTCAGCCCTCTCCTAAATTTAGGTAACCAGAACTAAATGAGAAATTGAGCTTCAATTTGTATATTCTATCCTCTATCATGTGTACAATGATCAGCAGTTCTTATTTCTAAAAATGTTGAGTATTGACAAGTGTTACTAATATCTATAAGCAATTTGCAATAATGTAACAGAGAACTTGACAAGATACAAGTGTGCCCAACCTGATGGCTTACAATATCTAACTTACTTCTAACTCTGCAGTGGCCTCCTTAAGTCTCTCGATATCTGCAGCAGCGCTTGAAAATTTGCGTAGTAGATGCTGAAAATGTACAAAAAATCAAAAAAGGTTTTTTATCAATTTGCTAGTTAAAATCTATTGTCAGAATTTCAACAATAAAATTTGAAACTCGTGAGACATACCTCATTAATTACAAGTCCAGTTTGTGAATGAGAATGAAGGTCAAACATTTATTGCTAAATATAACAGGAATTGGCAGCCACTCTTGGAAGGTATGTGACCTTAAAATTGTAAGATAACAACACAATACAAAGACAACTTGGGGAACATTCAAATGAAATATAAAAACTATCATAAAGAAAACTGGAACGACAAGGAAGGTATACAAAGAAGCAGGGGCATGCTTCCAGTTTCTTAACCAGTTCTCATTCCATTAACTTAACTTAACGTCTTTATACTGGTTTAGAAGACCCTGCAGAGTCTGTATACACCCAGTTACATTTACATCACCTTGCTCTAAGAGCTATGTGCATCCAGTTTATTCTTAAATGCATTAACTGTCCCCGCCTCCACTACCTCCCCTGGCAATGCATTCCAAGCAGACACCACTCTCTGACTAAAAAATATTTCCTAATATCTAACCTGGACCTCTCTTTAGTCAACTTGTAGCTATGCCCTCGTGTTATTGTGGGTGGCTGTATTTAAAAAAAACTTGTTATAGTCCAACTTATCCATTCCTCTGATCATCTTAAAAACCTGAATTGAGTCACCACAAATTCTTCTCTCTTCAAGACACTGTAGGCCGGTTTTTCTGAGTCGTTCCTCATAACTGTAATTCTGGAATCCCACTGAATTTCAAGATGAAGTTCTACATTGTAATTATAAACCAGACCAAAAGTGTCCAGCACACCCAAGCTTAGTTGTTCCTAAACCAAGGCATTTAAAAGGGCTACAGAAAAAACTGTTGAACAGTTGTGAGAGACGATGCTTCATGTCATTTCTGAACATGGAATTAAAGTTGACATCCCTTCTATTTTGCTTTTTTCCCAGCTTCTGCCTTTCAGCATCAGGTTATGAAGAGGTTTCTTGACTGGACCCTAGTTTGTGCTTCGTACATGGGAACCTTTACTGCTTCTGTTATTTCTACTATCCTTCTGTTACGTGGTAGGCCCCTGGCCTTGTATCCATTGTATCTGTATAGCATTGCTTACTGAGGGATACTATCTGGTGTCTTAATTGTCCTGTGACCAAACCATTTAGTTTGCTGTCTCTTGATGATGTCTAGCACTAGTGTACCTACTTGTCTCCTAATGTCTTCGTTCTTGATTTTATTAATTGTTGTTACTCCAAGTGTGTTGTTATAATGTATCTTTTATCTTTTTTTGTTAATGTCCAATTCTGGCACTGATAGCACAATGTGAGTAGAGATATTGTATTGTACAGTGTTATTTTTGTATCCATTGTCATATGCTTACATTGTAATACTATAGACATTTGGCCAATGATTTGACTTGCTTTATTACATCTGTGATGGATTTTGGTGTTGCTTTTGCATTCTACTGAGATTATGTTACTCAGGTACATTAAATTGTTCACCTGTTTTTCTTGTTTGTTTTGTATGTTGACATTCCTTTTTTTCTTGAATCCTTTTTCTGAATGTCAGAAATCCAAGTGTGGCTAATTAAATAACAGTCATTGGTGGCAGTCTAATGTTGTTTTCTGTAAATACTCTTCCCTGACAGACACTTTTAAAATATAAAATAGAATACGGCACTTGACCATTACCAAAATATTAATGATTTACATAATGGCGCCCAATAACAAACAATGCTAAGCAAAGATATCATTGAATATCTATTACTTGTGAATGAATTTCAGTTGGCACTACACCTGAGAGGATATCTAAACCTGTCAATCAGGTGGCTAGGAACAGGAAACAATTGTTTGCAGCAGACAACTACACCCGTGTGGATCCCAGGATCACTTACAGGGAAGGAAGGAATAATCCCATTGTACCTCCATGCTAGTGTAACAGTTCCAGCCAGAGTAAGAGAGTTTAGGGCAGGGGTGATCTGGTTGACGACTCAGAACAAAGGTACCTGAATGCGTGCCAAGGTCACTCCGTCTGGTCACTATGCCAAGGTCACCCACCGTCTCAACAAAGGGAATTGGAGTTGGGGAAAGAATGTACAGGTAGAAACTGACTACTGGCGTTCCGATTTGGGGAGTGGGGGGTGAGTGACAGACGGGACGGCAGCGGAGCTTGCTGCGATAGATGAGTGACAGGAGTTCAGAGTAATTCATTCCAATAACGACTGAATAGAGCCATCCCCCTGAGATCCTTTAGTCAGCTCTGATACTGCTTGAGTGTATATATAGAGAGACAAAGTTTAGCTCAGCAGGCTGGATGGAGAGGGGAGGAGAGCGATGAGAGACTGTAGATAGGAGTCCATTTAGCTCACCGATTTGATAGAGGAGCGATTGATAGACTGTTGTACGAATGTTAATGATAGAACAGGATCGCTCAAATAGGTGTGTGAGTTTTGTATTAATAGATAATCTGAACGTCTGTTGTAAGCAGGACACATTGTGAACTAGGTATGTCTAGATCGCCCGCCTGAGGGGATTTGAGTGAAGAAGAGTTTTTGATAAGGTGTGTTGAGGACGTGTTGAGGGTGTGTGATGTGTGTAATCAATAGAACTGGGTTTTAGATAGTTGGGTATTCCATCAATAGCTAATGCTTAAAATTTCCGCTTCAGTTAATATTTATATTAACATATATATAATATAGGAATATTTAGTTAAGATGATATGTATTGTACTGTGTTTGTAATTTCACTACTCATTTTTCTAGTATGAGTATTATATAATAAATATGCCACCTTCTGTGTGCTATGTTATTTGCTGTGTGTGGATGAGTGTGATGATGTTCTAAGTTAGAATAACCCTAGGGCAAGCACTGGGATCTGCTACACTAATCATAAAAGGCAACTAAAGGAAGGAATAATCACACTGCACCTCCATGCTGCGTGGCCTAGGGGTGAAACTTACTTGGTTTTCACAATCCCAACATTCCGGGGTCGATTCCCACTTGTGTCCAATTTGGCAGACACTGGGTTTTTTTCTCAGGCTAATGCTCCTCCATGTATGGAAAGTAATGGCAACCTACCGTACTGCACACTTGCTAAGAAACTTATAGCAGACAAATAGGTGGCGGTTGTAAGAAGCTACATTCTGTAAAGGGCATGCGACTTACTTACCTCCATGCTAGTCATAAAAATCAACTAAGGGAAGGAGCATGTTTGGGATCAGCAACTTCAGCATGTAAAATATATTGCTTACAGACTTCCTTTAAGGAGCCGTTTAAAATGCTGACCATATGCTTCATCAGAATAAAATGGAGAAGAATGACTGATAACAATATTGAGAGATCAGCAACTAAATATGAGCTTGTTAAATGACTGGTGACAACATGAGAGATCACCAACTAAATATATATCATCATGTAGCATGTCCTTTGTAGAACGTCGCTCCCATCACAGTCTGTCTGAAAGAAACTCGTTCCCTTGCCAAAACACCAGACTCCGCCACAGTCATACTCAGGCATTCCTGGATATCTTGGTGCCATCGTCTTCTTGGTCTAGCCCTTCCTCTTTTTCCTGGCACCATACCTTCCATCACCGTTCTCTCAAGACCATTGTGTCTCTTGATGTGATCAAAGTACTTGCATTTTCTAGCCAAAATCTCTTCTATGCCCAACTCTTGCCGAATGTCTGCATTTGTTTTTTTCTCTGTCCAGGGTATTCTGAGGATCTTTCTGTAACATTTTGACTCGAAGGATTTGATTCTTTGTCTAGAAGTTTTGGTAATCGTCCATGATTCACAGCCATAAGATGTCACAGGAAAAACACAGGCTCTCAAGACTTTTACTTTTATCATTTTGTTGGTGCCCTGCCATAATTTCTTCAGGCTGTTCAGTCTCTGCATTGCCATAGCTAGTCTTCTTCTGATTTCTTTCGAGCAGTCACCATTTTTGTCACTTCTGGAGCCCAGATATTCAAAATGTGTGACCTGATCTATTTCCTCACCACCCACTGTAAATTTATGTTGACATTGTGTTTTGTCAGTGGTCATTATCTTTGTTTTATTTATGTTTATGAACAGGTTTTGATCTTTACTATGTCTATTAACGGCTGAAAGTAGCTGCTCTAGCCCTTCTGCACTTCTTGATAGTATCACTGTGTCATCTGTGTATCGTAATTCTGGAATCTCGTACCCCCCAATCGTAAATGGGTTGAAACTTTCAATGTTAACATCTTCTTGAACATTTCTCATTATACATTCCGCATATATGTTGTACAGATAAGGTGAGAGGATACATCTCTGTTGGACTCTTTTTTGTACTGCAAACCAATCCGATGTTTGCCCAGATACTTGGACAGCGGCTTGTTGATCTTAGTATAATGTTTCAATGAGATGGACTATATGCAAAGGAAACTCCATTTCTTTCATGATTCTCAACAGATTTTGATGTTTTATCGTGTCAAAGGCCTTAGTGTAATCAATGAAACATGTGTACAGGTCTACATTAAACTCTCTACATTTTTCATAGATAATCGTTAAATTGAATATGTGGTCCTGGGTCTCTCTGTCTTTCCTAAAACCTGCCTGGACTACGTGAATTTCAGATTCAAACCTTTTCTCTATCCTTCTTAACAGGATTCACAAGAGTATCTTGCTAGTGTGGCTGATCAGCACGATAGTTCGGTAGTTCGTGCACAGCTTCAGGTTTCCTTTTTTGGGGAGGGGAATATAAATTGATTTCTTCCATGCTTCTGGCCACTCTGCACTGTGCCATATCTGTTTACACAGCTTGTGATAGACTCGAGCACATGCCTCCCCTCCTGCTTGTATTAGCTCTGCTGGGATATCATCGCATCCTGGGGACTTACCCTTTTTCAGGCTTTTAATTGCAGAGCGTACTTCTTCCAATGTTGGTTCAGGTTCTTTCTCATCCTTTGGTAGGATTGTAACTGAGCGCTTTGTGCTATCTCCATACATGGTTCTGCAGTACTCTCTCCATCTATTCAGTATGTCTTTGGTTTCTGTTAATGTGTTATCCTCTTTGTCATTTATGACATGTGGAACCGGACGGAACTCCCTTGTCAGTGTTCTTATTGCATTAAATGCATCTCTCTCTCTGCCTTGTTACTGTAGGTTTTCTAAATCCTTACACTTTTCTACTATGTATCTACTTTTATCTTTTCTTATTTCTCTTCTGACTTTTCTTGCGCAGTTTTTATATGCTGTGTTGGTACCCTTACTTCCCATTTGTTTTAATTGTTGCCTTTCTGCAACGAGTTTCTGTGTTTCCTCTGTTATATAGCACTGTGTCTTGTGCGACATCTTGGGAATCATTTCTTTCGCTGTCGAGATCAAAATATCCCTTGCGTACAATGTCAACTCCTCAGATGTCATCTCTTCCTGTACCGCAAGCAATGCCTCAAATTTGTTTTCTACTTTGATGTTGTATTCAGTAGGTATTGCATATACATCGAAGCGTATTGGCTGGCAACCTTTGTTGATCCTACGTAGTCTTGTTTGGAAAACTGCAAACAGTAATTCATGGTCCGTATCGCAGTCTGCTCCTGGCAGCATTTTTGTTGTCAGCACATTTGATCTCCATCTTTGTTGCACTAAGATGTAATCTATTTGGTTTCTGCTGTTGCCATCAGGGGAGGTCCACGTGTGTAGTCTACGTGGATGTTGTTTGAAGAAGGTGTTGGCAATGGAGAGGTTGTTTTCCATGCAGAATTCAACCAGTTTTTCTCCTCGCTCATTTCTGTGTCCCAAACCAAAAGGTCCTCGAACACTCCTCTCCTCTTCGACTTTCGCATTGAAATCGCCAATGATGATCAAGATATCTCTTTTTTCAACTTTTTCCATCATTTCTTGCAAGGTGTTATAGAAATCATCTATTTCGCAATTGTCTGCTGCTGATGTTGGTGCATACACTTGAATTATTGTTAAATTTCTAGTCTTTTTTTTTAGTCTGATTACAATTATTCGGTCGTTGACTGGATTGTAACCGAGTAGTGAAGGTGCCGTCTTTTTTTACAGAATAAAGCCGACCCCGCTTTTTCCACCCTTGTCCATCCCAGAGTATATGAATATTTCTCCTGAGGAGCTGGTACAGTGCCCTTGACCAGCCCATCTGTGCTCAGAGACTCCAAGAATCTCTATCTTGGTTCTCTTCATTTCTCTTCCAGAGAAATATATATGAGCTTGTTAAATGACTGATGACAACATAGGAGATCATCAACTAAATGCGAGCTTGTTAAATGACTGATGACAACATGGGAGATCATCAACTAAATGCGAGCTTGTTAAATGACTGATGACAACATGGGAGATCATCAACTAAATGTGAGCTTGCTGATGTAGATCTAACATGAGTAAGAAGATACAGAGATTAGACCTTTCACTTTATGCTGCAAATGTTGTTCGTCCATCATAATTGATGAGGACCACTTTGTCAGCATTCACTGTAAATAAGCCAATCTAAGCCTTGAATTGTCTGTTGCACTTTGTGCAGGGAAATAAGACATCTTGATGTCTCATGTCTCTGAACACCCTCAGCAATAGTGCTGCGCCAGTCTGTGTGATTGGTGGCAATTCTTTCCCAGTCATCGTGGTTAATTCACTGGATCAGTGATCTCTTTAGTGTGTCCTTGTACCTTTTCTATTTGTGGTTGATGATCAATTGCCTCTTCCTTAACAGTAGAGGGCCTATTAAGGACCTTAGCAAAATGTTTGACCAATCTTACCAGTAGCTTATCTTTCTCACTGATTACTGAATTGCTACTTTCACTTAGGAGCAGTGCTACTAGATCTGATCTGTATGGACCGTAGACTGCCTGCAAAGCACTGTAAAAATTCCTCATATCATGCCTGTTAGCAAAAGTTGGAATCTCATCAACCTTCTGACTGAGCCACGTATCTTGAATATCACAGAGCTGCCGCTGTACAGTCGCTCGAGCTCTTGTGAAGTCATTCCTTTTGGCCACAGATTGAGGATCGTTAGTGCATGCAGGGTGGGTGCGGTGCTTCTCATCTAGCAGGGGCTTGACCAGTTCACAGTTCTCATTAAACCAATCATGATGGTTGCGTTTAGAGGTACCGAGAGCATCAACGGCAGTAGAGTGAACCGTTTTGATAAAGGTGGCCCAACTAGATTCTATGTCAGTCATAGCATTGCCCATTTTATTTAGCTTATCTCTCAGAATTTGAACAAATGATTCTCGTGCATAGTTATTTCTGAGACCGGAGATGTTTTGAGGTTATAGTGTTTTATGGGCACATAGAAGCTTGGATACAAAGGTTCATTTTAGAGATCACCAGTCTATGGTCCATCCAGTATTCAGCTCCATACATAGCCTTTGTCACACGTACATCCTGACGACCCCATCTGCTCCACACATAGCCTTTGTCACACGTACATTCTGACAACCCCGTCTGCTCCACACATAGCCTTTGTCATACGTACATCCTGACAACCCCGTCTGCTCCACACATAGCCTTTGTCACACGTACATCCTGACGATCCCATCTGCAAACAATGACATAATCAATCAGGCGCCAGTGCTTTGACCGTGGGTGCATCCAGGTGGTTTTATTGCGGTTAGGGAGACGAAAGATATCTTCAAGAGAAGGTATCCGTTACTATTGCAGCTACCAATGCCAGTCCTGCTAATCACCCCGTCCCATGAAACAAAGTCAGCACCCACTGGAGCATTCTACATATAATCAACTTACATCCATCTCTCTCTTGTTCTCCTTGCGCAGCGTTTCAATAGCTTTCTGATGCTCCTTGACCATGGTTGCTCTTTCCTGATTTTGCTCCTGGATAAGTTTGGTTTCTGGCAAGTATAAAAAAATTTAAAAAAAAAGATTTGTGAAATGACAGATATTCATATAAAAATTTGCATTGGACGTTGCTGAAACCATCATAAGACATAACTGCTGCCAAAAGATAAAATGACATTTTTTTCACATTGGAACACTCTTATAAATGCTGAAATGCTACTTCTTCTTCTTCTTCTGCGTTCGTTCTCAATCTCTCGCTACCAAACCCTGAAAGGGCTTAAGTAGCAGAATGTAGTCCAGAGAACGGAATGCTTTGTGTCGTAGTTTACAGCTTGATTACGACATTTGCACCTTTCGGTCCAACACATCCGACTTCAGCAAGCATTTTTTGAGTACCGGGTTAGCATTCCCTCTTCGATCCCTTCTCCTTAGCCAGTCTGCCCTGCTGCAGCCTGTTATCCAGGATCACCGCCTGGAGGTGTAGAAGGGTCTTGGCAGCTCTGGTTCGCTGGCCCTGACGCTAGCAGTCAGCTATGGGTTGCTGACCCCTGCAGCTCATGTGCTGCTCAGCGTCTTGATCCCGAAATGCTACCAAATCTGGACACTGGTAATATGGATCTAAACATAACACAGACACATCCAGATTTGATCAGACTTTTTGTCTCGACTATACTCTACTTCACAAAAAAAATCATGTAGTATTGTTCTTCTGACATTTACAAAAAGATTCGCTGAATGCTGTTGAATGCAGTTTAATAAGGTCACTTAACACTAGTGAATGCAGTGTATCATGTCACTGAACGCTGGTGAATGCAGTGTATCATGTCACTGAACACTAGTGAATTCAGTGTATCATGTGACTGAACACTAGTGAATTCAGTGTATCATGTCACTGAACACTAGTGAATTCAGTGTATCATGTGACTGAACACTAGTGAATTCAGTGTATCATGTCACTGAACACTAGTGAATTCAGTGTATCATGTGTTGCTGTGGTCGAGAGGTAAGGCACTAGCCTCTCAAAACGATGAACAGAAATGGCAGCATGGTTATAGTGCAGGCTTCTCACAGGAAATGTTCTATGTTTACTCCCAATAGCGACATGCTCTAGTCTATTTATCTGTAAATGGGTACCAGACAAATTTTTAGGGAAGACAAGACAGCAAGTAAAGTAAACTATTCACTCCATCTTTGTAAAAGCTGAGATTGTGTATAATGAATCTCTAAAACACTGATATGTCAAAGCCTGCAGATCTCATACAATGAATCTCTAATACTTAATCACCAATATCAATTAATCTTTAACCCATAAATCCATAATCACCAATGTCAGAGCTTGCAGATCTCATACAATGAATCTCTAACACTTAATCACCAATGTCAGAGTATGCAAAATGATTGCCTTAACCTTAACCATAGCAGATTTGTCTGCTAGCATGGACAAGCCGTTGCTAAGGGATGCAACTCTTACTCATTTCATGAATAGCTTGTTGCTTTTCCTCAGCAAACTTGAGCTTCAGTTCATCGTCCTTTGTGTCCAGCTTCTGCGAAGCCTCTTCATGTAATGTACCCTTGTAAGACTCAAAGGCGCTTTGTAATAACTCAATATCCTTGGCCATGCGCCCTGAAACAAATTGTTGTCATATTGATACATGTAAGCAATCATGGCGCTACCAATAATTTAAAAAAATTATTAAGTGGATATGTTGCTAAAAAAGCATCTTCAAATTGAATACAGCAAACATACAAAAGAGAACAACAAAAACAATAACCTAAAAATTTAAGACTTTCATAAATGGGACTTTTCCAGAATAGAAGGTATTAAATGGCATGGTAAGAGCACTATTGTGGAGGTGTTGTAAATAACTGGACCAACAGTGAAACGGGTGATGAGAGAAGATGCTGGTGTTGGATAGAACACACATTGAGGAAGCCAGACGATAGCATTTCTTGACAGTCTCTGGTGTAGAGAACTGAAATGAGTTCTTGGGGCAAGGAGAATTTGATGATGATCTATTGAAGAAGTGCTCCACACAGATTGAAGAGATTTGATTGGCCATTGATTGAAACACACAAAAAGTAGAAAAAGGAAATGGTGACTAATGTGAAATGTAACTTATGTAGAAGGTAACTTATGCAAATGGTGACACGTGTAAAAGGTAACTAATGTTAACATTAACTAATGTAAACAGTGACTAATGTAAAAGGTGACTAATGTAAAAGGTAACTAATGTAAACAGTGACTAATGTAAAAGGTAACAAATATAAACAGTGGCTAATGTAAAAGGTAACTAATGTAAACAGTGACTAATGTAAACAGTGACTAATGTAAAAGGCAACTAATGTAAACAGTGCCTAATGTAAAAGGTGACTAATGGAAACAGTGACTAATGTAAAAGGTGACTAATGCCAGATGTGACTAATGTAAATGGTGACTAATATAAATGGTGATTAATGTTAAAGGTGACTAATGAATACTGAATGGGGCTATCAAACCTCTGTTATAGTCCGTCTTTTAATTCATGAACAAGCTCCGAAGCATTTTTATACAAAACTGGAATCCAAATGATTTTTAGCATACAGCCTTAGAATATCCATGATGCTAAAATTTTGCTATTATTTAGTTCATAGATATTAAAACATTTGCCCATCGGCAAATTCTTTTGATTTTTAAGGACCATTGCAAAGAAATGGCATTCAAATTAAGAGTTTACAATACGTAGCTTAATTTCTCATTGCATTTAGTTCATAGGCGTATCTCCTTAATGTCTTGTGAGGTCAATTGATTCTTTTTCTTGTCCTTTATGTACAATCGTAAAAATGACCCCAATATGTAACAGTTAGTACAGCTCTTTGGTCACCCTTAGACCCCAAGGTTGTATCAATTGCACAGCTAATTTTATGTTGTGTAACACATCTGAATATTTAAATGTATTTGTTGCCATTGTATGTACACCTAATTCTTTTGATAAACATATGCTAATTCATCCAAGTCTGCTAATCAGTTTGTCCACAAAATTTTATATTAATCATTCCGAATCTATAGATTCAAAGAGGTTGATAATTGTTACTGGCTGGACAAATTGCAATCCATCTCATTGCCAGCACTGTCTTTCTTCCCGCAGCACATGTTTAACACACTTCTTCTAGAACTGAATGTCTATTTTTGAAAGGTACTCACGTGTCAGCACTTGAACATCACACATTTTAAATGTCCTGTTCTGTTTGGCTACTTGTCCTTTGACTTGTCCAGACAAGTTCTATAGGCTTTAGATGCACATGATATGCAGGTAGTCGCAGGGAAGTGTGACCGTACTCTTCAATGATTTTGTCAATATGATACACCTCTGTCTTATTTGTCTTCCTCACAAGCTGCAACAACTCTGGCTTCAAATACGTATCTTCAAAATTCACTTTTTCCTTTTCTAGCCATGTCCTAATTTTAGTTTTTGTATTTGATGCAGTTGGTACTTTGTCTTCCTCTGATACTGAATTGTGATAGGATGCATTATCTATTACTAGGCAGGACGGTCTATCCAGAATTGGGAACAGATCATTCATCACCCAGTGCCTGAAAATTTTTTCATTCATTTCAGTGTGGTAGTCTCTACCGTCATTACTTTTTTATTGGAAAATAACTTCAGTGTCATGGACAAGTCCTTTTTCACTGCTTCCGGCATATGTTAGTATGATGCGCTGCCCTTTGCTGCTTTGAATTTGTCTTTTCTGTTCACTGTCAACTGATTGGCATTCTTTACCATAGGTGTGGTGAGCATTGGCCCAGGATTCATCCAAGTATACAATATCATAGCCTTGCCTACGCCGTTCACGTATTTGTCTCAAGTATTTGCTTCAGGCAGCAATCAAATGTGGCTTTTCATTTATAATATTCCTGCTGCCTGCAGTTTTCCTGAATGTAAAGCTGACGGCTCTTACAGTTTTCCAAAGAGTACTTTTGGAAACTTCAATACTGCAACTGCAGTTGGATTGCAATGTTAATTTTAGTTTCTGGAGAGTAACAAGTTGATTTTTCGTCAACAGTTTCAATATTTTCCATTTTATGACATCTCTGTTGAAATCGTCAAATTTCAATTTAATTCCTTGCTTAATATGAGTGTAATCTGTCCAATCCAACGGTAAAAGGATGATCTATCCAAATCAAGTGCCAATTGCGTTTGTTTCTCTGGGTCATGAATATTGCAATATAAATGACCCATCTTAGATTCCCTGCAGAAGAACTGGTATAGTAAAACGGTAACCTTCTGCAATATTATAAATATACACTTCAAACTCATTTTGAAATTGATATCAATGTAAGTTTTGAAAAAAGAAACTACATGCCACCATAACTACACCACAAAGTATTAATGCGTATATGCATTTAACTATTAGACAGTTTCACATGAATGACTTCTGTTGTTTTCTGCATTCGACAAAGTGTCTAATTGGTGCATGGGAAAATCAGGAATTTGTATTTACTCCATGTATTTGAAGGTCAAAACATCTATTTTTAAAACAGCACATCTGTGTACCTTAAACATATTAAAATTATGTCCAATTCACTGAGGTTGCTTTTAATATAGACCAAAAAATAAATTTTTCAAAATATATAACATTTCTCAGAGAAATATTTCCATAACGTTGTGTATATTCTAAGACTGCATGCAAAAATCATTTGGATCTGACATTCAGTTTAGTAGACAATTGCTTTGAACCTTGTTTATGAATTCAAAGACAGACTATACCAATGCTCTTTACAGTGGCCCTTGAGAAGGTCTTTAAAAACCTGAACTGGGAGGATAGAGGCATAAACATAGACGGAGAAATTCGAACTCATCTCAGGTTCGCTGATGACATAGTCATCCTCAGTCACAGCGTCAAAGAAGCGGAGAAAAGCCTGAATGAGCTCAGCAAGCATTGCAGTTGGCCTACAAATCAATTCAAAGAAAACCCAGTTCATGCTTAACAGCTTCTGCCTAAAAGGAGATGTGGGTGTTGAATATTGTCCTGTCGAAAACATAAATTCGTATATCAACTGGGGTCAAAGATCATGAACTTCCATTCAATAAATCGGGAGCTGGCTTAGCTTCAGTTGTATTAAACCCATACTGCAACAGATGCAAAATGACAATGCTCTAGGGCTCACACCTTCAACAGTGTGGTTATTGCAGTGTGGAACCTACGGAAAGTTGATGCAGATAGACTCCGCGGTGCTCAACGAGCACTGGAGCGAAGAACATTGAAGATCTCCATTCGAGACAAAATCCACAATGCAGAGATCAGACGTCAAACTTCCTTCTCTGACATCATAGATGTCACGCTGTTACAAAAATACAGATGGGCCGGCCATGTGGTGCGCATGCTGGATAACAGATGGACACGCAGAATGATGTTGTGGTGGTCCTGCGACTTTAGACATCCTCGTAGGCAACCTAGGCTGAGGTGGAGAGATGGCTTGAAGGAGACCCTGTGCCCAACATGGTACGCCAAGACAAAAGAGCGAAATGAGTTTACTCAAGATTTAGCTACCTGGCATCAGACACACATGCCTGATTGAATACCAGGATTTAGAACTGGCAACATCCTATTGTTAACTCATTCCCTCCCAAATATTTTGGACCTCTGGACGCAATTTATTTCCTATGTAAAACTCAAACACAACATCACTTAGTTGTGATCTATTTATCTTCAAAAAAGGTTCCCTGAAATAACACATATTATATACCAAACTGTGCACAATTGAGGTCAGAATTCAATGGAATACATATATTTCACAAATGGAGGTGAACTTTTTGTGTATGAGGGATTATAGTTGCATAGTGGTTTAAAAAAAAAAAAATTATGATAAAAATTGTTCCCCTCAGCAACACATTAATCAGCTCTAAACCATTACATGCATAACGTAATACTTTTTATTGACAGTAATCCACAACGGAAGCGTTCTGAAAGTTGCACCTTATTTGGTGCAGTTGTTTTCACAGTATTTACATTTCACTGATGGCACTTGAAGTTGAAAACGTACTAAAAAATAAAAGCACCAATCAGCATCAGCGTGAGTGTTTATAATTTATGCACACCAAGAAAGAATGTTCCTGCTGTATTCAATATATATGTATACACATTTATATATTACACACTAGCATGGTTGTGCAGGGTCTTGAACCTTTACTGAACTTGTGAACTGATACTACCATTGCTTCAGACAAAAGAGGGCCCTGCTCCCTCGTCAGTAGATTTAGTTTTTTTCATCGCTCAATTTGGAACTAAAACTGGATAAAGAAATTGAGAAATCGCTATCAGGACGATCGATATCTTCATCATCACTAATTTTAGCAATAATATAGTCTAACAATTCCTGAGCTTGTACTGTAAAAACTCTATTTGGTTTGACTGAAGGAGCATGGGATAGATTCAAAGCTGCCCTCCGAAAAGAAAAAAAATGCTCCAAGTACAAATTGTTTTTTTTTTTTAAAGATACACACACTAACTCTTCTGGAAATAAAAAGCATAAAATCTAAAGTTTCCCCGATAACCAAAATACAACCATTTAGGAAAACTAGGAATGGGAAAATATGTGATTTTGTGAACATAGTTGCAAAAGTCAACATATCGGCTCCTGGGTTTTCTTGAAAAATCTGGAAGCCGATGTATCGACTCATGAGAGTGAATGAATTAAACAAAATTAAATGGTCTACAGGGGGACGGCGTGGCCAAGTGGTTAAGTGGCACGGCTCACAACCAGAAGGTGCTGGGTTCGATCCCCATCACAGCACCGGCCGTTACCCCGGGGAAGCAAACCCTTAGAAAATGCAGGAGGAAGCAGACCCTTACATAAAATGCATGCTGAAGTCGGATGCACTGGGCCGACAGGCGCAAAATAAAAACCACAGTGTAACGCACACACGCCTTGGGGAATAGATAAATAAGGCAAACGCTAAAAAAAAAAAAAAAAAAAAAATGGTCTACAGTAACAACATATAACAGTTGCATGGTGCAGCATTCTTTTCAAAGGGACCAACTGAAGGAGTGACTAATCCTCCTTTATGAATAAGATAATAGAGAACGCAAATTCAATCAAACAAGTAGCCATTTAGACAATGAACTCACCTATCTGGTTTTCCATGGTATCCTGAATTCCCTTGTGTTGAGCATCTATGGCCTGTTTTTGCTTCAGCAGTTCTTCCTTGTGATCAGCCACAATATCTCTAGGGACAAAATGAGATGAGATAAGTAGCGAAATAAACACTTATTCATTCATTATTTATCTGTATAGCCTCAGTTTAAAACAAATATCTACAGAAAACTCCCCTGCAAAAGCACGCAAAGTGTTTTCTTAGGCAGATTGTGTGAAAACATTACAATTTTGATGTTTCTTTGTCAATTACTCTCCAGTACTCTTCACCATACAGAAGCAAAAAAAGCATGCAACTCTTGTATATTCTTAGTCTTGTGCTTGTGCTGTACTGCGAGGACTTCCAAATATTGTTTAAGCTAGCAAAGGCCACCCTAGACTTGTTCATTCTGCTTTTGATGTCTCTGTCTGTTCCACTGTCTGGTGTAGCTGTGCATCCGAGGTATGCCAATGTGTCTGTCTTTGAAGTTCTTCATTTTATATTTTAATTGGCGTGGGATTTAAAATATTCAATGTCATGACTTCTGTTTTTTAAATATTAATACTCAGTCCAACTTGTTGACTATACACATTCAGTCTTTCCATTTTATCTTGAATTTGTTGATGATAATAATAATAATAGCTGTCCCTCGTTATCAATGAAGACTGCCAACATCATCCTTGTCACAGCTTTCCCTGATAGGTGTGGGTGCGCATGGGACTGAAGAGACCAATGCAGACACGAAAACATCTGTTGCCTGATGGGCACATGAGGTCTGTAGAAGGTGTTGCTGTTCTTGCTTTTCATGATTTTCAGGTCTCACGTCTGCTCTGGGCTTTCACAACACAGTGGTCCTTGCTGTTAGCTACACCTGCTTGGACTGCGCTTCTCCAGTTAGATCTGTTTTGCGCAAGACATTCTCAGGTGGTGACATCTATCTTGCAACTTCTCAGTGAGTCCCTCAGACTGTCTTTAAAAAATTTCTTTGGGTGCCCTCTCTTGCGCCATCCCTCTCTCAGCTTGACATAGAGGAGATTCTTTGGGAGCTTTTTGTCTGACATACGTACGAGGTGTCCGGTCCATCCTAGTCGTGCTTTTTCCAGCAGTGCATAAATGCTGGGCATATCAGCCCTCGACAGTACATCAATGTCAGTGACACAATCTTGCCATTGGATATTGTGTTGATCAAGATGTGTTGACATGAGTGTGCAAAATAATGCACACTCATCTGTGTATTCCAGATCTTCCAGTGTAGAAAACAATGTCTATCTTATTTCTCACGGGCTGTTCTCTGTGACTTGTCACATCATCCAGTCAATGACAGTTAGGAAGAGGGTATCCGTACCTTACTCTTGTTTTCACCTCAAAAGTTTGATCACTCTGTCCAACACTGCATGCAACATTTGTATACAAGCTCTTAATGTTTGAAATGAAGCAGATAGGAATACTGTAAGCTCTCAGTATCATTCAAAGACAATTCTGATTAACATGTTGAAGCCTTTTTTTTAAGTCAACAAAATTTATGTAAAGTTATGTTTGCCATTTTGAACATTGCTCTATTATGTTTCTAAAGAAGAGGATATTGTCTGCACTATCTCTGCATTTTCTGAACCCTGCTTGTTTCTTCCTCAGTTTTTTTCTCTTGTGCAGTTGATATTCTTTGGATTATTATCCAGTCTAGTATTTTGCTAGTTACTGAGAGAAGAATGATTCCTCTCCAACTATTTCAGTTCATAATGTCACCCCTTTTTTGGTAATTTCTCAACAATTTCTTTGCTCTGTTCCTGTAGTGCTGTCTCAGTCTGCCAAATGTGCATGAAAAGTGGAATGAATATCTCTGCTGCTAATTCAGGATTAATTTTAAAAAGTTCTGCGTTCAAGGGACATGACCTGAGGCTTTTCCATTCTTCAACCCCTTGATAGGTTTGATAATTTCTTCCCTTTGGGGAATATCTAGGTCTGTTCTGGTCTCAGGAATGTTTATCTGTGTCTCGGGTGAATTCTTATTGAATGTTTCTCTGAAATGTTCTGTCCATCTTGCTTCTTGCCCATGTTCTGTTGTGATGAGGCTCCCATGCTTATCTTTCATTGGTCTAATGCTGCTTGCCTCTCATCTTCCACATATTGTTTTTGTTATTTTGTACACTGTACTTTGTTAATTCCTGAGTCTTGCTACAGGACATTTTCCACCATCACCGCTAGGAGATAGATCAATATAGAGTTCCCTGAGACCTGAAAACAACGTCAAGGGTTATTCAGGATATAAAATGTTGAGAAAGGTTGGTCTAGAGAGCTGTTGTACTGTTTGTACTCAGGACAGAAACATCATAAGGCTGATCTAGACAGCTTTTATATCCTTCTATTTAAGGACAGAAACACAAACTACAAAAAACATATTATTCTGCATCTTTATTAACTGATCAGACTGAATGTGTATTTAAATAATTGTTTACTAAATGATCATGTGTTCCTTCAACTGAAAGACATTTTAGTTGTATTTTTCCATGGGAGTTAGTGAGATCTTTTTTGATTGTTATTAGGAGCGAATACTGGGATATAAATACAAATGACAATTGGTAAACAAACAGAACAAAACTGGAAAAAGCTACAAAAATATGGTCTTAGCTGAGAAGAATAAGAAAGATATGCTATGGGAGGTGTATGCACAGAGGAAGCTTATTACATATATCAAAAGAAAGCAATCATCTTGTATTTGTGAAGAGAAGGGGAGGCAGTTTTTCATGATAAGAAATGGTTTGGGGTAAGCTGTGACAATAGGTACAGTTGCAATAAATGAACGGAGGCTAAAGAGATAAAGATTGCTGGACAGTTTGAACATCATGGTTCACAAGGGAGTCAATAATACAATTGGTAAACAGCAAGAGAGACAGAGAGTTGTGGAGATTCATATTCAGCGTTGCCAAGGGGGCAAGTCATGATGGTATACCTGATTTGGTCTTGAAACTGTGAGTTCATCTGATCTACTCTGTCTTTGAGTAACTCTTCTGCCTGTAGAGAATACATAATGACAGTTTTCAAAGGAACATGTTCCATGATTGAATCACTAGGCTGTTTTCACTACTACTTCCCTTCTATCATGACAATCAAAGGTCATCAGTGCATGATGACAACCTAATCAGTAAGACTTTTCCAATCAAACCATCAATATATCGCCAACCCAATCAGCAAAACATATCCAATCCAATCAGCAAAACATCTCCAACCCAATCAGCAAAACATCTCCAACCCAATCAGCAAGTCATCTCTAACCCAAGTAGCAATGCGACATTACCAACCCAATCAGCAAAACATCTCCAACCCAATCAGCAAGAGATCTCCAATCCAATCAGCAAGATATTGCTCACCCAATCAGCAAGACAGAATATAAGACAGACTAATTACAGAAGTATGTGTGAATGTATGTTTGTGTGCATGTGAGCTGTCACAAGAAATTGACAGCTACAGTTGCTGTTTCTGCCAAGTGAAAGAACTAAATGAGTGTCAGACTGACCTTCCGTTTGGTTTGTTTGTGATTAAGTCTTTCCTCCTCCAAATATAGGCAGAGGTCAGAGATCTGCTGCTGCAACTGTACAACCAGACCATCTCTGCAACATGAGTTTTTGTGTGTATAAATGGTGAGTCAGAAACTAATAACAGCAACAATTACTAGTATTAATAGTAGACTATCATAATTACAACGATAAATGTCAGAATGAAAGAGCAATTGTTCATAAAAGTGTTCCATTATTCTACACGCTAGTGCATCCACGCACATAAAACAGTTAACAAATCATCAATTGTTCATAGAAGTGTTCCATTATTCTACACGCTAGTGCATCCACGCACAGAAAACAGTTAACAAATCATCAATTGTTTTGTGTCCATCACAATTTTTCAGGTAAATCATTTGTCTATATTTTGTATAAATGATGTAGCATTATTATATTACTGGTATTAATAATAATAACGCACACTTAATATTGAATAAAAAAATGTAATTTTTATCATGTTTCTATGATGGGAGTATTCAAAGATTTGTTCTTGCGCACAAATTTAGTCATTGAATATTCATACATGCCAACTGTACCAGATGAAAACTTGCACGCTGCACAAATATAAATAATCTGTTTCTGTTTTTAAGAATCGACGTAACTGCACTCCGGGCATACCCATAGGTGCTCAGTCTTTCTCATCAAATGTCGTAAGGTATGGATGCTGATGGTCCCTGTAGCTCGCTGGTTGTACACTCTCCTGTGCCCCAATCCGCTTGAACCTCGTTTAATGTAGAAACTTTGCAGTCTGTGGATTGCTGCTTCATCTATTGCGGTGTCCTCATCCAGCAGGCGGTCATTGATTGATTTCAAAATGTCACTTCTATCCATCACTAATGTGCCCATGATGGGAGCTTGTGAAGCCATGATGTCTGCTCTTTCATTGCCCTGAACCCTGGCATGAGCAGGACAGTAGATCCATGTCAACGCCTAGAGGTTTGAGGCCTCAACAGCTGCTTTCCACTCGTATCTAAGCCATCCCTTCTGTACTTTCTGAAGTACGGCTTGCGCGTCTGTCACAATGGCTGCCCTTGTTATAGAAGTCTCATTATGTTCTGTCCTGTCAAGCTCAAATGTTACTGTCCCCTGGATAAATTCATAAGGGCACAGTCTCCAGCTAAGAAATGACAAAAATTGTGGATACTGATGGTTCCAGTAACTGCTTGTTATACTAGTTGTACGTGGTCATTTATCAACCTCAGAATGTCCCCTCTTTGCATGTCCAATCCATATACAAAGTCACCAATCTCATAATGTTAGACAAGTACTATAGAAATCCTTACTGCAAGAACACAAACATGCATTGCTACAAATTTCCTGTAAGAAGGATAACTGCAGTGGTGACTCCACACTCTTGATGAAACAGAAAAGAAAGGATGATGTTTACTGATACACAAAGATTATCAACGATAGAAAAAAACAACTGTAATAAAAAAACAACTGTGGGAAAAAGCTAACATTTTGATTTTATTATGGGATGAACACATGTTAGTATTCACCATAACTCTCGGCACACTTCTCCAATATGGCTGACCCAATCTTCAATCTTACAAAATTTAATTCTCTCTGAATACTGTTTAGTTCAGTTTCTGTGACAACATGTAAGTTCACTCCCATGTCTTTCTAACACAGCTCACTCCCATGTCTGTCAAACACAGTTCAATTCTGTTGTGTCTGTCCAGACTCTAAACATTGATTCCTTTACAGTTCAGTTCTGTCATGTCTGTCTAACACAGTTCAGTTCTGTCATGTCTGTCTAGACTCTAAGCATTGATTCATTCACAGTTTAGTTCTGTTGTGTCTGTCTAGACTCTAAACATTGATTCCTTTACAGTTCAGTTCTGTCATGTCTGTCTAACACAGTTCAGTTCTGTTGTGTCTGTCCAGACTCTAAACATTGATTCCTTTACAGTTCAGTTCTGTCATGTCTGTCTAACACAGTTCAGTTCTGTCATGTCTGTCTAGACTCTAAGCATTGATTCATTCACAGTTTAGTTCTGTTGTGTCTGTCTAGACTCTAAACATTGATTCCTTTACAGTTCAGTTCTATCATATCTGTCTATACTCTAAGTATTGATTCCTTTAGTCCTGCCAATTATTGAATATTGTTGTCATGTTTCACTTGTTACATCTTCTATATGTCCTTTCATGACAAGTTTTAACAAGTCCTTTGTGGTGACACTTTTATCTGTTCAATTTTCTCTTTCTGCTTCATCTTCATCATCAGTCCCGTAACCTAGAAGGTCGTTAGGCACCGTTATTGCAGTTTGTCAAACCAGTTCATGCCATATGTCTCGATTTTTCACCAGGGTATTAGTTTCAGCTATAGACCTTCTCATCCACTCTTTTATATTGTCCTCCCATCTCTTGTTTGGCCTCCCTCTCCCACGCTTCCCAGGCACAGTGCCTTGCAGGCCGGTCTTGGTCAACTCCACCAATCATGATATATGTCCATACCCTGTCAATTTTATTCTTCTATAAATTGAGATTCAGTGGTCTAATGGTTGTCAGCTTGGTTTACAATCCCATTGTACCAGGTTCGAATTACATTGCACTCTATTTGACAGACTGGGCAAATCATGAATTTTTTCATAGTCGACCCAGCTGTAAATGGATACCTGATGAAATCATGGTAAAATTTCAGAGCTGCTGGGGGAGGTACGTGCTCTGTCATCAGCACTTTCAGCAATAAAAGGGATTGAGCGCATATGGGGGTGTTCAGGTGCAATGACATCAGTTCTATGAACCATTTTCCATTTTCTTCTATAAGTGTCACCAGAGTGGTAGAGTAGTTAGTGTACTTGTCTTTTGCAGTAAAAGAGTTTGATTCAATCCCCAGTAATAAACACACTTAGTTGTACCCAGTTGAAAATGGTACTTGAGTCATTGTATGGGAAGGCATAGCAGCAAATTGGGAACTGGTCGCTGCACCTCACAAAAGCTGTGACCTCATGCAATGGAGTCTACAATAACTCCTCCCTCATGGCCACATCTGCTATAGACTAGCTTTACTATCTTATTTATTCTTCTATAAATCATGTAGTTCCATGAAAGAACAGATGAACCAAGTGTAGAATATGCACATATATTTTACCTGTCTGGATCACTTGGCATCTGTTTCCTGGAAGTGCTAAAAAAAAAGGTGTAATTATAATATTTTATTTTTGATCACCTTCATCTCATCTCATCTCAACTCATCTCATCTCATCTGTATATCTATATTTATGTTGTTAGATATTGTTGATCGCAGCTTCACTTTTGCGCTGTCTTTATTGTCATCGTAACTGTCAATTTCCGTCTCTGTTGCGCTTCATTTACTCCATCAATATTCACCATTTTCTTGGTCAACACCTTTGCCACAAAGTCACACATTCCTGTGACATGTTTAAATCATGGCATTCTTGTCATATGTTTCAATCATGACATTATTGTCACCTGTTTCAATCATGACATTTTGTCCCCAGTTTCAATCATGACATACTTGTTACCTATTTTAATCATGATATTCTTGTCATGTTTCAATCATTTGGTTCTCTGTCTGACAATATACATACCATGACTTGCATTGTTGACTCTGTCTCTTTCAGTAGCCCAGATGGTTTTTGCAAGCATCTCATTACATATGTTGTCCCTTTTTTCTATCACTAGAACTACTCTAAATTGGATGTAACATGAGTTTTGACTTTTCTCTTAAATCAGAGTTGGTGTACAGCTTGTCCAATAAATTTACAGCTCAAGCAAATAGTCTTTAGAAGGCACTTAAAAAGGATTTTACTCACAGAACAATCATAAAACAGACTTCCTGTTGATTTTAATCAACATTGAAGAACTCTCTAGCAACAAAGAAACAATACTGTCTGACATATACAATCGTTGACAAAGATAAATGAAATGAATCTTGCTGTGAATAGACCACATAGTAATATAGGAGCACTATTTTCGTCACACCAGATCCTGACATATGCTCAGTGAGACAAATCTCCACAGGAAATATATAAATTCTCACAACTGAAACAAAATCATGCACAATAATATCAGTATCTGAACCACCCAATAACAACTTTGTCTTCAAAGATCCTGATAACTTCAGATCACAAAACAATATAATAGTCATGGGAGATTTTAACTGTCACAGGGTACATTGTCTGTATGGAGGTACAATGACACAGCCACTACTGACGATGAGCTGGAGAACTGGGTAGAGCAGAGTGAATTACAACTCTTGCATGACCCAAAATTACCACCATCTTTTAAAAGTTGCAGATGGCAAAGAGGATACGATCCTGACAGCATATTTACAAGCGGCAAAATAATACATAATGTGATGAAATCTTTAGAGGAGCCTCTGCCATGGAAGCAGCACAGGTCAGTATCATGCTGTTAAATTAGTTGTCGAACCAAAGAATGTATCTTTCAAAAGCCGTTTCAACTTTAAACGAGCCTTAGTGAGGGTCCATTTGCGCCCATGACCTAGACAAAGAGGTGAATAAGCCAGAACCAATTGTCGCTAAATATAAGGCTTTTGCTGAACTAACAAAAAGGATCCTCAGACGTCACATACCTAGAAGCCGCAGAGCCCAGTATATTTGTGGTCTTAACGTAGACTCAAGGGCACTATATTAGTAATACCTGCTACTACATGAAAGTGACCACTTCTCTGAGGAGACTATTTAGGTTCAGGAAGACCTCCTTCACATAATTTCAAACTCAAAAACAGAAAATTGGTGCCCTACTGTGGAAGGTATGGACATGAAATAAAACAGTTAATTCACTGGGAACATCAATAATCTAAGTAATGACCTAGTGAGCTCTACCATAGACATAATGCAAGGTACTCCTAACAGAATAGTCCACTAGATACTGCTGAACAGGAAAACCACAAACAAAATAGAACAAGATCCAGCAGGATTGCAAAAATGGGAATGACTTTCTGGCGACATCATTCTCCATAGAGGAATTAAATATACATCAAATGAAAAACAACAAAGCAGCTGGCCCTGATGAACAGAACAGGAAGCCTTGACACACTTTCATTGATGACCTATATAGTATAAAGGTTTCGGTGATGATGAAATGTTGAATATTATGGATCTCTCTGTGTAATTCGGTTGTGCCTTCACTTAAGTGGTACTAGAGATAACATTCTGGAGTAAAATCATAAATTTCTGTGGCCACACACAGTTATTCTTCTTCTTCTTGTATCTCCTCCTCCTCCTTTTTTTCCACTTCTTCTTCTTCTTCTTCTTCTTCTTCTTCCAGAAAAAAGCAAGTCATCCACTCTATTATTCTTGAATCATATATGGTCTCCTGGTGAAATTGGATATGTCGGACCGAAAGGTGCAAATATCGCAGTCAAGCTGTAAACTACGACACAACATATTCCGTTCTTTAGACAGCATCTTGCTACTTGCAAAGTCAAAATCCTTTTCAAGGCTTGGTAGCCACTATCATAAACGATTCACTCTTCTGTTCTTATATCATATATGGTCCACTATGATAAACGATTCACTCTTCTGTTCTTGTATCATATATGGTTCACTATGATAAATGATTCACTCTTTTGTTCTTGTATCATATATGGTTCACTATGATAAATGATTCACTCTTCTGTTCTTGTATCATATATGGTCCACTATGATAAACGATTCACTCTTCTGTTTTTGTATCATACATGGTTCACTATGATAAACGATTCACTCTTCTGTTCTTGTATCATATATGGTTCACTATGATAAACGATTCACTCTTCTGTTCATGTATCATATATGGTTCACTATGATAAATGATTCACTCTTTTGTTCTTGTATCATATATGGTTCACTATGATAAATGATTCACTCTTCTGTTCTTGTATCATGTTGTTGATGTTTAATAGCTCACGATGATCATGTTTTCTCTTTTGTACATCTGGAAAAGTGCATTAAATAGTGGGCTGCAGTAGATTTCCTCATATCTTGAGAATACTTATGAATGCAGACTTCCAACCTCTAAACTGTTTTGCTATGTCGACCTCCTTAGCAAGCCTTCCATGAAACAGCCTGTTTCCAGGATGAACTGTATGGAAGTGAGGCAGAGTCTTGATCAGTATATTTCACCTGACACAGGCTAAGATTGTCTGATCTGTGTGTTTCGCCTGACCCTGGCTAACATTGTCTGATCAGTGTGTTTCACCTGACCATGTCTAACTTTGTCTGATCAGCATGTTTTGTCTGACCCTGGCTAACATTGTCTGATCAGTATGTTTTGTCTGACCCTGGCTAATATTGTCTGATGAGTATGTTTCACCTGACCCTGGCTAACATTGTCTGATCAGTATATTTCACCTGACCCTGGCTAACATTGTCTGATCAGTATATTTCACCTGACCCTGGCTAACATTGTCTGATCAGTATATTTCACCTGACCCTGGCTAACAATGTCTGATCAGTATATTTTGTCTGACCAGACATAATCTTCTTTTTTTATTCTTGTATCCTATATATGATATTGTTTCTAGAACTTTCTGTGAAACTCAGAAGGCTGCTCTTCGCTATACAGGATTTTGCTCTGTGTGAATGATGGAGTGTGAAATACTTTGAGTCAGTCTTTTATCATAGGAGAGGAGAGGACATACACACTTAATGTCCTATTTAATTGCTAGGAAACTGTAAGTGCAACAACTCCATTACACATTGGCATTATTTCTCCACAACTCTCATAAAACTGATTCTAGACATGGGTTATTGGGACTCTCTAATGTGCTTTTTTTTATATACGAACAAGTTTTTCACACATGCAAAGTTAAAATGACTTCTAATGCCAGATCCCATATTTCTTTTTCAAGAAAGATATAATGTGGTATTATATAAAAATATAAATATAAAAATATGATAGCTAAGTTCTGCGATTTTGAACCACGATTAATGAAAAAAGAACAAGTCCTCTGAACAGTATAATTCAATTGCTAAACATTTATAAAGAAGGGTCGTGTATAGTAAACTGATATCAAACTATCACTGCACAAATACATGAAGTGCTTTGGTACAGACATCTTGCAAAGTGGTTCAACTGCGGTGGTGTCCCATAGCTCTTTTAAGAGTGAAAGTGGGACAAGAGAAAACAGAAGAAAGACGACTTATCATTAGATGGAACTCACCTGCTGGTGTCTTGCAGAATGGGTTCAAAGAATTCATCTGTGATGGTGACGTGGTTTCTGTTCTTACTTCTTGACAGGGTGTAGCCATGGCCGAGCTGAAAGTTAACCACTGGGTTCTGTATGGAAAACACTTGACTGTTTTAGGGTATGACATGGTGTTGTTACGGTATGAAGGTCTCTGAAACCTGGGGTACATCTGCTACTTATTTGAGTACAAAAGTCACACAAAACACAGCCCATTTGTCAGTTTCATAGAAGTAGAAGATGGAAATTCCAATTTCAAAAACAAGAAATTTCACATAACATGCGACAACAAGATAATCCAAGAACAATAAATTAATAACAAATGCTACAACAACACTGAAAGTAGCCTCAAGAAACAGAGAAGTCAATTATATCGCAGTTTGTTTGTCAGTGTGCTACATACTTTCATTACTTTGCTATTAGTGTAATATATACTATCATTACTTTGTAATGATAATAATAGAAGAGTCACAGGCAGCGGCATCTGACAAAGAAGGGTGGCGTGACATTGTGAGGATGTCTTCATGTATGCCCCAACGACCTCACCAGTTACAGGATGACCTGACCTGACTTTGTAATTAGTTTGCAATATACACAAGTGCATCAAAAGTTAAACTGGGATGTTGGAATGTCTGTACCATGCTGACTGGACTATCTGATAACCTGCATGATATAAACGATGCTAGAAAGACACACGTATAAATGACGAACTGAAAAGACTGGATGCGGACATTGCAGCACTCCAAAAAACTCGGTTAGCGAGCTCGGGGACAATGAGTGAGAAAGACTACTTATTCCACTGGCAAGGAAAAGACCCAATGAAAAGAGAGAGCATGGTGTAGGCTTTACAGTTAAAAAGTCTCTATTACTTATAGTTGAACCAGGTGAGAATGGTTCAGAACGCCTGCTTACGCTTCATCTCCATACCCCAGTAGGTCCCGTCACCCTTGTCAGTGTAAATGCACCTACCTTGTGCTCCACACCTGAAGTCAAAGATAAGTTATATGATGATTTATCAGTGATCATTAAAAGCATCCATAGTCACAAACAGCTTGTTCTACTGGGTGATTTCAATGCTAGAGTGGGCGCTGATCACGACTCATGGCCTTCATGTCTTGGCAAGTTTGGAGTTGGACAAATTAATTAAAATGGTCAGCGGCTCCTATAGCTCTGTGCCTACCATGAACTTTGTGTGACCAACTCTTATTTTCAGACCAAACCCAAACATAAGGTAACGTGGATGTACCCATGATCAAAGCACTAGCATCAGCTGGATCTAATTCTTATCAGAAGATCTCTGTGTTCCTGACGCGCACTTACCATCAGCTGGATCTTATTCTTATCAGAAGATCTCTGTGCTACTGACGCGCACTTACCATCAGCTGGATCTATTTCTTATCAGAAGATCTCTGTGCTCCTGACGCGCACTTACCATCAGCTGGATCTAATTCTTATCAGAAGATCTCTGTGTTCCTGACGCGCACTTACCATAGTGCAGACTGTGACACAGATCATTGTTTGGTTCGATGTGAAATAACATTGCAGCCAAAGACGTTCCATCACACCAGAAACAGAGGCAAGCCATGCATAGATGCATATAGAATGTTGGGCCCTGCGCTGATCAAGAGATTTCACAATGCTTTTCAGGAAACTCTCAATATCCAACATCATGACACCGCTCTTACAGAGACCTCTGGCAGCATTTTTGAAATGTCAACACTGCACTTGCTACATTTGGAAGAACTGTTAAATCAGATGACTGATTTGAAGCGAAAGTGGAGGATATGACATCTGTCATTGATACCAAGCGCGCTGCTCTGATTAAATATAATCAGTGTCCAAATGTAGGTACTCTGTACAACTTCAAGTCAACCAGAAGCCAGGTACAACAAACAGCTCGTCGGTGTGCAAATGAGTATTGGCTACAGCTGAGTGAAAACATCCAGACTGCAGTACAAACAGGGAACATAGGACAAATGTACGGTTATATAAAGAAAGCTATTAGCCCTGCTAGTAGGAAAACAAAACCGCTCAAATCTATTTCTGGTGAGAAAATAACAGATAAAGGAAAGCAGATGAAGCGATAAATCGAGCACTATTCTGAACTCTACTCGTGCGTCATTATAGTCATTCCCACAGCCCTTGATGCTGTCAAAAGTTATCCCAGTATGGACAAGTTTGACATTGAACCATCTATAGAAGATCTGAAAAAAGATGTTGACAGCTAGGCCCTGGGAAAACCACCAGGCAGTGACGGAATCCCACCTGATCTGATCAAACGCTGTAAAGATACACTTTTGCAACCACTGTATATGATGTTATGTCAATGCTGGAAAGAGGTCACAATACCTCAAGATATGAGAGATGCACAGATTCTAACATAATACAAAAACAAAGGTGATAGAAGTGACTGTAATAACTATCAAGGTGTCTCTCTGCTTAGTGTTGCAGGCAAAGTCTTCGCCAGAGTTATCTTACTAAGACTACAGAAATTGGCCGAGCGTGTGTATCCGGAGTCAAAGTGTGGATTCAAGTCTGGAAGATCAACGATCGGCATGATTTTCTCTCTTCAACACCCTTCAGGAAAAGTCACATAAGCAGAACCAGCCCTATTATGTTGCCTTTATTGACCTGACAAAGGCATTGGATTTGGTTAGTAGGAATGGACTCTTCAAAATCCTCTCTAAAATAGGCTGCCCAAACAAACTGCTGCGACTAATAATATCGTTCCATGAGAGCATGACAGGAACAGTCCAATGTGATGGTAGCATATCACAACCATTTGGAATTCTAAGTGGTGTTAAGCAGGGCTGTGTTCTGGCCCTGACACTGTTCAGAATCTTCTTTGCTGTTACTTAAACATGTATTTAGTAACGCAAATAAAGGAATCTGCCTTCACACTAGGTCGGATGGAAGGATTTAACCTTGTAAGGTTCAAGGTCAAAATGAAGATAAGGGAGATCGCATAGAGTGGAGGTAAGGGAAGTGGGGGTGTTTGTTTGTTTCAAAGTCATCAGTCATCGTGTAGAGTGGAGGTAAGGGAAGTGGGGGTGTTTGTTTGTTTCAAAGTCATCAGTCATCACATAGAGTGGAGGTAAGGGAAGTGGGGGTGTTTGTTTGTTTCAAAGTCATCAGTCATCACGTAGAGTGCAGGTAAGGGAAGTGGGGGTGTTTGTTTGTTTCAAAGTCATCAGTCATCACATAGAGTGGAGGTAAGGGAAGTGGGGGTGTTTGTTTGTTTCAAAGTCATCAGTCATCACGTAGAGTGGAGGCTGAATTTTTATCAAATAAACCTATATGTTACTGGTGTTTCAAACCATCTCCCGATTATGGGGCCTGTCTCCAGAACACCGTGCCACTTGCTCGCTCCTCCCTTCAATTAAGCACCTACCTAATTTCAGCAAGAGAAGCCTGAATTTTTGCCCACTTTTGTAACATTTCTATTACCTCATTAAAAAAAAATTAAGCGAAGCTGCGGCATGACTGAGGGTTAAAAAGTCAATAAAAACATATATAGGCATGTCTCAGTTACCCCACCCAACAGAAATAAAATGAAACCTATGTTATGGCCACAAAATCTTCATTAGGGACAAAAAATAAACAAAAACACCTAACAAATCACAAAGAAATAAACAAAGACAATGGACTAGAAGCTAATACATTACGTGAGATAACAGCCATCAGCTAGAGAGCGGTCGAGAATTTGTGAATCCCAGTATGTCATTTATGGCAGAGCACATCAAATAAGAAATGAAAACATTTACCAATGAATATATGCACTCATGGTACTACACATGCATACATATCAATAGATACACATATATATATATGTTACAGAAAGTTCCTCAGAAAAACCTCAACAAAGAATAAGGCGAATATAGACATTCGGCAAAAGTTGAGCATAGAGGTGAACTGGTTTATCAATTCTATTTTGGCCAGAAAATGTAAATATTTTGATCACATTAAGAGACACAACGGTCTTGAGAGAATAGTGATGAAAGGTATGGTGCCAGGCAAAGGAGGTAGGGGTAGACCAAGAAGATGACGGAACCAAGATATCCAGGAATGCCTGAGTATGAATGGCGCTGGAGTTTTGGCAAGGGAAAGAGTTTCTTTCAGACAGACTGTGATGGGAGCGACGTTCTATAAAGGACATGATATTTAAATATATATATATATGTATATTTATACATACATTTAAGGATACAGAAATGAATCATGCATAAAATAATAATAATTATGATACTTGTAATAAGAGAGATTTAACCAAAAATAAAAGAAAGAATAATAATAAAGCAGCGAAATAACAAAACATTGCTCTCCCGTCAGTACTGCTACTACAATTATTCTTGTAATCATGATATCATTATTAGCTTACCATAGTTGCCGCTACCATTATCACCATCATTACAAAAACAGTTAGCACCATCATAATTACGTACAACCACAACATCCACACAGACTGACTATCCAAATTTATCCAATCATTATTGATAACTACAACACTATACGCCAATTTTAAATATCATCTCCATCACCTTATTACAACTCTCAATATCATCTCCATCACCTTACTACAGGTCTCAACATCCTCCCCATCACCTTATTACAACTCTCAACATCATCTCCATCACCTTACTACAGGTCTCAACATCCTCCCCATCACCTTACTACAACTCTCAACATTATCACCTTATTACAACTCTCAGCATCACCACCTTATTACAGCTCTCAACATCCTCCCCATCACCTTATTACAGCTCTCAACATCATCTCCATCACCCTACTACAATTCTCAACATCATCTCCATCACCTTATTACAACTCTCAGCATCACCACCTTATTACAGCTCTCAACATTCTCCCCATCACCTTATTACACCTCTCAACATCATCTCCATCACCTTATTACACTTTTCAACATCATCACCTTATTACAACTCTCAACATCATCACCTTATTACAACTCTCAACATCATCTCCATCACCTTATTGCAACTCTCAACATCCTCCCCATCACCTTATTACACCTCTCAACATCATCACCTTATTACACCTCTCAACATTATCACCTTATTACACCTCTCAACATCATCACCTTATTACACCTCTCAACATTATCACCTTATTACACCTCTCAACATCATCACCTTATTACACCTCTCAACATTATCACCTTATTACACCTCTCAACATCATCACCTTATTACACCTCTCAACATTATCACCTTATTACACCTCTCAACATCATCACCTTATTACACCTCTCAACATTATCAGGTGTCAGCCTAACAAATATAACGTTTTCATCATTACAATTACAGCACCACCTCCACCATTATTGCTGTATTTAAATTACTTTGCAATATTCTACCACATGTAGCTCACCAACCTCTAAACTCTTCTGCCAATGAGGTGGCTTTCTTCTCTTGAGTGGCAGGTGACTTGCCAGGTTGTGTCGACGTGTGGGCTCATGCTCCAGTTGACGAACCCGATCACACCTGGCCAAATCATAATCAAAAGATATTTACATAATTTTACAGATAATCAAGCATCTGGGAATCTAAGTGGTTAGAGTACTAGCTTTTCATGGCAAATGCCTCAGGTTTAATCCTGCACTCAACATGCTCCAGTATATCTACCTGTAAATGGGTACCTGATTTACAGTTAGGGGCAGAAAGGAATCAAAGAACGATACATATTGAGCCCTAGTAAAATGAAGCTTCTAACACATCATCCCTGACAGCAGTGTGTGCTAATAGACAACTGTTATCTGTTATTTACTGGTAATCTTAGCAAAGAAGCCTTAGATCTCACGAGGAAGCCTTTCTAAGGGCTGATAGTGATGAACAATCATTTAAATTAGAGAATTAAATTACACAAATGGGGTATTGTCAGCACTGCTAGAATCCGGGCAATGGCTATTATTGTTTTAGTCGAAGAGAGGCTCAGATCAGTTCAGCTAAAGATAAAATAAAAGTAAGAGAAGGCTGCGGCGGAACTGTGGATTAAAATAAAGTGTAAAAAACATAAATAGGTATGGTCAGAGATACTGCACTAAGATGAAAACAAATACTAGGTGTGTTCAAATGAAACCAGACATAACTGCACCAAGTGAACATACGTACGATGCGCATGCTGACGTTACTTCTGATGTAAACAGCACATACCAACCGTCAAGTTTGCAAAATGTCATTATCCTCCAACTCATAGTTACCTCAGCAGACCGGTGAAACATGGCGGATGTGATATAGAATCCGTCCAGAGTTGACAGCGAGCGGTGATTCGATTTCTAAAAACTGAAGGATGTCGACCAGTTGACATTCATCGCAGAATGCAGGCAGTGTATGTTCCAGCAACGGTCCACCCGAATTGCTGCATCAATTTTGACCGATGACATCATCTGACGCAACAATATGCGCCTGAGTTGGTCTCGGAAGACCTTTCGTTTACTCACGTCCTTCTTCAAACATAATTGTCCAGTTCTTCCATGTTGTCTCTGTCACACTTTTGTCACCACACACTTCCTGCATTCTGCAATGAATGTTAACTGGTCTACATCCTTTAGCTGTTAGAAACCGAATCGCTGATCAACTCTGGACGGATTCCGTATCACACCCGCCATGTTTTCAACGGTCTGCTGAGAAAACTTTGAGTAGGATGATAATGAAATTGTGCAAACTTGACAGTTGGTATATGCTGTTTACATGAGAAGTGACATCATCATGCGCATTGTACGTATGTTCGTTCACTTGGTGCAGTTAGGTCCGTTTTCATTTAAACACGCCTCGTATGAAATATAGCCAACGTTACGACCTAGAGGCCTTCATCAGTTCAGTTCAGGTGTTATGTACCAATCGAATGTTGACTGCGATGAATTTCCATTGTTGTCCCTCCAGCCTTGAAAGAACAATCTGGAAGGATTTCCCTGTCCATCGTTTGATGTTAGCAATGTTTACCTCTGGCACATTGACTCTTCACCTTTCCTTCCAGTACTGCTTTCAGCAAGGTGTTATGTATTATTATGTGACCAAAATATCTGAACTGTCGACTATGATTTTGTTGATCAATTCTCGTTGAACCCTTAATTTTTCCAAGACTGCATTATTTGTTTTTCTTTCTTTCTAGGAGATGCCTCCCATTCTTCTATAGATGCACATTTGAAAGGCATAAATTCTCTTCTCAAATAATTTGTTTATTATTCACATTTCTATGCCATACATTACATAACAACTGATAATTCTCATTTTTAATTGTGATAATGTTGATTGGATGTTGGGATCAAGATGCTGAGCAGCGCATGAGCTGCAGTGGTCAGCGACCCATAGCTGACTGCTACCGTCAGGGCCAGCGAACCATAGCTGCCAAGACCCTTCTACACCTCCTAGCTGTGATCCTGGATAACAGGCTGCAGTAGGGCAGACTGGCTAAGGAGAAGGGATCGAAAAGGGAATGCTAACCCGGTACTCAAAAAATGCTTGCTGAAGTCGGATGTGTTGGGCCGAAAGGTGCTAATATCACAGTCAAGCTGTAAACTACGACATAACGCATTCCGTTCTCTGGACTACATTCTGCTACTTAAGCCCTTTAAGGGTTTGGTAGCGGGAGATTGAGAACGAAGAAGAAGAAGAGGAAGAAGAAGTAGAAGAAGAAGAAGAAGAAGAAGAAGAAGAAGAAGAGGAAGAAGAAGAAGAAGAAGAAGAAGACGAAGAAGAAGAAGAAGAAGAAGAGGAAGAAGAAGAAGAAGAAGAAGAAGAGGAAGAAGAAGTATAAGTCCCATGTTGATGAAAACCGATTTGGCCACCCCTATTCTCTTCCTGATTTCCATCTCCCATCTTCCATTTTCTGCGATTACATGTCCAAGATGGGAGAAGCTCCTCACATGTTCCAGTATTTGACTGTCTATTTTTATCTGTAGAGACGATTTTAAGTCCTCGTTGCTAATAATTATCATAGTTTTCGTTTTCTCGGCATTAAGGTCCAATCCACATACCTTTCTTTTGTTCTCCACTTGAATCACCAATTCTTGTAGCTCTTGTTCAATTTTGTGTCCTTCGTATATACACGATTATGTATTGTTGCTCTACCGATAGTGAGCCCTGACAGTTCCTTTACCTGTCAAAAATAACTTTCTGTCCTAGTCTTAGTCGACTTGTACTTCTACAAGGGCAGATCCCCATGTGCAGGTCCGAGCTCTGATATGAGCTAGATGTAGCCGGGAGGAAGATTTCCTGCTTAGCTGACTAGGCTCGAGCAGCTTAATATTAGGTGTCAGTGTTAAAGACTTGAGTTTACCAGGTGTCAGTGTTAGAGATTTGAGTTTACCAGCTGTCAGTGTTAGAGATTTGAGTTTACTAGGTGTCAGTGTTAAAGACTTGAGTTTACTAGGTGTCAGTGTTAGAGACTTGAGTTTACTAGGTGTCAGTGTTAGAGACTTGAGTTTACTAGGTGTCAGTGTTAGAGACTTGAGTTTACTAGGTGTCAGTGTTAGAGACTTGAGTTTACTAGGTGTCAGTGTTAAAGACTTGAGTTTACTAGGTGTCAGTGTTAGAGACTTGAGTTTACTAGGTGTCAGTGTTAGAGACTTGAGTTTACTAGGTGTCAGTGTTAGAGACTTGAGTTTACTAGGTGTCAGTGTTAGAGACTTGAGTTTACTAGGTGTCAGTGTTAAAGACTTGAGTTTACTAGGTGTCAGTGTTAAAGACTTGAGTTTACTAAGTGTCAGTGTTAGAGACTTGAGTTTACTAGGTGTCAGTGTTAGAGAATTGAGTTTACTAGGTATCAGTGTTAGAGACTTGAGTTTACTAGGTGTCAGTGTTAGAGACTTGAGTTTACTACAACAACGATGTTTTATACAGAAGTAGGAACACTAGCGTGTTATACAAAAGTAGGAACACTAGCGTGTTATACAGAAGTAGGAACACTAGCGTGTTATACAGAAGATGTAAGAACACTAGCGTGTTATACAAAAGTAGGAACACTAGCGTGTTATACAGAAGATGTAAGAACACTAGCGTGTTATACAAAAGTAGGAACACTAGCGTGTTATACAGAAGATGTAAGAACACTAGCGTGTTATACAAAAGTAGGAACACTAGCGTGTTATACAGAAGTAGGAACACTAGCGTGTTATACAGAAGTAGGAACACTAGCGTGTTATACAGAAGATGTAAGAACACTAGCGTGTTATACAAAAGTAGGAACACTAGCGTGTTATACAGAAGTAGGAACACTAGCGTGTTATACAGAAGTAGGAACACTAGCGTGTTATACAGAAGATGTAAGAACACTAGCGTGTTATACAGAAGATGTAAGAACACTAGCGTGTTATACAAAAGTAGGAACACTAGCGTGTTATACAGAAGTAGGAACACTAGCGTGTTATACAGAAGTAGGAACACTAGCGTGTTATACAGAAGATGTAAGAACACTAGCGTGTTATACAAAAGTAGGAACACTAGCGTGTTATACAGAAGTAGGAACACTAGCGTGTTATACAGAAGTAGGAACACTAGCGTGTTATACAGAAGTAGGAACACTAGCGTGTTATACAGAAGATGTAAGAACACTAGCGTGTTATACAAAAGTAGGAACACTAGCGTGTTATACAGAAGTAGGAACACTAGCGTGTTATACAGAAGACTTAAGAACAGGATTGTGCTATACAAAAGTCAAGAAGCATGACGTAATACCGACAACATTAAGGATAACACAATAACTACATCAACAAACAAATCGCACGTGACTTACTCGTTCCGTCCAAGTGTAACCGTGACAGTACTGGGTCGGGGTACTTTCTGTGACGACAATGACGTCATCAACGTATGACTGGCCGACAAAGGGGTGGATCTGAACAATAGAGATTATATTTCGCTAGCCGGTGCTAATATATAGTTTTGTACAATTTAAAACAAGGCAGAAATTAACAACGATCATTAACCATTTGTATCCAACATATTTGTCCATTTGTAAGTGAAATGGGACAATTCGTAAGGCTTTTTTTCCCCATCATTTTCCTGGATGCACCACAAGACTTGAGAGGTTGCAGTTTCTTTCATAATCTAATCAACTGCCAGCAGGAACAGAGAAGGCGATAGACAATATCCTTGTTGTACCACAGATATTAAATGATTATGTGAGTTGCCCCTCGTGTGATAATTCTACACTGCATGTTGATATGTCTTCTTTATTATGTTGGTCAGCATCCTGTAGTGGCTTTGTAGGTTCCAGTTGTCAACGGCTTTTCAATAGTCAACCAAGTTGATGTACTTGTCACAGTTACTTTTGGCTTGGTTTCGTTCGTTCTCAATCTCCCGCTACCAAACCCTGACATTGGCCTAAGTAGCAGAATGTAGTCCAGAGAACGGAATGCGTTGTTTCGTAGTTTACAGCTTAACTGCGATATTTGCACCTTTCGGTCCAACACATCTGACTTCAGGAAGCATTTTTTGAGTACCGGTATGCATTCTCTCTTCGATCCCTTCTCCTTAGCCAGTCTGCCCTACTGCAGCCTGTTATCCAGGATCACCACGTGGAGGTGTAGAAGGGTCTTGGCAGCTCTGGTTCGCTGGCCCTGACGCTAGCAGTCAGCTCTGGTTCGCTGGCCCTGACGCTAGCAGTCAGCTCTGGTTCGCTGGCCCTGACGCTAGCAGTCAGCTCTGGTTCGCTGGCCCTGACGCTAGCAGACAGCTCTGGTTCGCTGGCCCTGACGCTAGCAGTCAGCTCTGGTTCGCTGGCCCTGACGCTAGCAGTCAGCTCTGGTTCGCTGGCCCTGACGCTAGCAGTCAGCTATGGGTAGCTCACCGTTGCAGCTCATGCGCTGCTCAGCGTCTTGATACCACAGTTACTTTTGAGTTTACTTTTGATACAAATACATAGACCTTTATTACTATTTACTACTACTACTAATTCTTCTTCATCCTCTTCTTCTTCTTCCCTTTTTTCTACTTCATCCCAATAAGTTCCCTCATAAGAATAGGATCCCGACAACAGCCGACATCTTATACAAATCATTAAAGAACTTGCGTGCTCTTGTAGTGCTTTTCGCAATAAGTTAGCATGGCGAGGTTTCCATCCCATTCACAACCCTCTGTAGTTGTCTCTACGATATGTTTTGAAGGTTGCAATGGTTATATTCTTTGTTCACAGAATCCACCGGGTGAAATTACTTACTTAACAACTATATTTAGTGATTGGCCCACCAGAGGTAATTACGCAACTGAGCTACAACATAACAGTAAATACATGTCTAATAATTCACAGCGACAAAACACACACACAAAAAAACAATCGAATATAGTCATAATTAATCACCGGTTGCGCGACATTTTCTGAAGTAAGGACACCGATATACACAACAGTAAGAGCTGTCAGAAATCCTGTGAATATTTCAGTGATAAGACTAGTTCGACTGACAACACAACCAGAACCGCTAATAACATTTAAATGTGAGTTTGAACCTAGCGATACTTTCCACTTTCTTGATTCGCATTGTATGAAACCTGCCCCAGTAAAAGTAAGCGTACAAGCGCAAATAATATCGTCAGGGTTTCTTTGTCGCTTTGCCCTCGATATTGCTAGTGAAACTTTTAATATAAGACTCCAGGTTTCAGTGGCGTATACTCAGTTCCAATATGTGTTTCTTGACAGTCATTATGAAACTGTTTATACTGTACTAACAGAAAGGGCCGAAAGGCGAGATCTCGAGAGTCGCTGGATCCATACTAATGGAGGCGGAACACCTAATACTCCTACAAAAGAAAGTGCCGTGGTTTGCTTGAGGTTCCGCCCTCGTCAGGGTCCGGTGACTTTCAGCAGTGTTGTTTACAAGTCTTGACTTTCAAATTCAAGTAGTCTCAAGTCATGTTTAACAAGACTCAAGTCAACCCCCATAAGTCTCATGTTGACAAGGCAGCAAAAGTGTTCAATGACCGGTATAGAATCACATTTAGTAAATACTGCATGACTAATAATGTCATAAATCGTTGATGCCTATTTCCGATAATCAATGAACTATTGATTTATCGTGTCAAGTTTGACAGACGCGGAAATTTCTCTCCGTGCGATTACTCGTCTGTGTATGGAAAGTAATGGCAACCTATCGTATTGTACACCTGCCAAGTAATTTATATCAGCCAAATAGGTTGTCAGTTGTAAGAAGCGACATTCTGCAAAAGACAAGCTACTTGGAAAATGTTTTTGAAAAAGGCGTGTGCTTCGATTCCAGCAAGTCAATGCAAGTCACTTTACCAAAGTAATGTCCAAGTCGCAAGCCGAGTAAAGCTGTTGATAGGACATATTTGTGTCAAGTTCAAGTCGATACCCTTATGCGTCTTAGAGCAATTCGAGTCCGAATAGATCGACAACAGTCTTTTAGTATTGTGCAAAAAGTTTAGACTGGATGCCGAGTATTTCTATATGGGTAATATGATATTATATACCCGCCATCAACCACCCCCTCCCCCTTTTAACATACAAAGAAAGACCAGCAAGCGGCCTGTGGTTGAATTCGATGACACTAAGGCCAGATAAAACTTTAGAGAATAACAACAAATAGAGGTTATCCGGCAGATGGAATAGGCAAAGAGTGGACTTATCAGCCTGGAAGGTTGGTCCATCTAAGAAAGGAAATGTCGGCGCATTTCTGATGAGAAAGATACGCCGATTCGTTGCGCGAACATGTAGCCGCATTTGGATATCACGCCATTTTGATTAATTTTTCTCCATAAACTCTTTGCCCACAAACTTCTCACCCGCATTTAGCCTTTCTTGGCAAGAAATCAGCGCCCCCAAAATCTGGCTTCCCTGACTGTAGTTCCACCGCTGATATCCTTGCGCTTCGCCTACTCATGTAGATAGACACGGAATGTAACCGCCCCCATAACGTCGCTTACGTTGACCGCAAGGCTGCCTTTAACTCTGTGGACAGATCTGCCTTGGCATGTCTTAAAACTAGTGGCAGTTCCCAGCACACTGTAACGGCTAATCGAGCAGCCACACTGTAACACTGGAGCAAGAGTAAGCCTGGGTCACAATATACCAGGTTCTCTCTGTTATCCAGTCTCCGTCAGGGATGTGTCCTTGCAACATAATTGTTCTTCCGCACCATGGACAGGATAATCGGTCAACTGGGGATGCACAACCCAAAAGTAATCAAAGGACAGCTGTGTGTGACCGACCTCGACTACGCAGACGAGCCATATCAGGCTCCGACCCTCAGGCACTGCTGAAACCAATGGAGCACCAAGAAGACATTGCATCTAGATTAGGTCTCCACATCTTATGGGCACAAACCAAGATACAAAACCTTGGCTGCATCCCCCAAACGACATGGATTTTTGCGATTGCAAAATATATCAACTCCACTGAGGATTTCATTTACATGGGAAACAAACAAAACTTGTATGGCCGAACCCACCCCGACGTCATTAGAAGAGTCGGTCTGGCTGCCGCCTCTATGAACGCCATGCATCAAGCCTGAAACCAGCAGAGGACTATTCTGCAGAGTGATTAGAAGCGCATTGAAGCCATCTACTTGTGCAGCCAGAAGTGCATTCTTACGATCCACTGGTATAAAATGGTACCACAACGATCTCATGCGACGGACAGGCTTCGAAAGCACGTTCACCGTGCTGAAAATATGGCTCGTTTTGCCGAGAACGATCCTGTCCACCAACTCTTAAAACAGGTCATGGACAACAAGGATGGGAGACGACCCTCTCCATCATGGTCACGCCTCCGCGTGTAGGTCGAATCGGAAAGACATCATCCTCATTGCATGTAGTCTGGGAGTCATTGTGTTCATGTGCGGTTGACATGACATACCCGTTATGTGGCCCACCTGCCTACCAAATAATATATATATATATATATATAATGGTGTACAGAAACAGCGTTAAGTAGATGCAGAGAAGCTTAGAATTACCATAAGAGCGATAAAACGAAGAACATTGACAGTTTCTCTCTTAGGGACACAATTTACACCGCATTCAGGAGCAAAACCTCATTAAACGACGTCATAGTTACAACGTTAGTAAGAAAATCCTGACTAGCAGGGCGTGTAGTACACATACACACACACACGACTGGCAACAGATGGACACGACGCATGACGTTCTGGTCACCATTAAGATATAAGCGTCCTCTGCATCGCTCACCAACGATGTAAAGAGATGGACTGAGTAAATTGGTCAAGCATGGTACTCCAAGGTAAAAGACCAGAAGAAATATAAAAAGCTTGAAGCTACCTGTCATTGAGTACTGATTCTGTCTGAATGGGTATCAGCATTACATTATTACACAGTATATACGAGTGTGTGTGCGTGTGTGTATGTACGCGTCCACGCGGGGTCGCTGTGCTTGTTATTTTCAAAATATGTTTCCAAACACAGTGACTCAACACCTTCCAATTTAACTGCAATACGACGCCAGCTGTCATTGCTTTCACTGCGGTTCCCGAGCAACGAGGTCCCAACCACGAACTCCGCCACTGTCTGCTAATATCAATCAAACGCGAACAAACAAAACGCGTCAAGTAATGACAACTTCTGCGTCACACGCGCTGTTGACTGGAAAAGCAATCGCAAACAAGGACCAGAATTGAATGGAAGGATAGTCCGCTATTACTTAACTCCACAAGCACAACTAAGGTAAAAAAAAAAGACCATTAAAGAACGTTCAAAAGCAGACAGCTCGCTTCAACAATGGAAAAGAACAGCAATTAGTGATAAAATCAGGAACTGAAAGTGCAGTTGTAGTGATGTGTATGAAGCAGTTTATGAAGTAAAGTTGTAGTGATGTGTATGAAGCTAGGCAGTTTATGAAGTAAAGTTGTAGTGATGTGTATGAAGCAGTTTATGAAGTAAAGTTGTAGTGATGTGTATGAAGCAGTTTATGAAGTAAAGTTGTAGTGATGTGTATGAAGCTAGGCAGTTTATGAAGTAAAGTTGTAGTGATGTGTATGAAGCTAGGCAGTTTATGAAGTAAAGTTGTAGTGATGTGTATGAAGCTAGGCAGTTTATGAAGTAAAGTTGTAGTGATGTGTATGAAGCTAGGCAGTTTATGAAGTAAAGTTGGTGTGATGTGTATGAAGCTAGGCAGTTTATGAAGTAAAGCTGCATATGGATGACACGTCGCGCGTACTGAGAGTAGCCCTTACAAAGATCACATAACACATACATACTTTGGAGGGGTTTGTGTATTATTCTTCTTCAGGTGCCTGGTCTGGAATAGACATCGGCGATCATGACTCTCCAATCTTCTCCATCTTTTGATGGTATAATGATGCTGTTGTTGCTCATGCGGTTGTCTGTTGCCCAGTTGTTTAAGCCGTGCACGTGCACCTTTCTCAGTCGTCCCCTTCCTCTCTTACCTTGTATTGTCCCGTTTATGACCAATTCATCCACTCTTCCTCTTCTGTCAATTTGTCCCATAAATTTCATTTCTTTTCCTGATATCAATTATATATTTGTACTATTCATGTATAAAGGTAGGGCGGGCGTAAAGAGACTTCATTGCACTAAGGTTCGGTTCCCTTCCCGATGCCTTCCTATTACTACCAGTAAGACAGGTACTCATTTTCAGCCGGGTCGACGGGTGCTATCAATAACGAGGCGCGTTATCTTCGCCACGAGTCTTGAGGACTCTACCATTTCTGCTACACACACGATTATTTTCATGTATAGACGCTCAAAGATGTATATCGTGTCACCGCTTTATAGTAGTATATGTGCTAGTGCGTCTCTGTGACACTACGAACTATGCCGGCGGTAGCATAGCTACCAGCAGGGTCTTCCATGCCTGAAATGTCACAGGGTAGGAACCGGATGAAGTAAAGCACGTCTGATGACTTGGAGACAGAATAGGCACATTCCAAGGCTGTTCTTCTTCGTCTTCTTCTGTGGCGTTCCTAGCATGATGTGTCGTAGTTTTCAGCTTGGCTATGATATCTGCACCTTTCAGCCCGATACAACCGGTTCCAGCAGTCGTATTTTGGGTTCGGGGTTTGCCTTCCCAGGGGTCTTTGTAGCGAATTGGTCAAGCCGTTGCCTCGTGTTCAGACGGTCAATTCATGATGGCAATTTTTCCAGAGATCATTTGGTTAATCGCTGGAGCTACGAAGTTTGTGTTTTGTGCGATGTTCTTGGTAGGCGGGATACTGTTCTTCGGAGAGAGACGGAACCACACGGGGAAACCTGCGACGATGAAGTCGAGTCTTCCCCTTAACCTTCCACCTCCGATCCCTATTCTCTTAGCCAAACTACACTTGCGCAGCCTGTTTACAGGGCCGCCGCTTGGAGGCGGAATAAGGTCTTGGCCAGCTTTCGCTGACCTTAATACAAGCACTCAGCTATGAGTCGCTAATTGCTGTCAGCTCATTCACTGTGCTGTAGCTATGAGTCGCTAACTGCTGTCAGCTCATTCAGTGTGTTGCATCTTTAACATCCGTGGGTACACAAACTTGCTAGCAAGGCTTGACAAAGATCGAATGCACACGGCCACAGGTGTAACGAAACTGCAACGTAATGTTTTACTTGACAAGACATACTTGTATTCTTCAATAACTAATACGATTTAGGCACGTTTTTGTTGTTGTTCTTGTCTCACCTCTCAAGCGACAGACCGTGTATTTGATTTGTATGTTATGTTATTCAGAAGGGAGCGAAAAGTAATCAGGGTCAGGTGAAACATAATGATCAAGACCCCATCTCACTTACTTGTTCGCGCTGATGGAAACAGGCATTACGGCAATCTGACCAACAAGGTGGGGGTCGACACTGTATACCAATAGTGGTGATGAGCCTCGCAATGCACTACAGCCAGGAGGACCCCGGTTCACTTTCTCAAGCACGTCTCGTTATGTGAGAAGAGTCATTGAAACTCGCTACATAAGCCATGAATATTATGGACCAGGCAACCATAGTCTGAGAGGTGGGGTTACACACAGACGAACGCAAGGGGGCACGAACTAGAGGAATGGGAGGTTGACAACAACCTCTATCTGACAAACCTCCCACGTTCTATTTAAGGCGATGAACATCAACATCATTTCCAGACCCTGCATTTACAACTGGCAACCTAAGCCAAAATTCCAAAAGATCAGTGCTTGCACCTCTAGCAGAAAGCGATCACAGACCTATCAAACTTACAATAAACCTTGGAAACATTCCATCAGACCACAAGCAATTGCCCAGGTGAAACTATAAGAGAGCAGACTGGCAGAAGTCACAAATACAAATCTTTACTGCCAGTCGATCAACATCCACCACAAGAAAGTAGGCAAGATGGTGGGAAAATTTAACCAGTGTCTTGTCAAGGCAACAATGGAGAACACCCCAAGAGGCGCCAGAAGAAATTTCAATTCGTATTGGTCACCTGAAGTGCAACAGATGGAACTTCAACTAAAAGAGGTAAGATAAAGAGCGGAAATTGGCCAAAATCAAGAAAGCAAAATCGCACTCAAGGCAGCTGCTGCAAGGTATAGGAAAAAAGTCAACCAAGCATGCAAGAAAAGCTGGCATGAACATACAGAAACCCTCAACTTTGATAGAGAGAGCAAGAAACTCTGGAAGCTAGCAAAGGCCTTAAGTGACGAAAACAGCTACAAGTCAACAATTGCAATTGAAAATGAAGGAAAGGTGCTAACTTGGAAAAAAGCAGCGGATGTTCTAATTTAAAATTATGCATACACTAGTAGAAATAAAATCACAGCAGACATGAAAAGGTATATTATGAAAGACATAGACCACATGGAGCACTCAATGTGAGTACCTGAAGAAGATCTGATAGTAAATATCACCAAGACAGAATTGGAGTCAGCCATTAGTAAACTCAAGAAAAGAAAAGCTCCAGGAAAGGATGGCATCACTAATGAAATGCTCTCTAACAATTTGAAGAAGTAGCAAAGAACAAACTGCTACGCATCTTTAACACAAGCTGGAAACAAGGAACTATCCCCACAGTGTGGAAGGAGGCAAGGACTATCCCCATCCTTAAACATGGGAAGGACCAAGACAACATGAAGCCAGGCAGTTACAGACCTATTAGTCTACTCAGCTGTGTGGGGAAGCTAATGGAACAAATAGTTAACAATAGATTAACCTGGCATATGGAATACAAAAATGTACTTATCCCCCAGCAAGCAGGTTTTCGTAGAAACAGATTGGCCGAAGATCAGGTGACATATATCTTGCAGGAGAAAGAAGATGAATTTCAAGAAAATAAGAAAGAAATACTGGCAGTCTGGATAGACCTAGAAAAAGTCTTTGATAAAATATGGAAGAATGGGTTAAAACTCAAACTATGGGTGTAACCAACAACATGTACAAGTGGATCAGTGATTATCTAGATAACAGGACAGCAAGAGTGCAATTCCAAGGACACCTCAGCAAAAAGATGAAAATAGAACAAGTAGTTCCACAAGGTGGAATACTCTCACCCAAAATGTTCCTCATTTACATCAATGATATAATCACAGAAATCCCTAAAAGAGTACACAGTGCACTATATATGCAGATGACTTGGCACTATGGACATCTGAAAATTCAACACCTTGAAACCAAATGCAGGAGGCCCTAAATAAAATAGAGACATGGACCCAAAAAATGGCAAATCGATATAAACGAAACCAAAACCATGTACACAATCTTCTCCCTATCTCTCAAACCCCAAGAAGTGATCCTAAAAGTAAATGGCCAGACTCTCCCCATTGACATAAGTCCAACTTATCTGGGAATAACATTGTACCCAAGGCTGACATGGAAAAACCAGATAAAAAAAGCCACCAACAAAGCTAAGATCAGAATGGCCATAATGAGAAAGATATCAGGCTCAACATGGAGAGCTAACACGAGCGGCCTAAAGAAACTGTACACAGATTATGTGAGACCAGTGCTAGAATACGGGATAGCAGCATGATCAACAGCAACAAAGAATAACTTTAAAAAAATAAATACAACCCAAAACCAAGATATACGTATCATCACTGGAGCTATGAGAACAACACCAATAAATGCAATGGAGAACATCACACGAATTAAAAGTATGGAGACGCACAGAGACCAAAAAACACTCCAGCAGGGGGAGAAGTTCAAATGAATGCCTCATCACTCAATATATGACAGAATAAATCGCATGGGAAGAGGGAGATTAAAGAGAAACCACTTCATATAAAAAACATAAGAACTTGCAAGAGCAGACTAAATCATAAGCCAGGCAGTGGTTAGAGATCTAAAACAAACATCCCAAATGCCACCATGGAAAAAAGCCAAGTCCCCTGAGATCGTAGAAACCATAGAGGGAATAGGGAAAAAGGGAACTCAGACAGATTCAGAAAGGAAATTTATCACACAAGAATATCTTAGGAGAGTATACCCACCAGAAACATGGATACACGTATATACAGATGGCTCATCTAACAAAGCGACATCCAATGGAGATGGAGGGGTCTATTACAGACTAAAGAATGAAGAAGAAAAAACTTGAGTATTATTAACAAGAGGAACATACTCCAATAACTTCTGTACAGAAGCAGAGACATTGAAGGTCGCAGCTGAGCTTCACATATCCACCAAGATAATATAGTATTCCTGACTGATGCAGCGTCACTATTAGCAGCGCTAAAACAACGCAAAGATGAAGATCTTGAGCAATATATGTTCTCCCTGACACACCTCTCAGCAGATCACCCAAGGTTCGTCATATAGTGGATCCCATCCCACTGCAATATTGAAGGCAATGAAGCTGCAGACAAACTAGCAAAGCGTGGAGGAGCATCCCCACAAACAGACCTGAGTATCACATACAATGAGACCAAGACCACAAGTAAAGCCAACTTCAGGGTAAAATGGGCTGATCAACACCCCGACTTCAAAAATGAAGACAGCTACTTTAACTTAACTAGAGAAGAGCAAGTCATTATCTTCAGACTGAGAACTGGACATAACAGACTCAAGGGTCATCTTTACAACAAAATGAGGATTGGGACAGATGACAGGTGTCCATGTGAGGAGCATATCATGACTGTGGAACACATCCTGCAAAGCTACATGCTCACGCAGGAAAAGAGAGAACAATACTGGCCTCGCGAGGCAGATATGAGACAAAAAGCTGTATAGAGATAAATTAGCCTTACAAAAAACGGTGTCCTTTGTAAGAGAAACTGGAATCTTGATATGAGGACGAACGAAGAAGTAGAAGAAGAAACTCGCTACATATGTAATGTCTTCAAATGTTAACTAAATACAAATAGCTTCGAACAACATTAACATGTTATTCAGAATCGACATCACTATATTCTGTGCTGAACTTAAGGTCCATAGTCCCATCTTTGCAAATGACTATTTTGGTCTATACATGAATTATTTTTAAAAATGAACAATAACTAAAAATAACTATATGCATATTCTTGAATGCTATTCTTATTACTTGTGGAGGCCGTGATTGTAGGCTAAAATATATATTTGAACAGTTGTAATATATAAATTCATTTCCATACCACTTTTTATTGTATCATTTCACAAATCGGTTATCTAGTTTTGGTGAGAAGGATTCAAAGTAATTGTGTGAATGACGACCACAATTGTTGACATGGTTTACGAATGATTTATTTTCAAAAGGAGAAGCTAACTCTTGGTTACATTAGACTAAGTGATGTGACAAACAAAAATAAAAGCAGCAGAAAAGAAATAGGGAATTAATAAACAATGAGAAGTTCTTAATTTTGCAGATGATCTAAGTTTTCTGTAACATATAAAACACTGCATAGCAACAACAGAAAATTAAAGATGAACTTAAGCAAAGCAAAGCAAATGAGAACCAAAATTGACAAAGACGTTACAATACCAGATAACAAAAGTGTGCAGTTTTGCTTTAGTTGGATGTAAAAAGTACAAAGAAGGAAGAGCAATCTAGGATGTCAATGCCAGAGTCAGCACATCCTGATTAGATTTAGACTTTATCAGCTAAATATGGAACTGCAGATTTCTTAGATGAAAAATGAATAATCTACCCCATACCCCTATTAGGCTCAGGCATGTAACCAAAATATGATAAAAAAACTGATGTTTCAGTACAATAGTTTGTGTATGTTTGTCAGAATTATTAACAACTACAGACTTGTGAAAAAGAGTGACACAACAATCAATAAGAGCTGAAGACTAAAGTGATAAAGTGAAGCAAAACAGTCTTTCTCATGGAAAATCAGCAAAAGCTATGCAAGAGTTAAACTTTTATTGCATTAAGGATCAAAAATTAAAACTTAAAGATTGTTCTATAATGCAACAAGCAGACAAAACTCTTAACTTAACGTCTTTATAATGGTTTAGAAGTTTCTGCAGAATCTGTTTACAACCAGTTTCTTTTACTTCCCTTGATCAAAAAACTATGTGTATCCAATCTATTCTTGAATGCATTAATTGACAATGCCTCTCCTATTTTTAATAAAATCAGAAAATGCTGTACTTTAACAGGCAAAACGGGCAGGAATACTAACGTCTGATCAGGCAAAAAATATTGTTATTAAGACCCTCACCTCGGTTATGGCACCCCACCTAAAAAAACTGGAGATATATAGCACAATAAAGTCTCTAACTCTTCATTCCCGACGGCAGGGTTTTTTATATGGCTTTCTGTGTTCCATGTGGAGCTGAAATGTTTGAACGATATTAGTGAAGTACCATTCTAGGTGGGAAGGGAGACTAACGTCTAGTCAGGCAAAGTACACTGGTCAGATATGTTAGTCAGGGTCAGGCAAAGTACACTGGTCAGATATGTTAGTCAGGGTCAGGCAAAGTATACTGGTCAGATATGTTAGGGTCAGGCAAAACATACTGGCCAAGACCCTCACTTCAGTTTCCTAGTAGACATCTTTGGAAATTGGCTGTTGTCATGGCAGCCTGGCTAACGAGGTGAGGGATCGATGTCACCCTCGTAGTAGTGAGTGACACGCAGATGAAGCCAAGCATAGCACAATCGCCTAGAGGACCCTGGTCCACCTTCTTCAGCATGCTCGGAATGTGAAAAATAACTATTGCAACCCACCACTTAATGTCTTTTTCAGGGCGCAGAAAAAAGTTACCCACTCATTGTGGGAATTCGCAAACAACAACAATAACAACTACAACAGGCACAACACATATTACCCCAGCGCCACTCTTAAAAATGCAGCAATAATTTCTGTTGGTGTCTTATCGATGACTGTGAGCTCTTAGAATTGCAAGGTAATGAAATGCAGACCATGGAGATACAGATGATTTCCATGTGTAGTAATAAAAAAGAAGATTTGCTTTTAAATTACTAATGGCATAAACAGCTTATGTTCAGAGAGGAATTACTAAAAAAACTGCAATCTCTGAGTGTTTCAGTTAATTGAGCATTTAAAAGGGTAATGCGAATGAAATAGGCCATCTGAAAGGAGACATGAAATCATGAATCAACATCAACAAAAAGAATGATACATAGCTTTTCACAACTTTGCAAACTGATGAAATAGCCTTGGCGGTCTTGCATTGACAATAGGCATGACACAGTTTTTACATGTAGAGCTAACATAAAAATCATATTGACATTTAGTAGCATCAGTTTCCATGCATTACTTAAAACCTACACTATACATATGTTTGAGCATGTTAAATAATACTTTAATTATTTAGTTACAAAAATACAATGTATTTGGGCCTGACAATAGATGGACATGAAGAGTGACATGTTAGTGGTCAAGTGGAACTACAAAGACTGAGTTACAAATGAGAAAGAGTTACAACAGCACTAAGACCTGTAAAGACCTCTTGGCAATGGTCAAAAGATGGAAACTCACTTGGTACGGCCACCTATAGAGATCATATTGTCTTGCAAATACGATCCTGCACAGCAGGGTGCAAGGCTTACGATGATGAGGCTGCCACGAGAAGAGGTGAGAGGACAACATAAAAGAATGGACCAATCTCTGATCAGAGAAGGCACAGGTAATGGTTGCTGACAGAGGGGTGGTGTGGAGATGTGAAGGTGTCTTCATGGATGCCCCAACGACATCACTGGTTGTGGGATGACCTGACCTGACAACTATAAAACATCTATTTGGTTGCCCATGAATGAGAAGAAGAGATAGGAGATAGACTTAATTCATGGTACTTTTCCAAGGTACAAAATTGGAAAAAAAAATCTAAACAGCATTTGGCTACTTGACATCGGACAAAATCTATCTGATTGAATTTCAGGATTATAATATTTTTCGACAGTGTTCCTGTTTAAATTGCATGATAGTCTATTGAAAAGGGCAATCATTATAAAAATTGAAATCGTTATGTTTATCAGAATCACATACAATCTCTGTCAAACTTAACTAAAATTACATAAAGTTTATGTTTTTGAAAATTAGGCTGATTTTTAAATTGTTGGTGAGCAAAGAGATGTTAATAAATATAAAGAATGGATTAGAACAGAAAAAGTTAAAGAAATTAGATACACAGCAAGAAAAATGTACAAGAGTACACAAAAAAAACATGTTTGAGAGATCAAAAGTAAAAATGCAATATATTGGCAGCAATAAACTCAGTATGTAACTAAAAGGACTTGCTCTGTAGTTGAAATGGCATGACTTGTCAAAATGAGACAAAAATATATAACAAACAATGAACAAGAAAATGCTAGTGCACATAGATAAAATGATGCATATGAACTAATAAGTATAAGAGATTCAACAAACTTGGGCGTTTCAATGAATGGCAAGCATCTGATCCTCATGATACGTGCACTCAAAACAAAAACACTTTAATAAAGTTTAGCAAAGCGTTACATAATGTAGAATAAGACTAAAGAAGCATACCTAGGTCGATGTCTCCATATTTCGCCGCCATGGTTATTGTGATCTAGTGTAATGGTAGATCTAATACTGGAACTTAATGTAGTCAATAATCTTGGATCATGTTCAAGACCGATGTTATCTGTGAGCAGATTTCCCCCAGACATGGTTGCTGAAGCGATTAAATAAGCTCAATGACAAAAAAAATAAAAATTCAATGAATAGGAAACATATTATTATTACATTACCACACATATGTGAACTTAATACTGATATCGACTTTCATTCTTTCAATAAAAATAAAAACGCTACAAGCTAAATTTAGTTTTGTTTCATTTCATTCTAAACAAGCAGTTTTCTTCTTCGAATAACTGATGTTGACATTTTTTCTTTCCTGTTGAACTTTAAGTTTAATCTACCATTAAAGCAGACTAAACTTTAGCCGTTACAATTACTGAATAAGTTATATTTTTACTACTTTTATTATTATAAACGTAGATCTAACTAATATTATAATGTTACTAATAATTATATTATATTTATTATTTTATTTTTATATTTCAATAATAAAATATAATCAAATAATTTCTTCGCGGTGACAACAACACAACGTCACGATCGGAGCGATACATATTTGTGTACTTCCCAAACAATTAAACATGTACACCAGAAAAGAAAGTGAAGTAATAAATAAGTACTTTAGGATCGAAAATGTTATTTACTTACATAGTAAGAGCACAATGTTTTTGCTCTTACCTTGCTTGCAAATAATTCTAGTAATGATTCCTATATGGAAAAATCACGGACACCATCTTTGTTTCTAAGGACAATAAACTTACGGCAACTTCTGGGAATTGGTGATTATCCGCCCAAGTTCTGGACAAATTTCGCAAAATATTCATTGAGAGTTATTTTTTAAGGATTGTTTTGAAAATAGTTTCAATTAAAATATAAATGTATTTATATAACATAGATATCTTTTCAAGTGTATACCACATACTTGTGTTTGTAATTATTGTCGCAGCTTTTTAAACATACAAGATATTTATTAGAGTTTTTCCCAAAAGAATCTACACACCTAACTGAACTTTTTAAATTTTTTTTTTTTACGTGTTTGCCTCACTAGTTTCTACTGGCCGAGGCGCGCCTATTCCACCATAGACCGTAGTCAATTTGGGCGATATTAAGACGCATAAATCCTTGCTTGGATGTATGTGTGCGTCTGTATGTACCTTGACTTACCTTAACGTCTTTATACTGGTTTAGAAGACTCTGCAGATTCTGTATTAGTGTATACAACCAGTTTCATTTACTTTCCGTTGCTCTAAAAGCTATGTGGATTCAATATATTCTTAAATGCATTCATTATCCCTGCCTCCACTACTCCCTGTGACAATGCATTCCAAGCATTCGCCACTCTCTGACTAAAAAAATATTTCCTTAAATCTATTCTGGACCTCACTTAAGTAATTTGTAGATATGCCCTCTTGTTCTTGTAGGTGGTTGTATTTTGAAAACAAACTTGTTTAGTTTAATTTATCTGTTCATGTTCCTTTGATTATCTTATAAACCTGAATTAAGTCACCTCGAATTCTTCTCATTTTAAAACACTGTAGTCCGGTTTTTCTAAGTCTTTCCTCATAATTGTAATTCTGGAATCCCACTATCGCTTTGTCGCTATGTTTAGACAACTCTATATGCAATTAAACACCTCGTGAACAAGCCGGGTTAGGAAAAAGGGTTCTCCGCCACTGACCAACACACAATCCACGATCAATCAACTAATGGAGAGACCACGCGAATGGCGCATATTCGTATGTCTTGTATTTATTGATATCGAAAACGCTTTCCACAGAATCAAAACAAATGTAGGGGTTAATGCTCTCAGAAATCATGGCATTCCCTCAAAATGCACAATCATGATTGAGGAAATCAAAAGAATTAATACGACAATCATTCTTAGTTCTTAGTCGATCTGTACTTCTACAGGGGCTCTGGTATGAGCTGAATGTAGGCGAGAAAAGGGTTTCTTGCCCAGCGGACTAGGCTCGAGCAGCTTAATACTCCGCTGCGTTGGGACAAGCACTCACGTAGAGTTTTTAACCGATGTGTGAATCCATCTTAATAGACTCAAACACTAAAGCAAAGTAAACCCGCAGCCAATTAGGCGCATTTCTGCTGCTCTAAACAAACCACCTAACCATGGCCGGTGTTATGCTATGTCACAATTAGTCGCCTCTTAAGATATGCTCTCTGTGAGGCAGTGGTGATATTTTTGTCTTTGTTATACACAAAGACCCCCGCAGACCAATGTGTACAATCGTACAGCATTAATCTTTTTCATTCGCCTTATTTCTCTATTCTCCAATGTGGTGTGCGTTGCGCTATGTTTTTATTTTGCGCCTGTCGGCCTAGTGCATTCGACTTTGTCAGCAATTTTATGTAAGGGTCTGCTTCCTCCTGCATTTTCTAAGGGTTTGCTTAATTAGGGTAATAGCCAGTGCTGTGATTATTTATTCCGATAGGCAATAATTCGACAAATGGACACCATCTCTCCAAAGTTATTTGCAGCATCTTCGATCTGATACATTGGGTCGATAGTGGCGTATGTCGTAAATGTTTGTCTTGGACGCGAGTGTAGGACACGCTTTCTAACTCAAATCAAATATTCCACTGACCTGCGCCTCATATACTATATACTCGTACTAAAATAGCATTTGGCAGTAAATGGCAACTTCCTGGCTTGTTTATACTAACACCAGAAAGGACGACGGGCGAGTTTCTGGCGCCTTAAAACCTGATAGATACTTCGGAAAGATGAAACCCGTAAGCATAGGAAGACAACTCGTTTAGAAGAAGGAAAAAAAACTAGAATTTCAAAACCACTATATGCCTTGCAGATGAGATTCTGGTGGATCAAAGGCTACAGAAGGAAACCGATGACAACCGGGGTATATGAAACTCTTTAGCTTGGTACGAAGCTAATCTAGGAGAAGGAATACTCTGAATCCAAACACCTGCTGTCTTGCAGGAAGACTGGGGGCAGCCAAAGACTAGGGAGATAAAACCCAAATAAAAGATTATGCCTAAAGCGGATGAATCGGACCAAAAGGCGCATATATCGCAGTACAACGGTAAAATCCGGCTCAATGTAACTCAAGCTCACACCAAAAATCGCACATATTTATCATAGATGTGGCATTTCATCTTAGGAGTCCCGCCATGCATACGGAATGCCGGGAACCAAACCTTGAAGAGGTCTACCCAAGGCTGCTGGTGACCACCTGCCGGGACCCAAACCTTGAAGAGGTCTACCCAAGGCCGCTGGTCACCACCTGCCGTGAACCAAACCTTGAAGAGGTCTACCCAAGGCTGCTGGTCACCACCTGCCGTGACCCAAGCCATGAAGAGGTCTACCCAAGGCTGCTGGTTGTGACCCGACGTCCTAGTCAGTATGTTGTGCTTGACCCGACGTCCTATTCAGTATGTTGTGCCTGACCCGACGTCCTAGTCAGTATGTTGTGCCTGACCCGACGTCCTAGTCAGTATGTTTTGCCTGACCCGACGTCCTAGTCAGTATGTTGTGCCTGACCCGACGTCCTAGTCAGTATGTTGTTCCTGTCCCGACGTCCTAGTCTAGTATTGTGCCTGACCCGACGTCCTAGTCAGTATGTTGTGCCTGACCCGACGTCCTAGTCAGTATGTTGTTCCTGACCCGACGTCCTAGTCAGTATGTTGTGCCTGACCCGACGTCCTAGTCAGTATGTTGTGCCTGACCCGACGTCCTAGTCAGTATGTTGTGCCTGACCCGACGTCCTAGTCAGTATGTTGTGCCTGACCCGACGTCTTAGTCAGTATGTTGTGCCTTATCCGACGTCCTAGTCAGTATGTTGTGCCTGACCCGACGTCCTAGTCAGTATGTTGTGCCTGGCCGGCCTAGCGTCTTAGCTCCCCTTGCAGCACATGTAAACTGATGAAAAGACTGGTAAATACCAGACATGTGGCACATGGAGAAAAATAAACAACAAGATTATACCACAACAAATAGGTCAATGGAGGGCCAACTAACACATATAATACAAGAGATCGAAAATGCTGATCCAGGAAAAGAAACACGCACTGGCAGTCTGGAAAAATTTGGAGACAGACTTTGTTAAAGTGTGAAGATCGGGAACAAAGAAAAAACTACTAGAGTATGGAGTCTTGGGGCGCATGTATAAAAAATAGATAGACACTCTTCCTCTAAAATAAATACGCTAGGTTGAAGGTGCAGGGGCACATAAGCCATATAATGAAATTGGAACAAGGGTTCCCCATTGCAGTGTACATTGTTCTGGATCTTCATCAGCAGCATAATAGACACAATACCGTAGAGGCTCCACACCTTGCTATATGATGATGGTCTAGTTTTGTTAGTAGCTGAAGAAAACATAAAAACAGCAAACTACAGGATGAAAGAAGCACTAAAAAGATTAGATCAGTCAATTTGGAAATGGCTCCTGACCATCAATGAGAAGAAAGCAACACACACAGTCTTTACAGTTTCAAATAAGACACACATAACCACACTGAAACTAGATGGACATATCCTACCAGAAGAAAAGAACCCACATATCTGGGTATAACACTGGGCAGCAGTTTAACATGGACAAATCAAATTGAAGTGGGAACCCAGTGGTCTCTAGGTAAGGTGTTCGCCTCGGGTGCTGGAGGTCGCGGGTTTAAATGACATGGAGAACGGAATTTTTACACGTGGATAATCCGGTAAAAATGTTCTCTGATCTTTGAGTAGTGAGATCAAACACACGTGTGCAGTTAAAAATCCCCTGGCAGATGGAAATCGAAAAGAGTAGGACTAACGACCGCTGCTTGGGAAAAATTCAAGTTTAAAATGTACTCAAATTATTCTAGGAATTCTCGCCCCAGAGAATATGTCGCATAAAGGTTACTGTCTGGTTGGTTATAACATCAGGTCTTGGTTTTGTGATAAGCAGAGCGGCATAGATGACGCCAGACGGGCTGCGGGTCTACCATGCTCTACCACCACCACCAGTCTCAAAAATAGACAATCATATATTCCAGGGGCTACCAACAGACACTGGGATTGACCTGGGAATTCACTAGCGGATATTCGCCTGCCAAAAAAATATGAAACAAAGAAAGTCTACATCTCTCCTCCACAACGTCTAACGACACAAGGGGATTGAAGATATATATAGATCACATTGTAAAATCTAAAGAACACCCTGAACAGCGAATTAGTCTAATGAAAACTTGGAAGTAGGAACTACGCGTGACGCAGACCATCAAATACTGAAAGTGATGTACACAGGAAATGTTAAACCAGCTTTAGATATGGGATGCCAGTCTAGGCAATAGAATGAAAATACAACTTTGAAAAACAAAACAATCAAAATTGAAAACCAGACGGAAAGAATTATTACAGGAGCTATGAAATAAACACCAATAAAAGAAAAGAGGAAAATAACAATACTTCAAGCCATTACTGACAGACGAGATTACAGAGTACTACAACTGGCAGAAAATTCAAATGGCTCCCAAATCCAATGAATGAAAGACGGGAAGGATAAGGCCGAAGCAGATTTAAGAAAAGCAGCTTAGCTAAAAAAGCAACAAGTTTTAATCCCCTCCAAGTCAAACCTCGCGTAGATTAAAGCAGAACCGCCCAAATAACAAGCATAATATTTCCACCATTGAAGAAAACACGATCATCAGAGCTGATAGCCAACATACCAGAAATTATGAAAAAAGGCACCCAAATAGAACTGAATAGAAAACATATAGCTTTAGACTTAATTCAAGAGCCATGTCCAGCCACAGAATGGACCTGCATATACACGGATGGATCACCAATGAGATCTGTGAAGAATGGAGGAGGAGGAGTTTAAATTAAATTAAATAATGGACAGGAAATCCTTATCTCAGTGGCCATTGGAACATTCTCAAACAATTTCAGAACTGAGGCTAAGGTACTAAGAACAGCTGCAATAGCCTTCGTGGAAAACTAGAACCATGTCAGAGACGAGATAACTAGAACCATGTCAGAGACGAGATAACTAGAACCATGTCAGAGACGAGATAACTAGAACCATGTCAGAGACGAGATAACTAGAACCATGTCAGAGACGAGATAACTAGAACCATGTCAGAGACGAGATAACTAGAACCATGTCAGAGACGAGATAACTAGAACCATGTCAGAGACGAGATAACTAGAACCCTGTCAGAGACGAGATAACTAGAACCATGTCAGAGACGAGATAACTAGAACCATGTCAGAGACGAGATAACTAGAACCATGTCAGAGACGAGATAACTAGAACCATGTCAGAGACGAGATAACTAGAACCATGTCAAAGACGAGATAACTAGAACCATGTCAGAGACGAGATAACTAGAACCATGTCAGAGACGAGATAGTTTTCCTTACAGATTCATTGTCAGTCATAAAGACCATCATAAACAATAAAAATAGTGAATTAGACAACTTGGTTTAGGCCAGTGTAATTTTACATTATACAATTTAGTGTAATCCTACATTCAGTAAGATACACGGAAATGATGAGGCAGATAGACTAGCAAAAGAAGGATAGGAAACACTTTAAACTTAAGACATAGAGTTACAAATAAAGAAAATTATAAAATTTAACTTAAAAGACAAATGGTACAGAGAACACCCATGATCTGATATAGCAGAAGCATACTACTCATTGCCAAGACGAGATCAAGTGACAATATTCAGAATTCGAACGGGTCACTGCAGACTTAAAAATCATATGTTCAACACAGATACACACACATCCATGTGCTCACGTAGAGAGAACGCGCAAATGGTGGGATATCTTCTACAGGTCTGCAGGTTCTGAGTAAAAAGCACTGACTACTTGGCTCTCCCCAACCCAATTGAGAGATAAACTGTATGGCGACGAGAGAAGCCCGAGCAGGACCGTCGGGTTTATCAGGAAAATAGATGTGATTATTTGAGAGTGAACGAAGAAGAAGATAGAGGCGTAAATATAGATCGTGAGTATGTTACAGTGTTATGTATTATGGAGTGGTATATAACATTACCACCGACGAGAAAAAGCATAGATGGTATAGACAACTTTATTATCGCGAAGTTGGAGAAAACTAGGATTAAAACGCCATAATCAAAGTGGCTGCGAGTAGAGAAAACGAGAAGCAACGTGGTTACCATTGAATGCCCCTTCGCGGTGAAGCGACCAAAAATCGTACGACAAGCCGTCAGTTAGAATGACGGATTGACCGGTATAGATGAGTCAATGAGACATGTCTAGACACCTTGGCTAGGACAAGGAGAGGAGGAGCCAAAGATGATTGTGACAGATGCCCGATCGGGTCAGAGCCAGCATCGTAGTTTGAGGGGGCGAGAAGGGGTCCTTTAAAAGACAGAGCTAAAAACAGTCACTATTACACAACTTTCACACGCGCCCTCAGGGTGAGATCCTTCTATTGCACTTTGGTTGGGCTAGCTTCCGAGAGCGCACAAACCTAGCATAGGTACATACAGATGCACACATACATCAACGCACTGGTTTATGCGTCTTAATATCGTCCAGGTTGACTACGGTCTAGGGTGGAAAAGGTACGCCTTCGCCAGTAGAAACTAGTGAGGCAAACACATTAAAAAAAAATAATACATCTGGGGGGATTCAATTTCGAAAGCAGATCTAGAAGGCTGGCTTACTATACTCCATATAAATTGATTTATGCCTTTTGAAGTGAAATGGTAGCCCTTTTATGATCGATGAGAGAACACATCTATAGTCTCAACAGTGAATACTCTGTTCTGTGGGGACTAAAGATAAGGGAGAACGCATGCATGGAGATATAAAGTTAGATGTATCTTCTTAAGGCTCTTCAGGGAGCACACGCACGAATATATTAAGACGGTATCATTACACGACGCAGAACTGGCGACAACTAGAGGTCAACATTTGCACCAACTGCCAGGATGGGCATACGAGATTCCAGACAAGAGAATATTTAAGTAAATAACATAAGATTTGCATAGCGTTTCATGTGTATATTAGATTAGACTACAGAAATAGGTTTTATAGTTACAAGGATTCCATCTAGTTCATACTAATATTTCCTGAGTTAGAAAGATTCATATTTGGTTAGTAAGTTAGGTTAGGTTTTTTATCAGTGTGTAAGAATTACTCTTTTTGACATAAATAAATATTTGATTTGATATTTACCGAAGTTTTGGGTGTTTTGCTATGAGGTAATCTTATTGTCCAGTATTACATGCGGTAACACTTTAGTTCACCGTTTATAAACAGATCTACTATATATATATATATAAGAATGGTCTACGTGAGCAGGATATGAAAAGCCCAATTACAAGAGGCTCACATAATTACGATTTGCAGACGACATTGTACCCACAAACATACGATTAACGAGAGTCATAGATAATTGAATGACCTAAACGAGATCAGTAGAGCTGCTGGCCTTAAGAATAATAAAAACTAAAAAACAATGCCTGAGAAGTCCTTACTGCCTACGGCAGGAAACAATATAGGGGATTAAACCATACAAAATATCATTTCCCAACCTGAGCAAAGAAATAAATGCCACCCACGGTAATGATCGCAAAATCTATACGCGGAGAAGAGTGACTTAGAATAGCTTTAATTGCATAAAGACGATGCTCTAAAAGAGACAATGCAGTGCTAGCTGACACTTTCAATTCCCTGGAGAAGTGTAGGTAATTGCACAAAGCAGATGCTGAAAAGCTACGAGGTACTCAAGTGAGGAAATTCGACATAAGACTGTGTCCGGAAGTCGTAGAAACAACATTATAGCGCAAATACCGCTGAGCTGGTCATGTAGTACGCATGCCTTGTAACAGGTGGATACGGCGAAGGCGGTTTTGATGATCGTGTGGTTATACACTTCCACGGGGCTGCCCACCACACGGTGGTGGGATCGTTTGACAACAAATTCAGGCCCGCTCTGGTACAATACAGGAACGGGTCGTGATCTATACACGTTGTTGGTTTCCTCACATACGGCATTCCTGTCGGATTGACGCCAATGATAATTTATATTTATAATTGATAATTTATATAAATATGTATAGTAAAGGCCGCCGCGCATCGCAGACGATGATTGCATAATTTATTTGCTAGCGCTATTTTTCACTACTTTTTATCCTCACTCTCTCGTCTCTAGCCGCTCTACCCCAGTGGCAAGTCAAGGACAAGACGACTAGAGAGGGACTACGAGATACAGGGGACTCCGAATCAAGCACCCGTGAAGAAGACGGCGGAGTCCGGAGTCGAACCCACACCACCTGATTACGGGACCGACGGCTTAACCACTTCGTGTGTGTGTGTGTGCCCGCGCGCATGCGTATGTGCTTGGGTTTGTGTGAGAGAGAAAGAGATTGAGACTTTGAAAATACATTAATTAAGTTTCTAATATTACTGATGTATGAGTTAGGCAAGGTATAAACAGTAAGGAAGGGTACTAGCCCCTCACCTTACATAAGCTGCGGCTTAGTCCATGAAGAGTTTCCTCATCCCCGAAGGAAATTGTTGCTATGGTAACCACTTTTATCTTTACCCGTTAGTTGCCCGTCGCAAATGATGATGGCGACAACAACAAATTGTCTTGTCTTAATGATGTAATTTGCGTTGTATTTGGATTATAGTGAGCTAATCCTCAACATCACTCTCTGGTTCCTAGCTACATTAAACCAGCGTCAGGACATAAGTCGAGACGACTGGTGTAGCTCAGTATGCAGGTACTCTGGTTCCACCTTCCATGAGACCAGGTGTCACTCGAAACCTATGGTTCTCGATCGACCTCCACTTCCATTCATCGGTTTGAAAAGCAAGTGCCTTACCTCGCCACCAGAACGTCCTTATTTTCATTTGCTTTTTAACAACCAGGAGCTGCTAAATTTTGTCTTAAATAAAGACATTCACAAACTATAATGACTTTACACATGAACTCACCGGCTCTAAAAGGAAAGTCGATGATCTGACATGAATAAATTTGCTTAAAGTAAAAGGACATTACAAGAACACTATATCAGACTCTGTTATAGATGATGTGGTGTTATGACTTTATTAATAGAACACTATGATGCTCTTCCTTAATAAAAAAAAAATATAAAAATTTTACGTGTAAAACTCAAATATGAAGCAGTTTTATATAATTACAGCACACCCTCACCCACCAACACACATCCACATATAAACATGCACACACTCATACACACGCAAAAATACAGACACGCACTGCATAACTCAAATTTCATGAAATCCAATTAGCTATAAAAGTATTCATAAAATTATATTCCCTAACTTTCTGTTCATGGTCAACGTTTCTACGTAATAAACTAATGATAAGTACAAGGCAAAGGCTCGCGTCCGTCGTAGACGGTGATGGCATATTGATTTTGCTAGCGATATTTTTAGTAAGGATTAATCGCTCTACGTTTTATCCTCAGCTCTCTCGTCTCGAGCCGCCCGACCCCAGTGGCAAGTTAAGGACAAAGTGACAAGGGGGCCACTACAAGATGCAGGGGACTCCCCATAAAGCACCCGAGAAAAAAGAACCCACACTACCTGACCACGAGGCCGACGGCTTAATCACTTCGCCACGGGATCCTCAAGGATTAGTACATATAACATCTAATTACTTGAATTTTTAATTTGTTAGTTACTTGTATAGATGTCAAACATATGACTGATGCTCGTGGAAACAAATTTGACCATGCTTATTATCTTTCTGATTTCCATTTCACATCTTCCGTACAACGTTTTCATATTTTCCTTTATCTTCTTCCCCGTCAAGTGAAAGGTTTTTGAGGCATCACATCTCATGGGATTATGAATTGTCAGTTTCTTATGTTTAATAAGACATTCCGTTACTAGAAAAACTATTGTTTCAGCTTCAGAACTGTTTCCACTTTATTTTTATCAGGAGATAAAATTACATCATTTGCTTATAGCAGGAACTAACAAATCTATTCAAGAAGCACTTATATTTGAAGACAAGTTAAGTATTGAACTGAAATCTTAAACTGTGTTCAAAATATAATTAAATTGCAGTCTCCTATGTTTGTCCGAATGGGGAAACCCTTTGCATCTTTATTGAATAACAAATTACAAATATGTTATGAACAAAAGAAATACTATTAGCAACCCGCACGTGACTAATTATTTCGTTGTTAGCTTCAATTCAATGACTTATTAATTATTATTGTAGTTTATTCTTACAACTAACTTTAATGAATCGTCAAAAATCCATAATATTGACGTCACTCAGTAGCGCGTTGTCTCAGTGTGACATTTGACACGTCACTTGCAGTCAGATCAAGCGGTTCTATTGGATTTTTAATAATTAACAAATCTAGCGTTCTTTGGTCCCCAAAATGTAAACAGAGCTTCTTCTTATGGGCCGTTATCCACGGAACACTGAAAATTAAATTCAAACTTTTTATTGTATCTTCAATGCAAGTGTTTGCTTGTATAATGAAGACAAAAATTATATTCATTTTTTGGAGAAACGAAATAAGAATTTTGCAAAAATGGCTACATATGCTGGAAGTAAAAGACAATTGCATCATTCAGATAACAGACTCTAGAGGAAAAAGCAATACGATCTTTACATTTTTCCTGAATGTGCTTGACATTCAGAAACGTTTGTCATTATTGACGGGTTATTTGACACAGTATTCATATTTACTAAGGGTTTTTTTGTGTGCTGTCGGAGATGACGTGATAGGATCTTCGTTTTAGGATGCCACAGTTTGTTTATGTGCTGAGATGGCCAATTTTACAAATTCTTTGATCGTTATATTTCTTTCCAAAACAGTAAACGATCTACCGATTTATATATTGGTCGACTAAGTCGTGCAAGAACGGATATTGAATCAAGAAACTGTGCCCTGAAGGGAGCGAAGAGTAAACAGGGTCAGATGGTACATACTGATCAAGGCTCCATCTCACGTACACGTTTGTGCTCACAGCAGCCTGGCCATCAATGTGGGAATGGACATTAATTTATATAGTAATGAGCTAACTGAAGAGCGTCACATTCCACTACAATGAGGACGATTCCAGAACACCTTTTCAAGTACGCCTTGAAATAACTTGACTTAAAATAACTTAACTTAATGTCTTTATTCTAGTTTAAAAGGCGCTTCAGAGTCTGTATACAACCAGCTTCACTTATATTTCCGTACTCTAAATGCTATACACATCCAAACTATTCTTAAATACATTAATTGTTCCTACCACCACTACTTCCTGTGGCAATCCATTTCAAGCATTCACCACTCTCTGACTAAAAAAATATTTCCTAATATATAATCTGGACCTTTCTTTAGTTAATTTGTAATGTTGTCACCTCGAATTCTTCTCTTTTCTAGAAACTGTAGGCCGATTTTTGTAATCTATCAGCGTTGTTATTTATCTTTATATCCCTTCCGGTAAGTTTATATTTTCTCTAAGATAAGGACTCCACACCTGTACACAGTACCCCAATCTAGGTCTAACTAATGCTTGATACAGTTTGACTATCATTTCCTTGCTCCCATGTTTAATATTTCTTTTTATCATACCTAACATTGCATATGCCTTTTTTACTGTTACCTGAACTTGCTCCCTCACTTTATACCTGCATAATCTATTATAAACTCTAGGTCCCTTTCCTTTTCTATCATTGTAATATTGTTCTCACCTATTCTGTAATTATGTGCCATATTGGATATATCCATGTGAATGACTACATTTATCTATATTAAACTCCATTTGCCAGCTTACAGACCCTTCTCGATTTGATCTAAATCCGATCTCAATATATCACTCTTGCATTAAAACAGACACTACTGCGTAGTTTTGTCAGCGAATTTTGCAATCATGGATTCGATTTCAATGTCCAAATCGTTTATATATATTTCAAGAATAAAATTAGTCCCAAAACTAAGCCCTGTGGCACACCACTTTTTACTTCACACCACTCAGAGTACTACTTATTTATGCCCACACTCTGCCTTCTTCCCGTTACCAACTTTCAATCCATTTGGCAAATTCCCCACCTATTCCATGTGATTTTTAACTTTATAAATAATCTTTGATGAGGTATTCTATGAAATGCCTTTGCAAATTCAAAATAAATGACATCCACTGGCTCCCCTTTATCTGTCATTTCATTAACCTCCTCCATGAATTCTAATAGATTTGTTAAGCATGATCTCCTCCTAGTAAACCCATGCTGAATATTTCTGATCAGATTAAATTTGTCTAAATGCATTACGATGTTTGCTTTGATTATTGACTCTAACAATTTACAGACTGTTCTCGTTAAACTCACCGGTCTATAATTTGCTGGATCTGTTTTTTTGGGTCTTTTTTTAATAAAGGGATCACTCTTGCATCTTTTCAATTCTATATAGGCTCTGGGATCTTGGAACAGTCTTCTTTTGTGTAGACTGTGCCAAGGTACTGATGGAGTAGATTAGCTGTCTCCTTACTCTCATTTTTCTTTTTCATGTGCTATCTTTGAGAAGGGCTACTTTTTCTTTCGTTCTTTGTTTATTTAAAACATAGGAAGAGAAGCTTTAACTATCAGTCTTGATCCTATGGTAAATTTTTGCTGCCATATTCATTTTCTGGGCTATGTTTTGCTTGTCCCAATATTTTAAATGTTTCTTTTGATTTACCTGCCTCTATACACATTTTTCCATGCTTTATTTTTAGCTCTTCTACATTTAACTACAAATCTAGTTATCCACTTTTTATGCCTGGGGCTTACTTCTCTACATGGAACACATTCCTCTTTTAGCTTTTCTAGAACTGTTTTGAAACTCTCCCACTCTTGTTTAACATCTGTTCCTCCGACAATATCTTTCCAGATTATAACTTTCATCTTTTTAACATCTGTCTTAGAGTAGTCGTATGATCCCGAGTTTATGTTTACTTCTTTCCTTGATATAAGATCCCAACGGATGATCTGATGGTCACTCGAACTTAACAATTCCCCAGCTTTATTTGGTGATGACACAAAACTATGCAGTAGTGTTTCATCTAAAGCGGAAGTGGATATATTGATGTCGGATTTAGATACAATTCGAGAATGGTCTGTAAGCTGGCAAATGGAGTTTAATGTAGATAAATGTACAGTCATCCACACGGGTAGATCCAATATGGAACATAATTACAGAATGGGAGAAAACAATATTAGAAAGATAGATAAGGAAAGGGACCTAGGGGTTATAATAGATCATACAGGAAAGGTGAGTGAGCAAGTTAAGGTAGCAGTGAAAAAGGCAAATGCAATGTTAGGTATGATAAAAAGAAATATTAAACATAGGAGCAAGGAAGTGATCGTCAAACTGTATAAAGCTTTAGTTAGACCTAGATTGGAGTACTGTGTACAGGTGTGGAGTCCTTATCATAGAGGGGACATAAACATGCTAGAAAGAATACAAAAAAGAGCGACAAAGATGATAGTGGGATTCCAGAATTACAGTTATGAGGAACGACTCAGAAAAACCGGCCTACAGTGTCTCGAAGAGAGAAGAATTCGTGGTGACTTAATACAGGTTTATAAGATGATCAGAGGAATCGATAAATTAGACTATAACAAGTTTTTTTTAAATACAGCCACCTACAATAACACGAGGGCATAGCTACAAGCTGACTAAAGAGAGGTCCAGGTTAGATATTAGGAAATATTTTTTTAGTCAGAGAGTGGTGTCTGCTTGGAATGCATTGCCAGGGGAGGTAGTGGAGGCAGGGACAGTTAATGCATTTAAGAATAAACTGGATGCGCATAGATTTTAGAGCAAGGTGATGTAAATGTAACTGGTTGTATACAGACTCTGCAGGGTCTTCTAAACCAGTATAAAGACGTTAAGTTAAGTTAAGTTTAACGTTTTTCATCATGTTTCCTCTGTAGTAAATATTAGGTCGAGTGTGTTTTTGCCTCTGGTAGCTGCTTCTATATATTTAATGACAAAATTGTCAGTTATGCAATTCATAAACGGGTTTGACTCGACCAGTGCTTCAGCCATTTCCCATTTTACTTCAGGAAAATTTAAATCCCCCATTAATAATAATTTCCTTTCACTTGCCTTTTCAATGCTACTAATCAGCTCCTCATCTCCCTCTTTTTGACTTGATGGACATCTATAGCATACTCCAACCACTGTTTTTCACCCCCCCCCCTTTCTATTTCTCCCCATACACTTTCATTTTTGTTGCTAGAGGATAGTTCATCTGTGATAGTTATATTAACCGAATTCATACAGTATAATCTGCATCTCGTAGTCGCACCCTAGTCGTCTTGTCCTTGACTTGCCACTGGGGTCGGGCGGCACGAGACGAGAGAGTGAGGATAAAAAGTAGCGCAGTTAATCCTTACTAAAAATAGCGCTAGCAAAATTAATTATGCCATAATCGTCTACGATGGACAGCGGCCTTTGCCTTTGCCTTGCCAGTATAATAAAACACCACCCCCCTTAGCCTTGTCTCCAACTACTCTATCTTTCCTGAACATAATCTATCCCCCTATCTCAAGTTCACTATCTGCAATGTACTCATATGTCCATGATTCTGTTAACCTATCCTATTTCTAGTATTTCTTCTTCAACACACAGTTCCAATTCTTCTCTTTTATTTACTATGCTTCTCACATTTGCGTAAAACCATTTAAGTTTGTTATTTTGTTGCTTTTCAAATTGTTGCTTTTACTTCATCATTTAGGCATGGAAAGACGCAGTACTGGTACCAGTACCAAAAAAAAGGAAAGGACAAAACAGATCCAAATGGATACAGGCCTATCAGCCTACTGAGCTGTGTCGGCAGACTGATGGAACGTATGATAAACACCAAACTGATGTGGCATCTGGAAGAAAAACGAATACTAATTCCACAGCAAGCCGACTTTAGACAGCACAGATCCACTGAGGACCAGGTCATCCTCATAGCCCAGGAAATAGAAGATGCCTACCAGGCCCAGAAACACACAGTAGCGGTTTGGGTGGACCTGGAAAAGACATTTGACAAAGTCTGGAAAGATGGACTTAGAGTCAAGCTAAGAAGAAGTGATGTTTGTGGGAAAATGTACAAGTGGATCAACCACTACCTCAAAAACAGAAGTCCAAGTACAAGGGCAGATGAGCAGAAAGGTGACACTCGAGCAGGGAGTACCCCAAGGGGGAGTACTGTCACTCACTCTTCCTGATGTATATAAATGACATCACAGAGAATATACCAAGAAGAGTCCATAGCTCAATGTTTGCAGACGATCTGGCTATGTGGACCTCTGAAAAGAATCTCACCATAGCAAGAAATCGGATGTAGCAGGCCCTAACATCGCTGGAAGAGTGGGCGAACTCATGGCTGGTCAAAATAAACGAGGAGAAAACCACATGCACAATATTCTCGCTTTCCATCAAACCCCAAAATACCAAGTTAAGTTTAAATGGCAAATTCCTGCAGCCAAACGACAACCCAAACTATCTGGGAGTCACATTTGATCGGCGCATGACATGGATAAGTCAGATCGAGAGAAACCGAATGAGAGCCAGAGAAAGAATGGCAATCATGAGGAAACTTGCTGGCACAAGCTGGGGAGCAGACGAAAGCATACTAAAGAAACTGTACACTGGAAGAGTGAGACCAGTTCTCGAGTATGGCATTGCGGCATGGACAACAGCAGCGAAGGCGAACTTCGATAAAGTTAGCAAACTTCAAAACCAAGCCATGAGAGTTATAACAGGTGGCATGAAGTCAACGCCAATTGTAGAACTTGAAAAGATTACAAAACTGCAATCCATGACCGATAGAAGAGACTGCAGAGCCCAGCTGCAGTCAGAGAAACTCCGGAGACTGACCGACCATCCAATGCCACAGAGACTAAACAATTTGGGAAATGGGAAACTAAAGCGGAGAAACTTTGCAGAAATAGCCAAAGCAAAGATGCACGAAGATCCCATAAACGCACTTACAACACCAAAACCCATCACTACTGTACGAAAACCTACCTGGAGGTAGGATATATTCCCAGAGGTGGTAGAAAATATACTAGGTAATGGAAACAAAAACTGCCAGACTGAAAAAGAAAGGAGAGATACTACCCTAAGCTTTACATCGAAAAACTACCCAAGCATGGACTGGACCCATGCATACACCGACGGTTCTGTAGCAAACAATACACAGAACGGAGGGGCAGGAGCATTCCTGAACCTACCAAATGGCAGAAAAATAACACTGTCATTCGCTACTGGTAAGTATACAAGCAATTTCAGAGCGGAGGCAGAGGCACTGAGGGCGGCAGTGGAAGAAATGGTGACGTATAAAGAAAATGAAAATCATATAGTCCTGCTTACAGATGCTCTCGCCGTAGTCACAGCGCTAAAAAGCCAGAAAAACACTGAGCTTAATGACTTAAGAGCAGCACTCTGCAAACTGTGCCAGCAGTCCGCACCAAAAAGGGTAGTGGTACAGTGGGTCCCATCACACTGCAACATCCAAGGCAACGAGGAGGCAGACAGACTGGCAAAAGAAGGTGCAAGACTACCACAAACAGATACTAGTATGGCGTACGAAGAGTCAAAACGGCTTATTAAAGCCAGATACATGACCAAATGGGAAACCGAACATACTGGTTACACCAACAACGATTCCTATTACCAGTTGAACCGAAGAGAGCAGGCCGTTGTCTTCAGACTTCGCACTGGCCACAATAGACTGAGATACCACCTATTCAACAAATTGAAGATAGGTGGTACCGACGAATGTCCGTGCGGTACCGGTAAAATGACCGCTGAACATCTGCTGCAGAACTGCCCGACATACGAGGACCAGAGAGAGAGCAGATGTGGCCATCACCAGTGGAACTGCAAGACAAGCTCTATTGCAGTGTCGACAGCCTCAGGATGACCGCCGCGTTTTTCGAAAAAATAATGGTTACTGTCTGACTGAAGAAGAAGAAGAAGACTTCATCATTTTTATTTTTGCTTTTCTACTACTGATTTCACACTTCCCTGACCCCAACTCTCCCCGTTTACTGTATCCTCTATAGCACCCTGTTTTAGACCTATCATTAGTTTCACACTTCATAGGCGTTACTATTTTTATTTTTTAAACAGAGTGTTGAAACATATACTTCGCTACCGCATGCTGTCATTTCTCATTTAGATGTAAACCTCTCCTGTCTAGCATTTTACTGTTGTCTATTTTCAATATCTAATGGTACGGTCACATATCGAGATCAAATGGTATTGCAAATCCGATCCTGCACGGAAAGATGCAAGACAGACGACGAAGAGACCGTCCCAAAAAGAGGTGGGAGGGCAACATACAAGAATGGACCAATCTCCGACCAGAAGAGGTACAGGAAGCGACCGCTGACAGAGAAGGATGGCGTGGGCTTGTGAGGATGTCTTCACGTGTACCCTACGACCTCACTCGTTACGGGATAACCTGACCTGATCTGATCTGCACACATCATCTGCAACCTGAGATTAATACCTATTTTCTTACTATCTAAATAGTATGACTCATCCGCTTTGTCTAAAATACCCATCATGATGACCTTCCTGTACTTCTTTACCTTATGTGTTCCCATCAGACTCTTGTATCTTTGCATAATTATTTCTGTACTATCCGATGTAAGAAGGACCACTATAATTCACTCCCAAATTAACGGGGCGAAGAGTTAAGTCAGTATGAGCAGCTGCGAACAACAGCTTCGCGGTGAGAAGTCCTCTACTATTACACTAACAAGGCGCTCTTTCTCTTAATCTTCTTTGGGACATATTCTTTCATCAGTCGCCAAGTACAGCTAATGAAATACCGTCCAACAACGGATACCGGTAGAACAATTTCATAGTGATTAGCTCCCTGTAGGTAAATAAAACTATTCAATTTGTTAAGTTGTCACAGTGCAATAAAAAGGAAAGTCCAGTTTAATACACAATTAATTTGATATCTCTTTAGGCGGAGATAGAAGGGGTGTTTGGGGTGGGGTGGGGTGGTTTTAGGGAGGGTATAACAATGGCACGGGGGGGGGGCGGTGGGTGTGTTTAGGGGTTGGGTCGGCGGAAAATGTGAAAGAGCTGTATTTACTAACACCGATCGATGTGAATATTAGTTGGACAGAATGAAACTGAAATTTAGATTGTTACATTTGCTATGTGTTATCTGTTACAAAGGATTCATATCCATTGCTCAGTAGAATTTCCAAAAATAATTTTTTTTCTCCTTGAAGTTGGTAATTTTCTTGATTTCTCTCTCAGACGTCCGTCTTTCGGTCACGGTAATTATTTGTTTGATTTCATTTCTCCATTCTCCAAAATTGTTTCGCCATTTGGTTCATCAAAATCCTTTCGCCAATTGTGATCCAGGCTTTCATGGCGAGGTAAACTTAAAGGATGTTGACGAGTACATCTATCTTGGGTGCAGAACATCTGTCACATGAACTAATAAAGCTTCGGAGCGCGAGTTGGGCACTTTGCTCGTTAATTAAAACGGTCCTAGATTGCAGCCAGGACAGAACCAACTTGCCTATCTCTTCCCCTCCACTATACTCTCTGCCATATACTACGGTGCAGAGACACTCTTAAAATCACTGGAGGACAAGTTGAGAGTGAACCAGGCCTCTATTGAAAAACGCATGGTCGGAATCATTCTCCGAAACCAACGAATGCACAATCTGCACAATTCTGACATACAACGATTGTCCTTGGTGAAATATGCGGTAATCTACGCAGGCAAGGCAAAACATCATGATGCGATGAAGCAATGGTCGATGGAGCAGGGCAACAGTAATCTTGTACTTCCGATGCAAAAAAGAGGCCGCAGCAACTTTCCAGACGCTAGTGCATGAATGCTCACCACCCACTGGACTTCTGTGGCTCAAGATAGGACCCGTTAGAGACGATGTTGGAGTCCGCAGCAACGCAGAGGAAGGGGTCACCAAGATCAATGTCAAGAGCAGTCTAAAAGAAAGCTATCGTGTCCAGGAAGAAAATAATGAGTGATGGTTTGGGTAATAACAAAAACAGTTGCATTCGAGAAGACATCGATCCGAAATAATAGATTGCAAATCGGTGGATTAGTTCCCATTGCGACGAAACAATTTGAAGAATATTATCAAAAATAGGGAAAGATAATTTGAGGTAACGAACTAATTAATAGAACTACTTAATATGTACTAGGAAGGCTAGAACAGGGCCACTGCGCCTACATGAATGTCGCAATAGTCAACTAAAGAGAGTGGTGCATGGAGCTAGCGACCTCATTCTGTAAAACAAATTTCTACAGAAACAATCACAGCTAAAACATGTAAAGTGCTTTAATGCAGGCTTCCAAATACTGCTGAAGTGAAAAAGAGACCCAAGACGTATTAGTTGAAGAAAGCTTATTCATTTGTTTACTATCAAGCGCCACAACTCCTGGAAGAAAATGTGAGATAATGTCAGACGCGGTTAGGGGAATTAATTTTTAATAATGCACAACAGAAAGTCCGATTTATATGTCTCCAATGACATGACAGGGAAAAAAGAACTGCCGGAATTATCGATTAAAATTAAGAAAAAAAGGCGGGTGTATGGATTTGACATTAAGACTTAGAAAACGAAAACTTTGATAATTTTAAAAATGGAATCGGAACGCAATCTACAGTTAATTTTATACAATCAAATACGTAAAGAAGTCAATAGCCTCTACTATCTTGGAAATATAAGAAACAAAGATGTATGTATGAATGTGTGCGTGCGTGCGTGCTTGTCTGTCCGTCCGTCCGTCTGTCTGTCTGTCTCTCTGTCTATCTCTCTGTATGTCTGTCTCTCTCTCTCTGTCTGTCTGTCTGGGTGGATGGGTGACTGGGTGTGTGTGTGTGTGTATGTATGTCTGTATATTTGAATGTGTGTATGTGTCTGTATGTGCGTATGCAAGTGTATGTTTGTGTGTGTGTGTGTGTGTGCGTGGGTGCGTGCGTGCGTGCGTACGTGTGTGTGTCTCAGAGCCACACAACAGCGCGCATTTCAATCTTTGGTTGAAAATCTTCAATTTGGTATCAGAACCCTTCACCTGCGATCGCCATATAGACCCTAGCGAAGGCACAAAACTGATTGCTGTTGCATAAGTGGATAGTAGACATAGAGAATCTACTGTCCTGACCATGCTGGAATTTTCTGGAATGAAAGAGCTGATATCCTGGCCTTTGGAGCACATGCTGTTGTGACATTGGTAATAGGTAGAAGTGACATTTTGACATGCTGTTGTGACATTGGTAATAGGTAGAAGTGACATTTTGACATGCTGTTGTGACATTGGTAATAGAAGTGACATTTTGAAGTTGATAAAAGATCGCCTTTTGAAGGAAGACACTACAGTCAGTGAACCAGCAATGCATATATGGTAAGAAGATAGGGCCGTCTAAGAGGGCGGATCAGGATTGTGTACAACCAGCGAGCTACAAGAACCATAATTATCTACGTGTTGCAAAGGGGAACTCAGCACCTATGATTCTGCCTTGAGTGCAGTGACGTCCATTATGAACAGAAGATAAATTATTGTGCCCTTTCAGATTTTAATTTGATCAGTCACAACAGGCAGTTGAGCTTATTTACAGTAAACAAGTAACAGAAAATAGTTTTTTCTCAGTTTCACGGTAACTCATTGATAATTTTATTGTTAGAAAACCTGATAAAACCAAAATTATCGAATTCTTTCAGGAAATCAAAGACGCTGGTTCACCACACAACGAAATATTTCACAGTGCGCAAACTACGTCTTGCAAAATGGTTTGCAAATTATTCGAACGGAAAGACTAATGACTTTAATCTGGTGTGGAAAGGCGCTATGGAATCAAATTAGTAACGCTAAAATACACCAGTAAGAGGCTGTATACATATTTCTATAGGGAGGTTAAACGTTGGAGTCTTATAATTTGATCTTAATCTCAGAGAGGAGAACAACGTTTGCCTCTGATATAAGTCATCGGTCAGCCCAGAGGACAAAGGGAACACACACTGGAAATGCATATAATACATTATACAAGCTTCCAAGGAAAGCTTGCCATTAAAAGAGTTCAAGAAATGTCAAATATGGGTGACAGAAGACATCCTAATTAAAATGGCAGAAAGAAAGAAGGCCAAGGACACCCAATATTATGCATAAATAAATAAAGACATACGTAAGATGTGTAGATTGGCTAAAGAAAAAATTCACTTTGATAGAAGAATTGGAAATTAGACACAATACTAACAATATGCATGCGGAAATATGGATCATAACAAATCAGAGAAATCATGTTAAATGATAGGGCTGTATTAAAAATGGAAATGGTGAAATTATGTTTGATGAGGCAGATCTTTCAAAGTGATGGACAGAATATGTCAGATGCAACAACCCACAAGTACAAAATAATTAAGACTCCGGAATCCTCAAATCAGAAATGGAGAAAACAGTAGCAGCAAAAACAAAATGACGGAAGAAGGGGAAATTGCATGCCAAGACAACATTAAAATGCAAATGATAAACGGATTAGAGGACTTTGACACAGACACGGACACAAATACAGAACTGCGTAATGACTTATATGCTACAGGATACATACACACAGAGCACACAAGAGTAATCTTGCTCATTATGGACACAACAACAACCACAACATCACTTTGCCTTAAAAACAAAAACCTCAAGCCGTAGATTCAACCTAAAACTAATAAAACAACTAGGCTGTGAGTTACATAACCAAGGCTCTCCTCAAGATTATATGAAAACAAATTTAAAATAAAATAGCTTGTGACGTAGGGGAAAAGCAGTTTTCGTTTCTAAAACAATGCTTTGTATAAACAACTGGCAGAAATGTATATAGAGGTACAGACGAGTATCTATGTTTTTTTTTTCAAAGACTTCAGTAAAGCATTTGGCAGTGTCCAGCATGACAAGCTACTTGAGTGGCTCCAAGAAATTCGTCTAGAGGAAAAAGATATTAAACTACTTAGTAACCTGTATTGGAAACATTTAACGACAATAAGATCTTGAAATAATTAACCATCATACGTTTATATACAAAAAGATGTGAGGCAGGGATGTGTGTTGTCACCTTGTCTCCAAATCTTTGGACGAATAAGAGACACGATACACACATAAAAACTATTTTGGAAAGAAAGGCTGAGAGCAAGCGGGCAAGAGGAAGTCTATGCTCTAAATTGTATAGCAATATCAAGAAATGGACTAATAACAGACTGTGGGAATATACAATCAGAACACGTTGGAGGTCTATTGCTGCCAATCTTCGGTGCGGAGACGGCACTTGACATCCAGAAATATCGTTGTCAAACGTCACACCGAGTAGTGACAAGAAGTAAATATCGATGTCAGGTAAGAGAAGTAACTTAACACGATAATGGGGAATTGCTGACTACTGGAGGTAGCATGTTTCTACATAGAAGGTTGCACAGGCCAACATGGGTGTCACCACATTGCAGGACAGAAAACCAAATTGACCATATGTATAAATAAGAAATTAAGGACATTATTACAAGATGTAAAAGTATATAGAAGAGCAGACGTCGAATCAGACGCCAATCTTCTGGTAGCTAAAATAAAGATGAAACTTAAACGGTAAACACTAAAGAATAACCAGAGACAACACTTCAATGTTGCATTTCTCAAAGTAAATGTAATTGAAGATGAATTTAAAATTTCGTTATCAAATAGGTATGGCTTGGCTTGGCTTCATTCGTTCTCAATCTCCCGCTTCCAAACCCTTGATTCAAGAACCTATGGAACAAGACTTGTGTGGAGGTAATTGATAACAGGAAATACAACACACACTATAGATTACAGTTGATACTATAGAGGAGATAAAGATCAGGAAAACGAAGAGAGCAAACATAACAGATGCGCCATAGCAAAGGCGCAGGAATTATAAACTGTAGCCAATGAAGAGGTACGTGAGAAGAGACAAGAGAATATAATGACGAACTGGCAAAAGTGGCAGATGAAGCTGCGACAAAAGACAATATGACAGACCTGCACGGATTTAGACAACACAGATCCACTGAGGACCAGATCACTCTCATAGCAAAGGAAATAGAGGACGCTTACCAAGAGAAAAAGCATACAGTAGCGATTTGGGTGGATCTAGAGAAGGTATTTGACAAGGTGTGGAAAGAGGGACTTAAAGTCAAGCTACGAAGAAGTGAAGTATCTGGAAAAATGTACAGATGGATCAGCCACTACCTCGAAAACAGAACAGCCAGAGTTCAAGTACAAGAGCAGATGAGCAAAAAGGTGACACTGGAGCAAGGAGTACTCCAAGGGGGAGTACTGTCACCCACACTTTTCCTGGTGAATATAAACAACATCACAGAGAATATACCAAGAAGACTCCACAGCTCCATGTTTGCAGACGACCTGGCTATGTGGACCTCTGAAAAGAATCTCACCGTAGCAAACAATCGGATGCAGCAGGCCCTAACATCGTTGGAGGGGTGGGCGAACTCATGGCTGGTCAAAATAAATGAGGAAAAAACAACATGTACGATATTCTCGATTTCAAATAAACCACAGAACACCAAAATAAATCTTAACGGCAAATATCTGCGGCCAAACGACAACCCAAACTACTTGAGAGTCACATTTGATCTGCGCATGACATGGAGAAGTCAGATCGTGAGAAACCGAATGAGAGCCAGACAAAGAATGGCAATCATGAGGAAATTTGCTGGCACAAGCTTGGGAGCAGACGAAAGTATACTAAAGAAACTGTACACTGGAAGAGTGAGACCAGTTCTCGAGTATGGCATTGCGGCATGGGCAACAGCAGCAAAGGCGAACTTTGATAAAGTTAGCAAACTTCAACACCAAGCCATGAGAGTTATAACAGGAGGCATGAAGTCAACGCCAATTGTAGAACTTGAAAAGATTACAAATCTGCAATCCATGACCTTCAGAAGAAACTGCAGAGCCCAGCAGCAAGCAGAGAAACTCAGACGACTGACAGACCATCCAATGCATCAGAGACTAAATAAATTTGGAAATGGGAAACTAAAGCGGAGAAACTTTGCAAAAATAGCCAAAGCAAAGATGAGCGAAGACCCTATAAACACCGTAACTACACCAAAGCCCATCTCTACTGTACGCAAACCCACATGGAAGCAGCATATCATTCCGAAGGTGGTAGAAAATATACCAGGTATTGGAAACAAGAACAGCCAGACTGAAAAAGAAAGAAGAGACATAACCCTGAGGTACATAGCGGAAAACTTCCCAAGCATGGACTAGACCCATGCATACACCGACGGTTCTGTAACAAACTCAACACATAATGGAGGGGCAGGGGTATTCCTGAGACTAACAAATGGTAAAAAAATAACACTGTCAGTGGCAACTGAAAAATACTCAAGCAATTTCAGAGCGGAGGCAGAAGCACTGAAGGTTGCAGTAAAAGCAATGCTGACAGGCGAAAGCAATGAAAGCCAAATCCTATTCACAGATGCCCTGGCCGTAGTTACAGCACTAAAAAGCCAGAAAAAATACTGAACTTAATGATTTAAGAGCAGTATTCTGTCAACTATGCCAGCAGTCCGCACCAAAAAGAGTAGTGGTACAGTGGGTTCCATCCCACTGTAACATCCAAGGCAACGAGGAGGCAGACAGACAGGCGAAAGAAGGTGCAAGACTACCACAACCAGATTCTAGTGTGACCTACGAAGAGTCCAAAAGGTTTATTAGGGCCAGATACATGGCCAAATGGGAAACATAACATACTGGTTACACAAAAAATGATGCCTATTACCAGAAGAAAGCAGGTCGTGGTCTTCAGACTCCGCACAGGCCACAACAGACTGAGGTACCACCTATTCAATAAACTGAAGATAGGTGGCACTGACGAATGCAACTGTGGTACAGGGAAAATGACCGCTGAACATTTGCTGCAAAACTACCAGACATACGAGGACCAGAGAAAGCAGATGTGGCCATCACCAGTGCCAACACTAGACAAGCACTATGGCAGTGTCTACAACCTCAGGATGACAGCTGCTTTCTTTGAACAAATACAAGTTGACGTCTGACAGCGTACGAAGAAGAAGAGGAAGAAGAAGAAGAAGAAGAAGAAGAAAAAGAAGAAGAAGAAAAACCTGCACAACGGCACAAAAAATGTGATAGGAAAATATAAGCAAGTAAATGGATTTATTGAGGATGAGTTTTATAATTTAACTGAACTTAATTTAACTTAACTTAACTTAACGTTTTTATACTGGTTAAGAAGAGTGCAGCGTATTTATACAGAGTATGTATACTTGTACAACTGGTTTCTTGCAGGGTGGTTTTTACCAATGTGCGAGTCCATCTAAAACGACTTGAGCTAAAAAAATCCTGCAGCCAGTTAGGCGTCATCTATAACTGCTCTTAAAAAACCATCCGGGGAAAGTACAAATAACTTGGGTAGATTTTTTTATTTGAATTTTGTCTGGGCAGCGACCGTTAAGCCGTTAATTTGATTAGCAACTCGATATGAGCAAATAAAGAAATGGGTAAAACATTTTTATAAACTATTAAATAGGTCTGTTGCACAAGATCACTCAGACATTAAATCGGCGGTTTTGGGACTGCAGGTCAATTGTGTGAAGCAGACTTGAAAAGAAATCAAGAAAGTTATTCAACACCTGAGGGATGGTAAATCGACTGACCCAGATGGTATCTCAACAGAAGTAATCGAAGCATAATTCATACCAGTTAACATACACATTACTTTTCAAATTTTGGAATAAAGAAGAAATACGATCAGACTAGAAAGAATGTTATTTGGTCAAATTACCGAATAAGGGGGAACTGCAATAGTGCATACTGTTGTTATCGGTGCCTAGGAAAATATTAAACAGGTTCATATTATAAAAATTGAAAGGGGCCATAAATGAATAGTTGAAGGACGAGCAAGCGTGATGTGGACAAAACAGACACTGTATAGATCAAATACCTACATTGTGGATATTGTTTTTGGTGAAGGCCTCTTGTTATGTTTATTTTATTGCGCGTCCTGAAAAGCACGTTAGGTGGCGAGTTGCAGTAGTTTTCCTCACTTTCCGAGTGTGCTGATGAATGTGAACCAGGGTCCTTCAGACAGCTCTGCTATGTTTGGTTTCCCTGCTCAGCATCAAATTAACTACTCGTAGCCTCGTCGAGCACAGCCAAGTCATTCCTAGTCTGAAAGCTTCCGGTGGGTATCGCACAACGTCAAAGTAGGAGTATATCGTGAAGGTTTACCCTAGCGACCTGTTCAGATCATCAGAACCCCCTCCAATCACCTTTCCATCCTCTTCCGGACTTTCTTTCCTCAGAAATTCGCCATGTCTTCGATGCAATCTGGAAAATAACCAGGTGAAGATGCACCAGTGCGGAGGAATTACATGCTTGCGGTTTACGATGGCAGCAGTGCGGAGGACCTTCAGGCTTGCGGTTTACGATGGCATCACTTCGGAGGACCTTCAGGCTTGCGGTTTACGATGGCAGCAGTGATGAGGACCTTCAGGCTTGCGGTTTACAATGGCAGCAGTGATGAGGACCTTCAGGCTTGCAGTTTACAATGGCAGCAGTGATGAGGACCTTCAGGCTTGCGGTTTACGATGGCATCATTGCGGATGACCTACAGGCTTGCGGTTTACGATGGCATCACTGATGAGGACCTACAGACTTGTGGTTCACCCCTTTACTTAGCCTAACCCAACCTTTTACACATTATCTTCGTTCGGGAGGAACACCTACCGCTGAGCATAAATCAAGGACGATACTCTTACACAAGAAGGGAGACAAAGAGGACCTCGGAAACTGTCAACAATTACTCTTCTCCCGGTCACTTACAAGCTGTTTACGAAATGCATCCTTGCCAGTGTCCGCACCACTCTCGATAACTCGCAACCAGTTGAACAAGCAGGCTTTCTGTGATCGCACAACACAATGGATCACATTTCAACTTGCTGACGCCTTATTGAAGCAGCACAAGAGTTCCAGACACCCTTGATATTTACCTTCATCGACTACAAAAAAGCTTTCGATTCGATAAAACGCCATTTTGTCTGGAGTTTACTTTTGAAACAAAGTATCGATCCTGGTTTCATCATAATTGATGTCAACAGGTACACGAGCAGCACTACCACATGCCAACGTCAAATTGTGGTACCAGTACAGAAGGTGGTCTTACAAGGGGGTTCTTTCTCACCGAATCTCTTCTCCACATGTTTTTAATTATTCATCAGCCGATACTTCTTCTTCTTCTTCTGCGTACACAGTCAGACAGTAACCATTATTTTCTCGAAAAAAGCGGCGGTCATCCTGAGACTCTCGCCACTACCATAGAGCTTGTCTTGCAGTTCCACTGGCAATTGCCACATCTGCTCTCTCTGATCCTCGTATGTCGGGCAGTTCTGCAGCAGATGTTCAGTGGTCATTTTACCAGTACCGCACGGGCATTCGTCGGTACACCCTATCTTCAATTTGTTGAATAGGTGGTACCTCAGTCTGTTGTGGCCAGTGCGAAGTCTGAAGACAACGACCTGCTCTCTTCGGTTCAACTGGTAATAGGAATCGTTTTTGGTGTAACCAATATGTTCGGTTTCCCATTTGGTCATGTATCTGGCTTTGATAAGCCGTTTTGACTCTTCGTACGTCATACTGGTATCTGTTTGTGGTAGCCTTGCACCTTCTTTTGCCAGTCTGTCTGCCTCCTCGTTGCCTTGGATGTTGCAGTGTGACGGAACCCACTGTACCACTACCCTTTTTGGTGCGGACTGCTGGCACAGTTTGCAGAGTGCTGCTCTTAAGTCATTAAGCTCAGTGTTTTTCTGGCTTTTTAGAGCTGTGACTACTTCGAGATCATCTGTCAGCAGGACTATATGGCTCTCATTTTCACTGTGTGTTACCATTTCTTCCACTGCCGCCCTCAGTGCCTCTGCCTCTGCTCTGAAATTGCTTGTGTACTTACCAGTAGCGAATGACAGTGTTATTTTTCTGCCATTTGGTAGGTTCAGGAATGCTCCTGCCCCTCCGTTCTGTGTAGTGTTTGTTACAGAACCGTCGGTGTATGCATGGGTCCAGTCCATGCTTGGGTAGCTTTTCGTTATGAAGCTTAGGGTAGTGTCTCTCCTTTCTTTTTCACTCTGGCAGTTTTTGTTTGCAATACCTGGTATATTTTCTACCACCTCTGGAAATATATCCTGCCTCCAAGTAGGTTTTCGTACAGTAGTGATGGGTTTTGGTGTTGTTAGTGCGTTTATGGGATCTTCGTGCATCTTTGCTTTGGCTATTTCTGCAAAGTTTCTCCGCTTTAGTTTCCCATTTCCCAAATTGTTTAGTCTCTGGTACATTGGATGGTCCGTCAGTCTTCTGAGTTTCTCTGACTGCAGCTGGGCTCTGCAGTCTCTTCTATCGGTCATGGATTGAAGTTTTGTAATCTTTTCAAGTTCTACAATTGGCGTTGACTTCATGCCACCTGTTATAATTCTCATGGCTTGGTTTTGAAGTTTGTTAACTTTATCGAAGTTCGCCTTCGCTGCGGTTGTCCATGCCGCAATGCCATACTCGAGAACTGGTCTCACTCTTCCAGTGTACAGTTTCTTTAGTATGCCTTCGTCTGCTCCCCAGCTTGTGCCAGCAAGTTTCCTCATGATCGCCATTCTTTCTCTGGCTTTCATTCGGTTTCTCTCAATCTGACTTTTCCATGTCATGCGCCGATCAAATGTGACTCCCAGATAGGTTGGGTTGTCGTTTGGCTGCAGGATTTTGCCATTTAGCCTTAATTTGGTACTTTGGGGTTTTAATGAGAGCGAGAATATTGTGCACGTGGTTTTCTCCTCGTTTATTTTGACCAGCCATGAGTTTGCCCATTCTTCCAGCGATGTTAGGGCCGTCTGCATCCGATTTCTTGCTATGGTGAGATTCTTTTCAGAGGTCCACATAGCCAGATCGTCTGCAAACATTGAGCTATGGACTCTTCTTGGTATATTCTCTGTAATATCGTTTATATATACCAGGAAGAGTGTGGGTGACAATACTCTCCCTTGGGGTACTCCCTGCTCGAGTGTCACCTTTTTGCTCATCTGCCCTTGTACTTGGACTCTGGCCGTTCTTTGTTTGAGGTAGTGGTTGATCCACTTGTACATCTTCCCACAGACATCACTTCTTCTTAGCTTGACTCTAAGTCCATCCTTCCAGACTTTGTCAAATGCCTTTTCCAGATCCACCCAAACAGCTACTGTGTGTTTCTGTGCCTGGTAGGCATCTTCTATCTCCTGGGCTATGAGGATGACCTGGTCCTCAGTGGATCTGTGCTTTCTAAAGCCGGCTTGCTGTGGAATTAGTATTCGTTTTTCTTCCAGATGCCACATCAGTCTGGTGTTTATCATCCGTTCCATCAGCTTGCCGACACAGCTCAGTAGGCTTATGGGCCTGTATCCATTTGGATCTGTTTTGTCCTTTCCTGTTTTTGGTACTCGTACCAGTATTGCATCTTTCCATGCCTGGGGTACAATACCCCTTTTCCAGCTTTGGTTCAGGACTGATAGTAGTTTTTTCTTCGCTGTTTGGCCCAGCCCCATCAGCATTTCGTTTGTTATCCCGTCTTTTCCGGGAGATTTCCTTTTCTTTAGTGTTCTCATAGCCTCTTCCATTTCGCGCATTGTTAGTTTGGCCATCATGTGCTCTTCAGGAGCCGTATTTATGTTTTCGTGTCCCTTTAGCTCTTCGCTAATGTCTGTATGCTTATCTGCAGGGACCTCGATGTGGTTTGCTCTGGCATAGTGATCGACAAAGGCGTTTGCGGCTTTCTTACCTGTGTTCAAGTTCTCGCCCTGCTTGATAGTAATTTGTTTATTTGACGGGGTTTCGTCGTTCATGGCTCTGACTAGCTTCCATAGCTTGTTCCCTTCTTTGTCCAGGTTTAAACTTTCCGTTTTATTTTTCCAACTTTCTCTTGCTGTTTGCTTGAGAGTGTGTTTGTACTTCGCCGCGGCGGCTTTGAGGGCGATGTTTGCCTCCATGGATTTTTCTCGTTCTGCCATGTTCCTAGCATTTGTTACTGCATCTTCCACTTTCTGTAACTCATCATTCCAGTAGGGCTTATAGTTTTTCCTAGCTCCTCTTGGGATGGTTTCAGTGGCGGCTTGCAGTATTGCCTTGCTTAGGCTCTCTACCATGGGCTTCATTTTGGTGTTTCGTGTGTTGATGGTTTCACACAGCCCATCTGTCAGGATTGCAAATCTGTCCCAGTCGGCTCGTTTGTAATTCCAACGTGGGAGCGGTTTTGTTTCCTGTGGGCCTACTTCCATGTCAATGGTTAGCCTGATCGGCCTGTGGTCGCTACCTGCCAGTTGGTTTAGCACCTGGCGGTCTATTTTATAGTGTATGTCCTGTGTGGAGAAGGCCAAATCTGGAGTCGAGGTGGTATGCCATGTTCTTGAATAGAAGCTAGGGCTATCCTCCGGCCTATTGATTAGGGAGAGATTTGCATCTATCTCCCAATCTTCCACTTCGTCACCTCTGCTGTCTGTGTCAGAGTATCCCCATCTCTCCGAGTGGCTGTTGAAATCTCCAACTACTATGCAGTTGGAGTCTCTGACCTCCATACTCGAGAGCGATAGGTCTCTGTTTGGTGGTCCGTACAGATTGAAAATACGGAGCTTCGTCTCTTGAGCCATTATGTCAACTCCTACAATTTCTGCTTGTCCGGTGTGATTGACAGGTACCGCGCTACTCGGTATGCTGTTTCTGGTCAGTATCAGGACCCCTCCTTTGTGGCCTTCTCTATCTAGACGGAAGGTCTGGTATCCTCTGATTGAGAATTTATGGTTATTGTTGAGGTGCGTTTCCTGGATACATGCGACGTCAATCTTACCTTCATGCAGGTGGTGTGTTAGGGAAAGTTTTTTGTTAATGACTCCCTCCGCATTCCACTGTAGTATTTTGAGGGTCTTGAGGTTTTGGCCAATAGACGTTACCCCATAGCCATGAGCCTTGACTCCACGACACATGGGTGGGTGACCACCAGTAGTCAAGGGTGGGCCCCTTCGAGGCGTGGGGCCCGGCGCTATCGCTGCCTGGCGGGTCTCCTCAGGATGAGCGCCATACGTTTTTCGAATAGGTTGTGCTGCCATCATACTGTGATTTACATTGCACTGTTTTGTTAGGCTTGCGGCCCCGTGCATCCGATTTCAACAGGCGTTTCTGTAGGGATGCCCTCCTTAGCCTTTGGCTGTCCCCAGCCTATCTGCAAGGCAGCAGTTGTTTACGATCAGAGTTTTCTCTCCTATGGAAGTTGTCTTACCAGACTTTCGAGTCTTCACTACTCGTGTCTATAGGGTGCAATGATGATATGTGATATATGAGATGGACTGGTTTACCCGGAAGAGAGGCAGTCCAGTGTGTCTGTATCCCAGGATCGTCACGTCCTGCCAGAAACGTAGCATTTGCATGTGAGTGGGGTATCTCTTTTTCCCTTTATTTTCTTGGCTTCTATGCAGGGATGGTACGCCTAGCATTCCCCGCCACCTGGGGTGTTGACACAGTGGGGCAGGTGTGCAATGTCCGCTGGTCTGCATCTCTTCTGCGTCCAGCATGATAGTTATGGCTGATAACGTACAGAGGTAGATATCGTAGCCGGAGTGCATTTCGCCAGAGGACAAGCCTGGTAATGTCACAGAGATGTTGATCGCCTGGTGTGCGGACAACTCTCATGGTCAGTGGTTGAGTCTTGACAGTTCACAGTGAGGTGGCTGCTCTACTGTTTTCGACACCCCGACCAGGTTCTAAGTCTTTGGTTGGTGTTTTTTCGCACCCCATCGCCGTATAGGGTGAGTATCAAGCAGTTGTCCGCCCGCTTTGATTGGCGGGCGGCAAGAACCTCTTACTGTGGCTCTACCTGATAGGGCTGGGGCGCAAGCCCCAGGTCCCGAGCATGTAGGAGCCTCCCATTGCAGTGGTGCTGAGATTTTGGGCGGGATTGCGGCTTACAAGGGTTCGGCCGTAATCCCCCACATGGTAGCCTCGCGCCCTTGGCTTATCAGCCTGGTACGTGAACCAAAGTGTCTGCGGCTCCTCTCGATTTGAGCTGGTTTTCCGTAGCAACGCCCTGTCATTTGTAGGGTAAAACTGACCTGTCTTCAGATGATCTATTTCCAGCACCCGTTCACTATTTGCATCAGCCGATACAACTGGGAAACATTTGGAGATGAATGTCAGGGTGACCAAAGTGTTGCACAGTTGTTTCCCCCATTATGATCCAGTCTTCCCTGGATACGTAAGCTTAGAGGATTTCCACGAGTACACCATTCTTGGTGTCTACTCAATATGAATAACAATCGGGAAACTAATTTGACAAAACATGGCATGCGGGCTGGGCAGCCTTCTCGTCTATTTAAACCGTCTTTGATGGTTGCCAAGAGCAGAATCTCTCTCTTCAGCTGCACCGTGCTCCCTGCGATGTGGCTATGGTTACAGAATCTAGGCACCTCTCTTCAGCTCCAACGTGCTCCCTGCGATGTGGCTATGGTTACAGAATCTAGGCACCTCTCTTCAGCTCCACCGTGCTCCCTGCGATGTGGCTATGGTTACAGAATCTAGGCACCTCTCTTCAGCTCCACCGTGCTCCCTGCGATGTGGCTATGGTTACAGAATCTAGGCACCTTTCTTCAGCTCCACTGTGCTCCCTGCGATGTGCTATAGTTACGACGAAACGATTGTCGATAAAGCACAGCGAGGGTAAGCTGGGACCACTAAGGCAAAAAGAGACCGCGAGGAAGACCTCCAATGTGTACATATGTGCGTGCATGCGTACATATGTGCGTGCATGCGTATATATGTGCGTGCATGCATGCGTGCCTGCCTGATTTCGTGTGTGTATGTATGTGGATTGCTGGATTGATGGATGTGTGTATGTATATGTGTGTGTATATATACATGTATGTGTGTGAATACTTACAAATGCATATAAGTGTTCTGTCACGATATCCAAGCTGCGTAATAAACTTGGACTATTGTGGGGTTGTATGTCGTCGGGGTGAGGAAATGGTGGGGGTGGGGGAGCTTTGGTTGGGGTTCGCTGGGAGTTGTTGATTTGTGAAAATGTAAGGTGAAAAAGAAAGAAACACTAGAAATGAAGAAAAACACAAAGAGCACAAGGAAAGAAAACTTGACTCAACAAAGCATAAATGCATACATCTATTTAATAGGCAGAGGTGTTCACAGATAAACCAAACAGAATTAGAAAAAAGATATGCATTAGGGTAAAGTAAAGATGCTTATATAAATAAATCAATTAATAAGATTAATATGGATGAAGGCGTGGGCTAGTGGTTAAGTGGCACGGCTCACAACCCGAAGGTGTTGGGTTCAATCCCCATCACAGCACCGATCGTTACCCTGGGGAAGCAAACCCATAGAAAATGCAGGAGGAAGCATACATTTACATAAAATAAATGCTTGGCCGATAGGCGCAAAATAAAAACCACAGAACAACGCACACCTCCTTGGGGATTAGAGAAATAAGGCGAACGCAAAACAAAAAAAAATTTAAAAGATTAACGTAAGTCTCGATTAATTTTAGTTCCCAGAAAATGGATTTAGGGCCGCCAGATGATTTTGATCGCTCATCGTAACTTGCATCTCTTAAAAGAATATTTTCAAACACAGATGTTTTGTAGAAAAAAATAAAAAGCACAAAACATCAAAAGGGCAAATTATTTTAAAATGCAGAGAAATGTAATATATGACATAACATTTGTCTTAAATACACAAGAACATATTTTGGCAATAGAATTCATTTTGAGCTAAACGAAAACTAGGCGAAGCACATTCTTCTACCGATGCAAGACAGCCTCGATATGAACACAACATAAAAATCTAACTTCGCGCGTCTTTTCATTTGAAATTTTTGTAACCAATTATTATATGCTGTTTTTAAGAATCGACTTCACTGCACTACGGGCATACTAATAACTTAACGTAATTTCTTTATACTTGTTTAGAAGGCTGTACAGAGCCTTTATACAACCAGTTTATTCCACTCCACCGATACTAAATATGACTGTGATCATACAATCTATTTTTAATGCGTTAACTCCACCCCATCCTATGGAAACGCATTCCAAGCATGCACCCCTCTCTAACAAACATTTTATCTAATATCTAATCTGGACCTGTCTTTAAATAATTTGAAAATATTCCCTCTTGTTCGTATAGCCGGTTGAACTTTGAAAAACTTGTTATAGTCTAATTTATCTTTCCCATTGGTTAATTTATAAATCTGTATTGTCACCTCTAATTCTTCTCTGTTCTTGACACCGTTGATCAATTCCTCTAAGTCTCTCCTCATAACTCTAATTTCGGAATCCCACGATTATTTTTGTAGAAGTTCTTTGTATCCTTGCTATCATGTCTATGTAGAGTAATAAGGACTCCACACCTGAATACGGTACTCCAATTTAGGTCTCAACAAAGGTTTATTTAGTTTCACTATAACTTCCAAGATAGAGATTCTTGGAGTCTCTGAGCATAGATGGGCCGGTCAAGGGCACTGTACCAGCTCCTCGAGAGAAACATTTATATACTCTGGGACGGATAGGGGTGGAAAAAGCGGAGTCGGCTTTATTCTGTCAAAGAAGACAGCACCTTCACTACTCAGTTACAATCCAGTCAACGACCAAATAATTGTAATCAGACTAAAGAAAAAGACTAGAAATTTAACAATAATTCAAGTGTATGCACCAACATCAGCAGCAGACGATTGTGAAATGGATGATTTCTATAACACCTTGCAAGAAGCGATGGAAAAAGTTGAAAAAAGAGACATCTTGGTCATCATTGGCGATTTCAATGCGAAAGTCGGAGAGGAAAAGAGCCGAAGAGAATAGAAGTGTTCGAGGAACTTTTGGTTTGGGACACAGAAATGAACGAGGAGAAAAACTGGTTGAATTCTGCACGGAAAACAACCTCTCCATTGCCAACGCCTTCTTCAAACAACATCCACGAAGACTGTACACGTGGACCTTCCCTGATGACAACAGCAGAAACCAAATAGATTACATCCTAGTGCAACAAAGATGGAGATTAAATATGTTGGCGACAAAAACGCTGCCAGGAGCAGACTGCGATACGGACCATGAATTACTGTTTGCAGTTTTCCAAACACGACTACGTAGGATCAACAAAGGTTGCCAGCCAATACGCTTCGATGTATCAGCAATACCTACTGAATACAAAATCAAAGTAGAAAACAAATTTGAGACGTTGCTTGCGGTACAGGAAGAGATGACATCTGAGGAGTTGACATCATACGCAAGGGATATTTTGATCTCGACAGCAAAAGAAATGATTCCAAAGATATTGCACAAGACACCGAGCTATACAACAGAGGAAACACAGAAACTCATTGCAGAAAGGCAACAATTAAAACAAATGGGAAGTAAGGTGACCAACACAGCATATAAAAACTGCGCAAGAAAAGTTAGAAGAGAAATAAGAAAAGGTAAAAGAAGATATATAGTAGAAACGTGTAAGGATATAGACAACCTACAACAACAAGGCAGAGAAAGAGATGCATTCAAAGCAATTATGAACACTGACAAGGGAATTCCGTCCGGTTACACATGTCATAAATGACAAAGAGGATAACACATTAGCAGAAACCAAAGACATACTGAATAGATGGAGAGAGTACTGCAGAACCATGTATGGAGATAGCACAAAGCGCTCAGTTACAATCCTACCAAAGGATGAGAAAGAACCATAACCAACATTGGAAGAAGAGAAAAGGTTTGAATCTGAAATTCACGTAGTCCAGGCAGATTTTAGGAAAGACAGAGGGACCCGGGACCACATATTCAATTTAAGGAATATCTATGAAAAATGTAGAGAGTTTAATGTAGACCTGTACACATGTTTCAATGATTACACTAAGGCCTTCACACGGAAAAACATCAAAATCTGTGGTGAATCATGAAGGAAATGGGGTTTACTTTGCATATAGTCCATCTCATTGAAACTTTATACCAAGATCAACAAGCCGCTGTCCGAGTATCTGGGCAAACATCAGATTGGTTTCCAGTACAAAAGGGAGTCCGACAGGGATGTATCCTCTCACCTTATCTGTACAACATATATGCGGAATGTATAATGAGAAATGTTCGAGAAGATGAGAACATTGAAAGTTTCGACCCATTAACGATTGGCTGGTACGAGATTACAGAGTTACGATACGCAGATGACACAGTGATACTATCAAGAAGTGCAGAAGGGCTAGAGCAGCTACTTTCAGCCGTTAATGGACATAGTAAAGATCAAAATCTGTTTATAAACATAAACAAAACAAAGATAATGACCACCGATAAAACACAATGTCAGCATAAATTTAAAGTGGGTGGTGCGGAAATAGATCAGGACACACATTTTGAATATCTGGGCTCCAGAATTGACAGCCTGAAGAAAGTATGACAGGGCACCAACAAAACGATAAAAGTAAAAGTCTTGAGAGCCTGTGTTTTTCCTGTGACATCTTATGGCATGGACGATTACCAAAACTTCTAGACAAAGAATCTTCTTCTTCTTCGTACGCAGTCAGACAGTAACCAAGACAAAGAATCAAATCCTTCGAGTTAAAATGTAACAGAAAGATCCTCAGAATACCCTGGACAGAGAAAAGAACAAATGTAGACATTCGGCAAGAGTTGAGCATAGAGGAAAACTGGTTTATCAATTCCATTTTGGCTAGAAAATGCAAATATTTTGGTCACATCAAGAGACACAACGGTCTTGAGAGAACGGTGATGGAAGGTATGGTGCCAGGCAAAAGAGGAAGGGGTAGACCAAGAAGACAATGGCACCAAGATATCCAGGAATGACTGAGTATGACTGTGGCGGAGGCTGGTGTTATGGCAAGGGAACGAGTTTCTTTCAGACAGACTGTGATGGGAGCGACGTTCTACAAGGGAACGAGTTTCTTTCAGACAGACTGTGATGGGAGCGACGTTCTACAAGGGAACGAGTTTCTTTCAGACAGACTGTGATGGGAGCGACGTTCTACAAGGGAACGAGTTTCTTTCAGACAGACTGTGATGGGAGCGACGTTCTACAAGGGAACGAGTTTCTTTCAGACAGACTGTGATGGGAGCGACGTTCTACAAGGGAACGAGTTTCTTTCAGACAGACCGTGATGGGAGCGAGGTTCTACAAGGGAACGAGTTTCTTTCAGACAGACTGTGATGGGAGCGACGTTCTACAAGGGAACGAGTTTCTTTCAGACAGACTGTGATGGGAGCGACGTTCTACAAGGGAACGAGTTTCTTTCAGACAGACTGTGATGGGAGCGACGTTTTACAAGGGAACGAGTTTCTTTCAGACAGACTGTGATGGGAGCGACGTTCTACAAGGGAACGAGTTTCTTTCAGACAGACGGTGATGGGAGCGACGTTCTACAAGGGAACGAGTTTCTTTCAGACAGACTGTGATGGAAGCGACGTTCTACAAGGGAACGAGTTTCTTTCAGACAGACTGTGATGGAAGCGACGTTCTACAAGGGAACAAGTTTCTTTCAGACAGACTGTGATGAGAGCGACTTTCTACAAAGGACATGCAACATGATGATGATATCTTCTTTGCTTTTATGGGTATATACCCAGCATTGCATTAGGCTTTTCCCAGCTACCTGAACTTGCTCATGCAATGAATGATTTATTTAAACAACTAGGCTCCTTTTCTTTTTATATCTGTCTAATATTGTTTTCTGAATGAGTGATAAGTCTCTCTCGAAAATGGTGAAAGGTGTGGATACTGATTTTTCTTATAGCTCGTTGGATGTACACACTCTTGCTTCGTCCTTTTATGTGGCCGACTCTGCTCAACCCTCATCTGATTTCAAAGTTAGTACAATTTATAAATTGTCGAATCATCTATTGCAGTATTGTCATTTAACAAACGGTCGTTGATAGTCTTCAAAATGTCACTCCTATATATATCGAAACTACCCATAATTGGTTCTTGCGTACCAAGGATGACAGCTTTTTCATCGCCTGGGGCCCTAGCATGACCTTGACAACGTCGGTGCATATAACTGGATCACTCTTCTGAGTGTCAGCACCTATCAGTTAATTAGCCTCGTGCTTTGTTTTCCTGTTACACCACTCTCTGCATTCCCGGTCTGTCACTCTATCACCAGTGTGAGCCCATTTTACTTCCTTGACTATCGTCTTCACTGTAGTCCCCTGTTCAACCTTTCCCTCTAACTGTGCCATCAATGATATCCCTCTCGTGATTCGTGTTCCCTTGATGTCTAAAGTGTTATTATATACCTGGTGATCATTATCTGTGATAACCTGCGCATAGGCTTTTCCCGGTTAAATAAAAAAAAATTATGGGTGCGTTCTAATTAGACTGGGATCTTGACAGTGTGAGGACACCCACTCAGTAATCTACAACTGACAGAACTAACTGACGATAGAAGATAAAGAGCAGTCACTGTTCCAAGTTTGCAGCTGAAATTGTCTTGAGGGCCACAGTCCTTGCATGCATCGATGTACGGTTCAGATTGTCGTGATACCGTGACAGGATGCAAACAAAAGTTCATCATCATCATGAGTATCGTAACCTAAAAGATCGTTGAGGAGGCACCGTTATCGCAGCTTATCGAATCAGTTCCCGCCAAACGTCTCGATTTTTCGTTTTGGTATTAGTTTCAGCTATAGACCTTCCCATCCACTCTTTTATATTGTCCTCCCATCTTTTTTTTGGTCTCCATCTTCCACGCTTCTCAGGCACAGTATCATGCAGGACGGTCTTGATCAGCGCCACTGATCGTGATATATGTCCATACCATGTCAATTTTCGTGTTTTTACTCTAGTCAGTAGGTTTTTATATTGGTCTAACTCCTTCCTAGCAATTTCAAGAACACTCTCGTTTGTAACACGATCCAAATATGGAATGCCAAGAATTCTTCGCAAGCATTTTCTTTCCATTGCGCACATTTTACGTTCTATGGCAGCCGTCAGAGTCCAAGTCTCACACGCGTAGAGATAAACCGAGGTGACCATTGTATACATTAAAGTCAGCTTCGATTTAAAGCTTATGTTCTTGTGATTCCATATTATTCGCAGTCTGGTCAGAAACCAATGACCGGGGCCTCAGACTCCTAGAATTCGCAAGATGCAACCAGCTGTTGGTGACAAATACGTTTGGGTTAAACAAGCCGTCGAGACGCTGGACATGGCATAACCCAAGCAATGAAGTGCATAGCCAGATTGACTATATACTGGTCCAGAGGAGGTTCCGATTGAGCATCAACACCGACAAAACGAGAAGTTTCCCCGGAGCTGATATAGGAAGTGACCACGATCTGGTTATGATGACCATGCGTCTGCGATTGAAGGGAGTCGCAAAGAAGGATGTGACCAGGCTAAAGTTTGACCTGGACAAACTAATGGACCCCAAAATCACCGAAGTGTTCCAAGCAAGGGTGGGAGGGAGATTTGCGCCACTGTTGGCTCTCAGAGAGGGACTGGATTCAGATACAGTTACAGAGTCTCTTAACGCAGCTCTCATAGATACTGCAACATAGATCCTGGGATGCCACCAAACAAAAAAGAAGCCATGGGTGACCAATGACATTCTAGACCTTTGTGATAAAAGAAGGTCACTGAAAAAACACAATCACCCACCGGAGGAGGTCGGCAGTTATAAAGAGGTCAAGAAAGCCATACAACAAAAGATGAGAGAGGCGAAAGAAGCGTGGATATGTGAGCAATGCGCAAACATCGAAGAGAGACTAAACAGAAATGATGCTAAAGGAGCAAACAAGGTGGTCAAAGAACTGGTAACACCAAGACAAAGCAGGAACCTTATGATCCATGATAAAAACGGCAAATGTCTCATTGAGGGAAATGACGTACTGGCAAGATAGACAAAGTACTGTTCCGAGTTATACAACTATGAAGGGCGAAACAAACCTGAGAAAACATTCCCCCCAACACCAACAAATATATAGGATAACCAACTGATAACGAAGGAAGAGGTAATTGCAGCGGTAAAGACATTGAGAAGAGGGAAGGCGGTCGGCGTGGACAATATACCAGCAGAGCTCTTACAAGCAGGTGGAGAGGTAGTGGTGGAAGGCCTGACACACATCTGTAACAGAATATGGGCGACAGGAAACTGGCCGAACTTATGGATGAAATCTATAGTTATACCGCTACATAAGTCTGGAAACCTAAAGCTGTGCCAAAATTACAGAACAATAAGCCTCATTAGCCACCCTAGCAAGGTCATGCTTAGATTAATCCTCGACCGATTGAAACCCCAAGCAGAGAACATTATTGCCGAGGAGCAAGCAGGGTTCAGACAGGGAAGAAGCACTACAGAACAGAATTTAATTTAAGGCTGCTAAGCGAGAAATATCTAGAACAGCAGCAAACACTGTATCATGTGTTTGTGGATTTTAAGAAGGCGTTTGATAGGGTATGGCATAAAGCGCTTTGGGCAACCATGAGGATGTATAATATCAATGGAAATATTATAACGGTCCTTGAACACCTGTATAACAAGGCGTCTAGCGCAGTTCTTGTGAATGGGAGGCGAGGAGACTGGTTTCGCACATAAGTTGGTGTGAGACAGGGGTGTACACTCTCTCCAACCCTTTTCAATATATTCCTTGAAGGAATTATGAGTGAGGCACTTGGAGGTCACGTTGGTACTGTCAAGATAGGGGCCGAACGATTACCAACCTTCGTTTTGCAGATGATATCGACGGGTTGGCGGGTTCAGAAGCAGAACTCCAGGAATGGGTCAGAAGGCTCGATGAAACAGCTCTTGACTATGGTATGGAGATAAACGCTGGAAAGACAAAATTAATGACCAACAACGCTACGGGCTTCAACAACAAGAAGTGGTTGACCGTTTTAAATATCTTGGGTCGATTGTCAGTGATGAAGGATCAAAATGTGAAGTGTTGGCCAGAATAGCACAGACAGTAGCGGCGCTTGCACGGCTTAACAAAATCTGGCAAGATAAACGGTTAGCACTACGCACGAAAATCAGATTAATGCGTACACTGGTCCTGTCAATATTCCTCTATGCGTGTGAGACATGGACAGTTACAGCTGACCTTCAACGAAGGATACGCCTTGGAGATGAGATGTTTCCGAAAACTTTTAAACGTCGCGTACAAAGATCGAGTTACAAACGAGGAAATACGAGATAGAATTACAACAGCAATGGGGCCTTTTGAAGATCTCTTGGCAACTGGGCAGTTAATATCCAACTCACAAATCATAGTTTGAATCCACACTGCTTCAAGCAGTGCACCCGGGTTCCAAAATCGACCCGATTACATGCTTCTTTGATGTCTAGAGACTGCGACTGTTTCCTGTCTGGGCAGGAACTACTCATACACATCACATGCAAATGTCTCAGCATTATCATAGGTCTCCTTCGTTAATCTGCAACTGCCGATGGTATCAGGTAGAACATGTTCACCTTCTAGATAAGACATCGTTTGTTTCTTCTAGGGACTGTCTTCTCAAGCAACTTGCTCTAGACCTTCTGTGGAGGGATTATTCAATAACTACTGATCAGAGTGGAATACTTGTCATGTTTAGGGAATGGGCGCGGAAAGCTATGAAGCCATTCTTTAGGCACTGATGCCTTTTCTATACTAGTATTGGAAGCATTCATTACATTTGTAATTTCTGCCTCACCCAGCAGCTTAATGTGAAGATGCTGTATTTCCCAAGGACCTGGAGCAGTGTTCTCGCCAGGTACCAATTTATCCCTGGGTCGACTGGAAGAAGCGGCCACGCCATTAAAAATACTCATGACATGCTTAATCTGAGCACGACGTGCAATGAACCTGGCACGCTAAGTTTGTAAGGAAACCTCCCAACCCTTGCCCCATACATTCTCCTTCCTGACGATATGTCATCTCTCTTTTATCTTTCATTTTAGTTTTCGTTTTTGAAATATGCGTATGTATGCGGCTCTCTCTCTCTCTCTCCCTCTCTATATATATATATATATATATATATATATATATATATATATATATATATATATATATATATATATATATATATATAAATATATATATATACATACATACATATATACATACATACATACATACATACATACATAGACGCATGCAAACATATAATAGTTGTCCATCACAAGTGATGAAGACCACTCTCTTTGTTCAGCCGTGTGGACAGTCGTATCTCTTGCTGTGTCCGCTGAAATGGGTGACTTGCGCGGTGATTTGGATTTAAGTGAGGAAGAAACTGCGCCTTTTGTCAACCTCACTCACAGAGCCTAAGCTACATTTTGCCAGTGGCAAGACATTCATCGAGACAACTGGAGATAGCATAGGATGCAGATTATACCTCAGGGTTACCACCGAAGCCTTTCCGTAAACATGTAACCCGCAGGGTAGAAAGGTGGGATGGCATCTAACGCAGTTTGTCGTGCCTTTTCGATAACCACAAGAGGTCGTAATATGCAAACATGTACATGCAAATTTATATATATATATATATATACACACACACACACACAGATATATATATACACACATTAACATACAGTCACATATATCATTAGATATAGCATGTGTGTGTATGCATATGCGCCCATGCGTGGTTGTGCGTCAACAAATCTGAGACAACCACAAAGGAAGAAACAGCCATAAAAAGTGAGCGATACTGGTGAAACATTGCGGGCAAGCAGGCAGATTTCGCGCATGCGCCAGTTGATTGTTAGGTTTGTGAAGTGTGTTCGGCTGCTGTGAATCACTTCTTTCTCTAGATCCTCTTTATCATGTTTCTAGTGCATATATCGTGGAATGTTGAGCAATTTCGTAGTCAACTATAACCACAGAGGCACACATTATTATTGATTAGTAAGATCATCAAATGAGCGATAACAGTTGTGAACTAGTCTTAAATCTGCTTGCTTGTGGGTGAGTACACTATTTTGGAGGTCGAATGTGTTTACTCCAAGGTGGTTATGTTGTGAGCCCGTCTTAGCCTTGGGAAGTGAATCTCAGTCATACAAAGGTTAAGAACGTATCGCTAAGTTCACGGACAACATATTTCATACACTGGCGAAACCTGGAGAAGATATATTGTTAACTTTTGCAGTAGGTCGACGTAGAGCCTATTTATCATGAAAGAAAAAAGCAAAGACTCGCTTACTGGATTTATTGGAGCAGTCCCCAGATAAAGGCAAAAGTGTAATAGTTGTGGTGTTTAGCCCCTACTTTTGGTAGCTCACAAAAATGTGGATTTTATTGTAATGAAGTTATTTGTAGATGTGTAGTCTCGTTAATCAGAATGTCGGTGAAGGGTCAAGGTGGTTGTGTAGTAGCTACTGGCCGTAGGGGAGGAAGTGTGTGAGATTTCGTTGTACTGGGCTTGGGGTAGTCTTGAAGTGAAGTGACTTTTTCTGTTATTTGCGGTTTTACCTTTCCTAGGTATTTGTCTGGTAATCATTTCACAGTTTAGACTTGATGGCGTCGAGACCGGGTATCGTACCCGATCCTTTTGCCCGTGATAGTCAAGCTCACTAGCTGCTGTGCCTCACATATTATTAATTAAACCAGTTAGATATCATACTCTCCTAGCTTATATTGTCTATATATATATGTCTAAGTTAGATATCACACTCTCCAATAAAATAGCTGATAATGTTTAGGTTATAAGTTAGATATCACACACCCCAGCTGATAATGTATAGATTAGGCCTATAAGTTAATCACACTCTCCTAGCTCATAATGTCTATACTATGTTAGATATCACACGCTCCTAGTTGATAATGTCTAGGCTAAGTTAGATATCACGTTCCCAACACATAATGTCTATACTATAACACTGGCAACGTACTATTGTGCATGTTTCGCATATAGCATGAGTCGATCTTTATTACTATTTTCCCGATCCATTTGCTCTTCTTGTCCCATCTCTGCACCCCACAAGGTAAAGGGAGACCAAAACAGGTGCCTCATTCAAAGAAATCCCATGGCATTGCAGTGGTGGTCTCTACAATTTGTTTGCACGATGAGTTTGATAGTCACCATACGCAAGCCGTTTTAGTCACATACTATGACATGATTGGAAAGGGACTGTTGGTCTGTTCTTTCTCCCATTTTAACACGTTGGTGTATAGCTGCCCTACCATTCCGTGTATCAGTTCGGAGACTGTACTACTATCAGGAGGAAAAACTAGCCATTGTTGGCAACATGTGAATGTTTATTGATTACGTCTATCCATATAGCTAATATACGTATTTAATCATTACGAATTGTTGCCATGTTGTCGTTTCATGTGCGGTTAGTAACAGTATATTATTTAGATACCAAATTGCAGTGTTTATTATCCTTATTAGTCACCTTGTTTTATTAGTTTTTCTAGAGAAAGTAGTTTCAAGCTGCCAGTGGAGCACAGGTCTTCAACAAATATACATCAACGTCCTGATGTCTTGTCATCTGTTTAAACTCTCCTCACGTCTCTCTGTACTTTTTAATTTCTGTGTGAAGCACTCTTTTACATGTGTGTTCATGTGTATTAATTTGTCTTATCCTGGTGTTTTCAGAACAAATGGTTTTCATTATGTGTCATATCCAGTTCCAGCATCTTCTTATGATATCACACACCACTGTTATCTGGTGATTTCCAACAGTTCTATCTACATTAGTGGACCAGATTTCCAACAGTTCTACCTACATTAGTGGACCAGATTTCCAACAGTTCTACCTACATTAGTGGACCAGATTTCCAACAGTTCTACCTACATTAGTGGACCAGATTTCCAACAGTTCTACCTACATTAGTGGACCAGATTTCCAACAGTTCTACCTACATTAGTGGACCAGATTTCCAACAGTTCTACCTACATTAGTCGACCAGATTTCCAACAGTTCTAATGTCATCGTTGTTCATGTTTCAAATGCCCACAATGAGTACAACGCTCACAGACACTAACCCCCATTTATCCTGTGTTTATACACACACATCTGCAACCTCATACATACCACCTTACTCATTCTGTGTTGTATCCACAAACATATGTATCCACAAAAATATGTATCCACAAACATATGTAGCCTCATACATACCACCTTACTCATTCTGTGTTGTATCCACAAACATATGTATCCACAAACATACATATCCTCAAACAGATGTAGCCTCATACATACCACCTTACTCATTCTGTGTTGTATCCACAAACATATGTATCCACAAAAATATGTAGCCTCAAACATACATATCCTCAAACAGATGTAGCCTCATACATACCACCTTACTCATTCTGTGTTGTATCCACAAACATATGTATCCACAAAAATATGTATCCACAAACATATGTAGCCTCATACATGCCACCTTACTCATTCTGTGTTGCATCCACAAACATAGGTATCCACAAACATAGGTATCCACAAACATAGGTATCCACAGACATATGTATCCACAAACATATGTAGCCTCATACATGCCACCCCACTCATTCTGTGTTTTATCCACAAACACATGTAGCCTCATACATTCCACCCCACTCATTCTGTGTTTTATCCACAAACACATGTAGCCTCATACATTCCACCCCACTCATTCTGTGTTTTATCCACAAACACATGTAGCCTCATACATTCCACCCCACTCATTCTGTGTTTTATCCACAAACACATGTAGCCTCATACATTCCACCCCACTCATTCTGTGTTTTATGCACAAACACATGTAGCCTCATACATTCCACCATACTGATTCTGTGTTTAATGCACAAACACATGTAGCCTCATACATTCCACCCCACTCATTGTTTTATCCACAGACTTCTGTAGCCTGATACATGTCACCCTACTCATCCTAAATTGTATCCACAAACTTCTGTAGCCTCATACATGCCTCCCTACTCATCCTAAATTGTATCCACAAACTTCTGTAGCCTCATACATGCCTCCCTACTCATCCTAAATTGTATCCACAAACTTCTGTAGCCTCATACATGCCTCCCTACTCATCCTAAATTGTATCCACAAACTTCTGCAGCCTCATACATGCCTCCCTACTCATCCTAAATTGTATCCACAAACGTCTGTAGCCTCATACATGCCTCCCTACTCATCCTAAATTGTATCCACAAACTTCTGTAGCCTCATACATGCCTCCCTACTCATCCTAAATTGTATCCACAAACTTCTGTAGCCTCATACATGCCTCCCTACTCATCCTATGTTTTATCCACAAACAGCTGAAAGAGATTAAGCACCTATAAGTCTACATAACCCTGCTATAGGTTTTTTCTAAACAAAAAACAGTTGTTACACTTAAAAATACATTATTTAGCTTTTTAATTTTTCTGTACCTCTGGTGGAGCAGACAAATTGTGTGTTTTGTTTCACCACAAAAGTGACATACACTCCATTCTGTTTCATCATAAAAGTGACATACACTCCATTCTGTTTCATCATAAAAGTGATATACACTCCATTCTGTTTCATCATAAAAGTTACATACACTCGATTCTGTTTCATCATAAAAGTGACATACACTCCATTCTGTTTCATCATAAAAGTGACATACACGCCATTCTGTTTCATCATAAAAGTGATATACACTCCATTCTGTTTCAGCATAAAAGTTACATACACTCGATTCTGTTTCATCATAAAAGTGACGTACACTAGATTTTGTTTCATCATAAAAGTGACATACACTCCATTCTGTTTCATCATAAAAGTTACATACACTCGATTCTGTTTCATCATAAAAGTGACATACACTCCATTCTGTTTCATCATAAAAGTGACATACACGCCATTCTGTTTGATCATAAAAGTGACATACACTCCATTCTGTTTCATCATAAAAGTGACGTACACTAGATTTTGTTTCATCATAAAAGTGACGTACACTAGATTTTGTTTCATCATAAAAGTGACATACACTCCATTTTGTTTCATCATAAAAGTGACATACACTCCATTCTGTTTCATCATAAAAGTGACATACACTCCATTCTGTTTGATCATAAAAGTGACATACACTCCATTTTGTTTCATCATAAAAGTGACGTACACTAGATTTTGTTTCATCATAAAAGTGACACACACTAGATTTTGTTTCATACTTCTTTGCTTCAACTCCTGTTAGGTGATATATATTTTGATACTGAATAACACCAAGGTTTTTTTTTTTGTAGAAAACTGTCCCACTTGAAGTTTGTATACATTAACCTTATTGTTAAGCAAGACATGACATGATCAGAGACAGATGACAGTTGTGGAGATAACTCATACATCACTGACAGGTCTTGACATCCCCTTTATGTCACTACCTACATAAAATGGACATCTATTTATGTTCTTAGACATCCCTGTATTATTGCTCATTTTCATCTCCTTAATAAACTACATTTCTATTCCAGGAGTCCTTCTACAGTTGAGTAACAGAACACCCACAGTTTCCAATTAATAAAAGCACAGCCATATTGCTATTGTCATAGAGAGGAACAGGTGATAATAATACCATGGATGCTGTTGTGATGCAGGAGATTTTGATTTGCACATTCTAATGCAAACTTGCCTTTCCTGGAACATGATCTACCATTGTGTGAGTAAATTATTGACTGAATATGTTTGAGTTTGTCCCTATCATGGCACACGATCTACCATTGTGTGAGTAAATCATTGACTGAATATGTTTGAGTTTGTCCCTATCATGGCACACGATCTACCATTGTGTGAGTAAATTATTGACTGAATATGTTTGAGTTTGTCCCTATCATGGCACACGATCTACCATTGTGTGAGTAAATTATTGACTGAATATATGTTTGAGTTTGTCCCTATCATGGCACACGATCTACCATTGTGTGAGTAAATCATTGACTGAATATGTTTGAGTTTGTCCCTATCATGGCACACGATCTACCATTGTGTGAGTAAATCATTGACTGAATATGTTTGAGTTTGTCCCTATCATGGCACACGATCTACCATTGTGTGAGTAAATTATTGACTGAATATGTTTGAGTTTGTCCCTATCATGGCACACGATCTACCATTGTGTGAGTAAATCATTGACTGAATATGTTTGAGTTTGTCCCTATCATGGCATGTATATTGTCAGTATTATTGTTTGTGTGTTTGCTAAAGTTGGAGGAAAAAGACACAGAGACTGAGAAGTACAGGAAGAAGAGCTCAGGGAGAGAAGGGTACAGCTTTGACAATACGATGAAGACACAGAGACTGAGAAGTGCAGGAAGAAGAGAGAAGGGTACAGCTTTGACAATACGATGAAGACACAGAGACTGAGAAGTGCAGGAAGAAGAGAGAAGGGTACAGCTTTGACAATACGATGAAGGGAGGGAAAGATGGTTTGTCCGATCTTTGCTGATTTTAGTTTAATTTCTGTGTGTGTGTGTGATTAAAATGTGTCATATCGGTCCTCATCTTATGGTCATTATATTCTGTAGAGTATTTATTGTTTGTGGTAAATCTGATATGCTGTTCTGATGTAGGATATTTGCCCTTGATAACTATTACATTTTGTATGTCATGGTTAGTCTATGGAAATTAAAAGAGTTAGTTTGAATATTGTTTTGCTTAGTCATTTGGGCTACCCCATTAAGTTCAGATAATGATAACCTTAAGATCACTATATCATTTCCAAGATGTGCTGTCTCTGGAATTCTGTAAAAAAAAGCACTATCTAATTCCCAAGATTTCCTGTCTATTATTTTCTGCAGGAGAGTATTATCCATCTAGTTCCCAAAGATGAACTGTCTCTTATATTCTGTAGAAAAGCACTTTCTATCTAATTTCCAAGATGTCCTGTCTCTTGTTCTCTAGAAAAGCATTATTTAATTCCATAATTGTCCTGTTTGTTGTGTTCTGTATGACAACACTATCTAATTTCCAAGATGTCCTTTCTCTTTTATTCTGAAGGAAAGCACTTTCTAATTCCCAAAATGTCCTGTCACTTATATTCTGTAGAAAAGCACTTTCTATCTAATTCCCAAATTGTCCTGTCTCTTGTGTTCTGTATGACAGATCTTCTTCTTCTTCTTCGTTCGTTCTCAATCTCCTGCTACCAAACCCTGAAAGGGCTTAAGTAGCAGAATGTAGTCCAGAGAACGGAATGCGTTGTGTCGTAGTTTACAGCTTGGCTGCGATACTTGCACCTTTCAGTCCAACACATCCGACTTCAGCAAGCATTTTTTGAGTACCGGGTTAGCATTCCCTCTTCAATCCCTTCTCCTTAGCCAGTCTGCCCTGCTGCAGCCTGTTATCCAGGATCACCACGTGGAGGTGTAGAAGGGTCTTGGCAGCTATGGTTCACTGGCCCTGACGCTAGCAGTCAGCTATGGGTCGCTGACCACAGCAGCATCTTGATCCCCAGCACTATCTAATTCCCAAGATGTTCTGTCACTTATGCTTTGTAGGAAAGCACTTTCTATTTAATTCTCAAGATGTTCTGTCGCTTGTGTTCTGTGTAGGAAAGCACTAATTCCCTAAATATAATTTCTCTTGAGTTCTGAGTTCTTGAGTAATGCACTATGTAATTCCAAAGTGTTCTGTAGGAAAGCACTACACTTGTGTCTTGAGGGATATTGAAAAATACTCCTGCTTTTGTCTCCGACATTCAAATTCCCCTGCGCATTACAAAATGTCTACATGCTTTCCTCCACATTTATAATCCATCCTTCAGGAGCATGTAGCCACTACTGTATGTAGTTTTTCTTCAGGAATGTTTCCCTAAAACATTTCATCTGAATTCTTATGCTCTTGTAGTGGCTGTGTCTGGATCAATGTTTTTCTACACAACGAGGTTGCTAGCACATGGAAAACCCTTCTTGTGTATCTCGTATATCATGCTTTAGTCGGGTTCTGCTGTTTTCAGATATCCAGTTCTTGTATCTCCACTAGTTATGTGCTAGGAGCTAATGACCTTTTTAATGTGCGTATTAGGGACTAATGACCATTTTAATATGTGTGCTAGGAAATAATGACCTTTTTAATGTGTATGATAGGAACTAATGACCTTTTTAATATGTGTGCTAGGAACTAATGACCTTGTTGATGTATGTATTATCTTATGTGTAAAGAAGGTCAGTCAGTGAAGATAGAAGACTGAAATAAGTAAGTGAAAGAAGAGAATGTGATATAAGAAACATAGGAGCATGGGAAGAAAGCATCATTTTCAGTTGAATGTTCCCACTGTGTGTGAAGAGCGTAGGACCACCACTACAGACATGCCATTACAGAACGCCTGTATCTGAGCATTGCAGGTGTAGATTCTGTACCAATAGGTTTGCATGACAAGGTTGCTAGCTGTGTACACAACCTTCTGTAGTTGCCGTTTACAACATGCTTTGAAGGTTACAGTGATCTACTCTATCCACCTCATTACCACTCGGGTATGGAGGATATTGCAGACAGAGAGATAGTTAGAGAGAGAGAGAGAGAGAAAGAGAGCTAGAGAACCAAAATAAGACAGAAATGGATTCATGTGAGCTAAGATTGGATAAGGTGGATACAATATATTTGCATATACAGTCTAAATTGCCTGGTTCACACACTGGTATCGCATTTCCACACAACTTTCTTGCTGCAGCCAACCAGAAAATACACCATACACTTGCTAAAACACTCGTCTCAGGTAGAGAACAAGTTCAAGTTAGTAATAAAAAAAATATGCTGCTTGTGGTTATTGCCTTTCTTATCTGTTAGCACCATTGGAAAACCCAGCATTCAGTGCGCCATGGTGTCATGTCTTCTGCAGACATTGACGATTGAGTTTATTGTGGACACTTTTCTTCTGTTGTAGAATTGTCTCTTGCTTTCAGTGTTAATGATATTTCATGATTGTTTTTGCATTTCTTTTCTGTATAAATGTTATGTGATTCATAGGTGTTTGTGTGAAATAGAGAGGAGCATTTGTTAGGAGTAACAAGTCAAGCGAGATCCAGTTTATATGTTATCTTGCTTATTGTAAAAGTCGTCTTAGTCGACATGTACTGCTACAGGGATGGATGCCCACGTGCAGGTCAAAGCTCTTGCCTGAGCTGGATGTAGCCGGGAGGAGAATTTTCTGCTTAGCGGGCTAGGCTCGAGCAGCTTATTCCTTGGCTGTGTTGGACAAATGCCGGGGAGGAGGGTTAACTAATATGCGAGTCTATCTTAATATACTCAAAATACTAGAGCAAAGAATATTCGTAGCCTGTTAGGCGCCATCTATGCTGCTCTAAACAAACCACCTAACCATGGCCGGTGTTATGCCATGTCACACAGTTAGTCACCTCTTACACCATGCTTTCTGTGGCGCAGTGGTGCTATTCTTGTTTGTGTCATACATGAAGATCCCTGCAGACCACTAGGGATTACACTTGTAATAGTAGCACACATTATTTGATTCTCGTTTTTATGAAATTCCTCACAAACATCGACCATTCTTATCTTCAGTATAAAATGGAATTACACAAATAATGTTAGCCAGTAGTTATGTGTACCACAGGCACAATCTGTACAATGTTTTTAAATGTTCAGTTCAGTTCATACCTTGACCTTTTGAGATCGTTGAGGCACCCCTGCTGACACTTCCACAATCTTTCGCCATCTCTCTCTTTTTAATGCTCAGTTCAGTTCATATTGTGACTTTTTGAGATCGTTGGGGCATCCCTGCTGACAACTTCACAATCCTGCGCCATCTCTCTCTTTTGAATGTTACCCTTACATATTTTACAAGTGAATATTTGTCTCTTCAGCAAAACTGAACACTTTTATTGGCTGAGTTACATACAGGATTTACATGCAGTTGGACATGAGAATAGTAACAGAGATAGTCAGACATGTTGACCTAATTAGACCTGTATCAAGTACTGGACAGACAACAACCATTGTTGACTGACACAAATTATTGAATTTGCTCTATATCTTGTATCGTGGTAATTGTTTAACATAGTGCACGTTTAACTTAGTTAATTCTTTTCGCCTATTTTATTCTTGTTTATCCAATCCTCGACAAATGTTTATTTAGGTAGAAATTTCAGCAAGCATCAGAGACTGCTGTCATGCAGAACTGTGGTTTGACCTTGTTTTGCATCTCAGCCATTCTTTATGGCAATACACTTTCTGATAATCATGGGAATGTTGCTTGTTTCATAAGACAGTCCATGTCACACAAGGCTACTTTCATTAACTGCTCTGTTAAATTAATTTTCTCTGTAATCTAATTCTGAAGCAGCGACTTATATTTATTGTTAGCCAGTGACATGCTGAAGTACTTCTCCACTAGAAAAAAAATTAGGATGTGACACTTTATATTTTTGATGTTTTCCCATGACTCAACTCAAATATGTCATTAAGTATTGTGACTGTTGGTGACTCAACTCAAACACAAGTCATTAAGTAGTGTGACTGTTGGTGACTCAAGCACAAGTCATTAAGTATTGTGACTGTTGGTGACTCAACTCAAACTCAAGTCATTAAGTAGTGTGACTGTTGGTGACTCAAACACAAGTCATTAAGTATTGTGACTGTTGGTGACTCGAACACATGTCATTAAGTATTATGACTGTTGGTGACTCAAGTCAAACACAAGTCATTAAGTATTATGACTGTTGGTGACTCAACTCAAACACAAGTCATTAAGTATTGTGACTGTTGGTGACTCAACTCAAACACAAGTCATTAAGTATTGTGACTGTTTGTGACTCAACTCAAACACAAGTCATTAAGTATTGTGATTGTTGGTGACTCAACTCAAACATAAGTCATTAAGTAATGGGACTGTTGGTGTGTATGACTGTGTCTGGTCACAACTGCCTATCCAAAGTGTTCTTTCGTTGACTGAAAACTTTCGTTGCTGAAATCTTTCATTGACTTAAAAATATAATTTTTTACCAAGCAGATAACTTAACCCAAAGTCCTCCCACCAATGTGTATTGGATTTAGACGGCCAAAGAACTAAGTTTTGTCTGATTGAACATGTTATTTCTATCATACATTAGAAACCCCATTAATTGACATGTGTAGATAGCCTTGTGTGAAAATGTTCCTGGCCTACAAATAATACATCAGTGGTTAACGCCTGATTTGTTTAACAGGTGCTGCTCTAGAATGGTACTATGTCAACTTACCCATAAGGCAGTTGGAATGGGGCAAGCTAAGGGACTTTTATCTCACTGATTGGTATTTCATTGAGCTTCTCTGCATATAGTGCGGGTTTAGACTTAGCGAGGTGCTAAGTTATGTAAAACCTTAAGCCACCTGGTTACAGAATGACACCAAAATGTCTAATAAAACCTGAAAACGTATGCTGTTATGTCTTTTAATTATTTAATGGCAATACATTTTTAGTGGAAAAAAAAAATTATTCTCAAATAAATGCATTTCTTCTTCTCCTTCTGCGTCCATCCTGAAAACACGTTGTCACATAGTTTGCGGCGAGGCTGCGATAATTGCGTCTTTCGACCTGACACATCCAGTTTCAGATCGTTATTTTTTAAGCACCAGGTTTGCCTCCCCCTGTGACCCATATTCTCTTCACCAGACTACACTAGATCAGCCTGTTTCCAGGGCCGCCGCTTTGTGTCGGGATAAGGTCTTGGTCTGCTATGGTTAGCTGACCCCGTTGTAAGCAGCCAGCTATAAGACGCTGGCTGCAGTCAGTTCATTCACTGTGCTGCACATTCGATCTCAGTGCATTTATTGATTTCATTTTTATTACTAAGTTGCCTTAATCTCTATCATAGATTATAATATAGTTTACCAATTTGAAACAATACGAAAATCTATACTAAATATCTGAAATATTGTATATTTGTCTTTAAGACGTTATAACACGCAAACGGCACAACATACCGATCTGACATTTTTAGCTGAACATTCTATAGATTTCTAGATCAACCCATCTTATTTCAGGTCTCTATGTCGTGGCTAGCATGAGTTATGGGCATATGTATATGCGGTTGTATAAACAATATTGTTTACTGACAAGTAGCAAAATGGTGACCACCATGACCCAATTTACTTAGTCAAATGCGTGTTCCTGATACCATGTTACCTTCATATTTATCGATGGCACAGTACCAATGGGTCGCATGGGCAGTTGAATGTGAGATAGATGGTGCAGGGATGGACGATTAGGGTATGATAGAGAGGAGCAGATTGAGGAGGAAGAAATTGGCGGGTTGAGGAGGGAGGAAGCAATGGCCGGTTTGAGGAGGGAGGAAGAAATGGGCTGGTTGAGAGCGGAGACGAACGGTGGGTTGGAGAAGAGTGTTTGATACTAACAACTTTCTCTAATAATTATAAACGACAACACTGAAGGAAAGATATTGGATGGTTGAGGATGAGACATCCGCGGATTGATGAGAGAGATGAACGGGGTGGGGTGGGAGAAAGAAAGTGGTGGTTTGAAGAAAATAAACGGGATGGTGAAGGGAGAAGAGATTGGCCTTTTCGGAGGTGGGAGAGGGAAATTAGTTCTTTCTCGCTAATTAATATGTTACGATATAATAACATTCCTGTATAAAAAGACATTAAATGCAATTTATCAGTGATGCAAGATAAGAATTGTAAATTCCCAGGCAAGACCAGGTTAATGAAGCTACTGTAGTTTATCAAATAATTACCATACAAAAGGCTGACATAAGAAGTAACCATAGTTACTTGTATTAATAGAAGTAACAATGAAATCGTTTGTAAAATCTGGAAAGTATTTTGAGACCCATGCGTATTTGGGGGCTCTAATAAATAGTTTATTTAGCTTAGGCCTAAATATGGCTGCACATGATCACGTACGTCCGAAGATTATTAGACTTGTGTGGTCAGTGCTTCTATACTGAATAGCTTAAATATCATGGCTATGGAGATAGTCAACCACGTAATAATTGACACCTGGAACAGGACGATGTAGAGAGAGACGATCGCCTATACCATTTGCGATAGTACATGAACAATAAGTAAGATATAGAACTGGCGAGCAAGAATACGAAAATACAAGTAGGTAAGGACACACTGAAGAAACAGACATAACAAATTATCGACTGACATGACACGGACGGCAAACGACCGAAAGACCAGGAGGGATACATGAATAACAAAACTAACTAAACAGAACAACATCAATAGATGAATAAAGACAGGTGCGAGGAGCGCGTAGCCGAATAGTTTCGAGGCCTGCCTGCCCACAAGGAGGGCAGCGGTTCGAATCTCCGGTATGGCATATGTTGTTTTTCTGTTGAGGGTGAAATAAACACACATAGCCAGCACACGACGTGGCGACAGCAGTGGCGAAGCGGTCTGTAGTCCTAAGCCTTCAAAACCCCTCGACTACCCCTGCAATGAGAAACATGTCGTATGCCAGTTAAAGACAGGTGCATGCAGATCGAGACAAATATAATCACCTTGTTTTGTATCTAAAGATATTGACTGATGGTAAAACGAGCTTGTCTATTCGGTACCAGGACACTGTTACACTCATATTTGTGCGGTAGTAATGGGCCGAATGACACATTGGGTCAACATTGAGTATAGAGGCATACACGGCTGTAGCATTTTCTTTAGAGCAAAGGTCACCACACCCCCCCCCCCCCCTTGCTCATGAAATAAATGCCGATGATCACCCATGTCTAAACAATTAGTAGCAGTCTGTACTTGATACCAAACCGTTGGACGCCTGTCTGAGCTTGTGCATTGCCTTTCGGGTACCAGAGTGTATCTAGGAAAATAGGTATTAAAAACGACATAAATTTTAATGAATACATTTAGCTTGAATTTGGTGTATGCAATTTATTTGAGAAAAATCATTCCATTTGTTCAGTTTTGTGTGACAATCCGCCTAGGAAGGTGCCAATTTTTCCCCCACGTTTAGCAGTTGCCAATTTCAATTCAAGCTTTAAAAAAAAACTCACATGTTCACCAATTCATTTACTATAGGTCATTGTCAGTTCATTTTCTTCTTGAAATGCCTCTCTTACAACCAAATCACTGTTGCTTTTCTTTCATTATTCAAACAAATTCCCTTCATTTTCATGAAGCGCCTACACGTTTTGTTTTTATCCTCAGAACTCGTCTTTGCTATAAATACACGAACATATACATGAAGTACGTAGCATGTCTTTTACAGAACGCCTCTTCTTGCACCGCCACCCATTTGGCTGTTATAAGTTTCTTGACAAGTGTGCAGTACGGTAGGTTGCCATTACGTTCCGTACGTGGAGGAGCATTCACCCGAGAAAACAAATCAAGTGTCTGCCAAACTGGACATGGTGGGAATCGAATCCGAAGCGTTGGGTTTGTGAAAACCGAGAAAGTTTTCATATATATATATATAAATGCAGAAGCAGAGCGACTGACACGTATACTGAAAGTACAAAACTAATGGTTATAACCACGGCCATCTAGATGATAGTGTTATAACTCCTGTTAAAGTGAGTGGGGAGGGGATAGAGGGGTGGGGGGGGGGGGGGGCGGGCGGGGGAGGCGCAATGTAATGTGCGGATGAACATTTCGAAACAATTGTCTGTACAGACCAGACACAAATTGAAATAAGGCTACTTGGAACCCTGGTATTTAAACAGACAAATTACGCCTTCTGCCAGGCAGCCGAAGGATACGTTATTTTTTCTGCAATGTTTACTTCCTTCGGCTTACAAGACGGGAATGGGGTGGGGGAGGCGAGGTAGAATGCGTGTTGGGTAGGAATTCCATTACGCTTTAGAAATTTGCCCGGACAGCGGTTATTAGACTACTTTTATATATTTTCAACTGTCAAGATTCTTTTGCTTGCGCAATGTGTACACAGGATCTCATTGGTTTTTCGTTAAACGTGTACACGGGACCTCCTTGATTGTCTTCAATCTGCAGTTTGACTGGACGCTGGTCTCGTCTCCTTGGAGATCAGGGGATATTTGAAACTTGTGGGATTCGAGAGCCCATGATTTCGCGCGTCCATTTCCTGAAAGACCAACGCCCTTACCTCTCAGTTATAGCGACTTGCACAATCTCTGAAAGATACACATGCTGGTTCTTGTACCACACGATAACACAGTGTTCATAAAATGGACTACATGAAAGTCAAACCGGTCCATAGGTTGAATAAACTGTGTCAGTGTGCATATTTTGGTAGATATATGGAGTGTGAGAGATGGTGTACGACAGGTAACGTCAATAGGTTGTGTCCTTAGAACGGTTTACCTGAACGATTCCCCTGTTGTCTGGTTCACATAGGTTGGCTCTGACGTCAGAGCGTAGATGTTTATTTGGGGTGGGACAGAATGGGGTATGTTTGAAGAATATAATAACAAATGGCTGTCGGAACTCGGACCTGAATTTTGACTGCACGCCTGTAGCACGTGTTTCCATGACATAAATAGTTTAAGCAGTTGAGTTTCCTCTAAACCTGCCATTCTCAACATTAAAAAAAAACTCAAATTCAGGTAGGCTGCATTGGATATCCACCTTCCTGTTTTTTGCATTGATGGTACAATCTGCCAGGCTTTTCCCTGTCCACTGTTTGATATTATCCTCCCACGTATAACGTTGTTTATTTCTGGTACGTTTGACCTCCACCTTTTCTCCCAGTTTTATTTTAAGCAAAACTTATGTCTTTTTAATGTGACCAAAATAACTTGACTGTTTGGCTTTTGAAACCGTTCACCAACTTTCTTTGCATCCTTAATTTCTCCAAAGCTTCTTTATTTGTTTTAGTATCTGTCAAGAAGATGCTCCCAATTCTTATGTATATCCACATTTCAAGGCATCAGTTCTCTCCTTCAGTTGTTCGTTCATTATCCATGTTACTATGCCATATCGTAAAGACGAGTATACGTAATGCCTATCACTCATTTTTAATTTCAGTTATTTGCGTGTAGAGCAATATATTGGTGAAAACATATGCCTATCACTCATTTTTAATTTCAGTTATTTGCGTGTAGAGCAATATATTGGTGAAAACATATGCCTATCACTCATTTTTAATTTCAGTTATTTGCGTGTAGAGCAATATATTGGTGAAAACATATGCCTATCACTCATTTTTAATTTCAGTTATTTGCGTGTAGAGCAATATATTGGTGAAAACATATGCCTATCACTCATTTTTAATTTCAGTTATTTGCGTGTAGAGCAATATATTGGTGAAAACATATGCCTATCACTCATTTTTAATTTCAGTTATTTGCGTGTAGAGCAATATATTGGTGAAAACATATGCCTATCACTCATTTTTAATTTCAGTTATTTGCGTGTAGAGCAATATATTGGTGAAAACATATGCCTATCACTCATTTTTAATTTCAGTTATTTGCGTGTAGAGCAATATATTGGTGAAAACATATGCCTATCACTCATTTTTAATTTCAGTTATTTGCGTGTAGAGCAATATATTGGTGAAAACATATGCCTATCACTCATTTTTAATTTCAGCTATTTGCGTGTAGAGCAATATATTGGTGAAAACATATGCCTATCACTCATTTTTAATTTCAGTTATTTGCGTGTAGAGCAATATATTGGTGAAAACATATGCCTATCACTCATTTTTAATTTCAGTTATTTGCGTGTAGAGCAATATATTGGTGAAAACATATGCCTATCACTCATTTTTAATTTCAGTTATTTGCGTGTAGAGCAATATATTGGTGAAAACATATGCCTATCACTCATTTTTAATTTCAGTTATTTGCGTGTAGAGCAATATATTGGTGAAAACATATGCCTATCACTCATTTTTAATTTCAGTTATTTGCGTGTAGAGCAATATATTGGTGAAAACATATGCCTATCACTCATTTTTAATTTCAGTTATTTGCGTGTAGAGCAATATATTGGTGAAAACATATGCCTATCACTCATTTTTAATTTCAGTTATTTGCGTGTAGAGCAATATATTGGTGAAAACATATGCCTATCACTCATTTTTAATTTCAGTTATTTGCGTGTAGAGCAATATATTGGTGAAAACATATGCCTATCACTCATTTTTAATTTCAGCTATTTGCGTGTAGAGCAATATATTGGTGAAAACATATGCCTATCACTCATTTTTAATTTCAGTTATTTGCGTGTAGAGCAATATATTGGTGAAAACATATGCCTATCACTCATTTTTAATTTCAGTTATTTGCGTGTAGAGCAATATATTGGTGAAAACATATGCCTATCACTCATTTTTAATTTCAGTTATTTGCGTGTAGAGCAATATATTGGTGAAAACATATGCCTATCACTCATTTTTAATTTCAGTTATTTGCGTGTAGAGCAATATATTGGTGAAAACATATGCCTATCACTCATTTTTAATTTCAGTTATTTGCGTGTAGAGCAATATATTGGTGTAAACATATGCCTATCACTCATTTTTAATTTCAGTTATTTGCGTGTAGAGCAATATATTGGTGAAAACATATGCCTATCACTCATTTTTAATTTCAGTTATTTGCGTGTAGAGCAATATATTGGTGAAAACATATGCCTATCACTCATTTTTAATTTCAGTTATTTGCGTGTAGAGCAATATATTGGTGAAAACATATGCCTATCACTCATTTTTAATTTCAGTTATTTGCGTGTAGAGCAATATATTGGTGAAAACATATGCCTATCACTCATTTTTAATTTCAGCTATTTGCGTGTAGAGCAATATATTGGTGAAAACATATGCCTATCACTCATTTTTAATTTCAGTTATTTGCGTGTAGAGCAATATATTGGTGAAAACATATGCCTATCACTCATTTTTAATTTCAGTTATTTGCGTGTAGAGCAATATATTGGTGAAAACATATGCCTATCACTCATTTTTAATTTCAGTTATTTGCGTGTAGAGCAATATATTGGTGAAAACATATGCCTATCACTCATTTTTAATTTCAGTTATTTGCGTGTAGAGCAATATATTGGTGAAAACATATGCCTATCACTCATTTTTAATTTCAGTTATTTGCGTGTAGAGCAATATATTGGTGTAAACATATGCCTATCACTCATTTTTAATTTCAGTTATTTGCGTGTAGAGCAATATATTGGTGAAAACATATGCCTATCACTCATTTTTAATTTCAGTTATTTGCGTGTAGAGCAATATATTGGTGTAAACATATGCCTATCACTCATTTTTAATTTCAGTTATTTGCGTGTAGAGCAATATATTGGTGTAAACATATGCCTATCACTCATTTTTAATTTCAGTTATTTGCGTGTAGAGCAATATATTGGTGTAAACATATGCCTATCACTCATTTTTAATTTCAGTTATTTGCGTGTAGAGCAATATATTGGTGTAAACATATGCCTATCACTCATTTTTAATTTCAGTTATTTGCGTGTAGAGCAATATATTGGTGAAAACATATGCCTATCACTCATTTTTAATTTCAGTTATTTGCGTGTAGAGCAATATATTGGTGTAAACATATGCCTATCACTCATTTTTAATTTCAGTTATTTGCGTGTAGAGCAATATATTGGTGAAAACATATGCCTATCACTCATTTTTAATTTCAGTTATTTGCGTGTAGAGCAATATATTGGTGAAAACATATGCCTATCACTCATTTTTAATTTCAGTTATTTGCGTGTAGAGCAATATATTGGTGAAAACATATGCCTATCACTCATTTTTAATTTCAGTTATTTGCGTGTAGAGCAATATATTGGTGAAAACATATGCCTATCACTCATTTTTAATTTCAGTTATTTGCGTGTAGAGCAATATATTGGTGAAAACATATGCCTATCACTCATTTTTAATTTCAGTTATTTGCGTGTAGAGCAATATATTGGTGAAAACATATGCCTATCACTCATTTTTAATTTCAGTTATTTGCGTGTAGAGCAATATATTGGTGAAAACATATGCCTATCACTCATTTTTAATTTCAGTTATTTGCGTGTAGAGCAATATATTGGTGAAAACATATGCCTATCACTCATTTTTAATTTCAGTTATTTGCGTGTAGAGCAATATATTGGTGAAAACATATGCCTATCACTCATTTTTAATTTCAGTTATTTGCGTGTAGAGCAATATATTGGTGAAAAGATATGCCTATCACTCATTTTTAATTTCAGTTATTTGCGTGTAGAGCAATATATTGGTGAAAACATATGCCTATCACTCATTTTTAATTTCAGTTATTTGCGTGTAGAGCAATATATTGGTGAAAACATATGCCTATCACTCATTTTTAATTTCAGTTATTTGCGTGTAGAGCAATATATTGGTGTAAACATATGCCTATCACTCATTTTTAATTTCAGTTATTTGCGTGTAGAGCAATATATTGGTGAAAACATATGCCTATCACTCATTTTTAATTTCAGTTATTTGCGTGTAGAGCAATATATTGGTGTAAACATATGCCTATCACTCATTTTTAATTTCAGTTATTTGCGTGTAGAGCAATATATTGGTGTAAACATATGCCTATCACTCATTTTTAATTTCAGTTATTTGCGTGTAGAGCAATATATTGGTGAAAACATATGCCTATCACTCATTTTTAATTTCAGTTATTTGCGTGTAGAGCAATATATTGGTGTAAACATAAGCCTATCACTCATTTTTAATTTCAGTTATTTGCGTGTAGAGCAATATATTGGTGTAAACATATGCCTATCACTCATTTTTAATTTCAGTTATTTGCGTGTAGAGCAATATATTGGTGAAAACATATGCCTATCACTCATTTTTAATTTCAGTTATTTGCGTGTAGAGCAATATATTGGTGAAAACATATGCCTATCACTCATTTTTAATTTCAGTTATTTGCGTGTAGAGCAATATATTGGTGAAAACATATGCCTATCACTCATTTTTAATTTCAGTTATTTGCGTGTAGAGCAATATATTGGTGAAAACATATGCCTATCACTCATTTTTAATTTCAGTTATTTGCGTGTAGAGCAATATATTGGTGAAAACATATGCCTATCACTCATTTTTAATTTCAGTTATTTGCGTGTAGAGCAATATATTGGTGAAAACATATGCCTATCACTCATTTTTAATTTCAGTTATTTGCGTGTAGAGCAATATATTGGTGAAAACATATGCCTATCACTCATTTTAATTTCAGTTATTTGCGTGTAGAGCAATATATTGGTGAAAACATATGCCTATCACTCATTTTAATTTCAGTTATTTGCGTGTAGAGCAATATATTGGTGAAAACATATGCCTATCACTCATTTTTAATTTCAGTTATTTGCGTGTAGAGCAATATATTGGTGAAAACATATGCCTATCACTCATTTTTAATTTCAGTTATTTGCGTGTAGAGCAATATATTGGTGTAAACATATGCCTATCACTCATTTTTAATTTCAGTTATTTGCGTGTAGAGCAATATATTGTGAAAACATATGCCTATCACTCATTTTTAATTTCAGTTATTTGCGTGTAGAGCAATATATTGGTGTAAACATATGCCTATCACTCATTTTTAATTCCTGATTTCCATCTCATCTCCCATTTTCTGTTAATATATTTCCCAAATTGGAGAAACTCTTGGCTAATTCCAGCATTTGATCATTTATTTGAATCTGTTGAGGTGATGTCAAGTCAACGTGGGTTATTATCACATTTATCGTGTTCTCTATCGTAATGTACAATCCATACACCCGCCTTTTGTTCTTAACAAGAATAATCAATTCATAGTCCATTTTCGCTTTCAACCAGCAGAATTGTGCCCTCCACATCTCTGAGATTATTTATTGATACTCTACCGACGGTATGTCCCGGCATTTCTTCACACACCTGCTATGTCTAATGTTTAACATACAAGGTGACAGTACGCATTTCCTCACACACCTGCTATGTCTAATGTTTAACAGACAAGGTGACAGTACGCATTTCCTCACACACCTGCTATGTCTAATGTTTAACAGACAAGGAGACAGTACGTATTTCCTCATACCCCTGCTATGTCTAATGTTTAACAGACAAGGAGACAGTACGTATTTTCTCATAAACCTGCTATTTTTATTGTTTAACAGACAAGGAGACAGTATACATTCTCGCCGCGCTTATCTTGTAACTTGACATGTCCGTTGTCACTTCACGTGCACTTCTATTTCTCCTATATTAACTAACCTCCCCATAACCTAGATAGTGGAAACTGTCTACTCAGCCTCTACTAGTGCGACCTGTTCATCTATCATTATATTCCTGCAGTTCCCAAAACAAACAAACAAACAAATAAACAAATATATCTTAGTATAAGTAACAACTTGTACCGAATAACGAAGCTATGTTGACTCATTTACTTGTCACATCTTTACATACCTGGACCCTTTACAGTCGTCGTATCGGGAAATTAAACCAGTTCCACGTGCACTGCCTGCAGAAACTACTGAGGATTAGATGGCCGGACATGGTGCCAAATGCAAATGTGTTAGCGCGATCGGGCGTGACAAGTATACACACCATAATAATAATTGTATGTGCAGCACAGCTGATATGGGCTGGCCATGTGGTACGCATGTCGGATCGACGTCTAACAAAAAAGCTGCTCTATGGTGAACTCCAAAATGGCAAGAGAACAAGCGATGGGCAGCGGAAGAGGTACACGTACACACTTAATAGACCACTGATCCAGTGCGGTGTTAACCACGATGACTGAGAATGGATCGACTAGCGCAGCACTATTGCTGAGGGTGTTCAGAGACATCAGGTATCAAGAATAAACTAAGCTTTCCAGAGACAATCGCTCCCATCAACCCTTCTTCAACCCCGTCGGAAGGAGGTGTCATGGCCCTATACACATTACAACAGACACAATACACTTTATGCATGAACAGTAAGTTTTATATACAATAATTGAACAATACGTGTCTCATCTTGTGATTGTCCATCAAAAGGAAACGAATCTTGGCCAATTTGTTCTATAAATTGTTCCGAGTTCGACGTCACTTGTAATAGAAATCACTAATTTGGTTTCTACTGTTTTTAACATGAAGAATACGTTGTTTTTCTGCTGAGATGACAAAGTTCCATTTTCGGTGTTTTTTCTCTGTTTATAATCATGCATATACTTAATTAGTGGCTCCTCTTCGGATCTTAGGTTTTCCAAATGCTTCTGTTGGCTTAAACATTCTATATTGGTTTAATTATTCTGTAGTGGTTTATACATTCTGCATTGGTTTATACATTCTGCATTGGTTTATACATTCTGCATTGGTTTATACATTCTACAGTGGTTTATACATTCTGTAGTGGTTTATACATTCTGCATTGGTTTACACATTCTGCAGTGGTTTATACATTCTTGTAGTGGTTTATACATTCTGTAGTAGTTTATACATTCTGCAGTGGTTTATACATTCTGTAGTGGTTTATACATTCTATAGTGGTTTATACATTCTGCATTGGTTTATACATTGTGCATTGGTTTATACATTTTGTAGTGGTTTATACATTCTGCATTGGTTTATATATTCTGCATTGGTTTATACATTCTGTAGTGGTTTATACATTCTGCAGTGGTTTATTAATTCTGTAGTGGTTTATACATTCTGTAGTGGTTTATACATTATGCAGTGGTTTATACATTCTGTAGTGGTTTATACATTCTGCAGTAGCTTATACATTTTACAGTAGCTTATACATTTTACAGTAGCTTATACATTTTACAGTGGCAAGTACATTCTACAGTGATAATGCCAATTTATAGTGGCTTATACATTCTACAGTGTTGAGAAGCCTGCCTCAAGCCAAGCCCTCGCTAGTATCATCTTATTATGTGCCTGACAGGTTACAGTGTACATATTCTTTGCTCCCCCTTCAGGCTCTGATACATATAGATGACCATCCGTAGAGGTGGAGAGGAATCTAAAGTCTGGTAAGGCAAAACTGATCCGACTATGTTGTGGTAGTCAGGGTTAGGTGAAGTATCCAGGACCTTACCTCAATTCCAAGCATTTCTCACTGGAAACGGGCTCTTTTATGGTAGCCTGGCTAATTGGAGATCAGCACTGTGATCCCCATGGTTGTGAGTTTACTTAGGAACCTTGCATTGCAGAACTACCCGGAAGACACCGGTCCACCTCGAGTACGCCTCGGGATGTCAGGAAAGCCACTATAACCCGCCGCCAAAGAAAGTCGTAAAGAGTACCTAACCCAAATACGAGTGCTATTTGCAACAAACATCTGTAGAGATAAATATCGCCCCCTTTGACTTGCGACGTTATTACACAAACCTTGTAAATACTTGACTAAATAACCGTAAACACTGAATTCCATTGTTCTGCCAGAACACAGGTACAGTACATCAGTTGAGCGTTACCTGGCTTTCACCTGTGCTCAGGTATCGTTGTAAAGTAACCCTTCACTTGGAAGCAATTTGAAACAAACTTTACAAGCGACATATATTTTGAGAACTTTGACGTTTCTTAACTTGACTTAACTTAATTTAACGTCTTTATGCTGGTTAAAAAGACTCTGCAGAGTCTGAATATATCCAGTTCCTTTGACGTCCCTTGATACAAAAATAACTATACACATCCAATTTATTCTTGAATGCTTTAATTGACCCTGCCTCCACTTTTTCACGTGGCAATGCATTCTAAGCAAAAGTTTTCATGACAAAGTATCTTACTATCTGGTTAGTGTCGTGGTAGAGCACTCGCTTTTCTCGGTAAAGATATGGGGTTTAAAATCCCATGACTCCCAAGCTCTAGTTTACCCAGCTGTAAATGGATACCTAGCAAACGACTTGGCAAGTGAAAGGCAGCGAGGAAAGGAACTAGCTGCTTTATCCTACAAGCTGTGACTTAGTATGATGTAGTCTTTAACAACTTCCTTTCCCCCCACAGTAGTGTAACTACTATGGGACAAACCTTGACTTAGTATACTGAAGTCTCTAACAACTTCATTCCCCGGCTGCAGTGTAATTGCTATAGGACAAACCTTGACCGTATTTTATCTCTATCGAAGGCAAAGAGAGAAAAAAATCGGGGGATATGGGAAACCTTTCATATAATAATGACCAGACCTAGAAATTATAAAGACGAAGAGGGCCTATCACCTATTGAAGCTCTTCTATAAATGACTTAATTTGCATAGACGAACTAGTATAATGTAGAAATCAGGCTATTGATGGTAACGTAGAAGAGGTGGTGAGAGAGAGAGAGGGAGAAAGAGAAAATGAAAGAGAGAGAGAGAGATAGATGTGGGGAAGGGAGAGAAAAAAGGGATCAATAAATTGTAGATGGTTAGTTTACATATTTAATTAAAGGATTTTGCTTGAACTTTCCCAACAAGTCTGTCCCAATCTGGTGGTGTTTTGTAACCAAGGCTTAATAGAAGATCATCGTCCTCTCCCTGATGTGCCATGCCAGCTGTTATAATCGAGTATGATGAATCTCCACAACTTCCTGTCCCTGGTGCTGATTGTATTTTTAGCTTAGATTCGAGGATGAAAGCAAAATGGAGAACCGTAATGTGTTTGGGAACATGAAAGATCAAACTATGCACAGGCGTAATGCATTTGTCGGATTAAATTACTGGACCTTTGTCAGTGCGACATTTTGATTATTTATTGGGGATCTTAGTCTGCAGCAATAACAGCGACCAAAATGTTGTTGTTCAAAGCGACTTGCCCTAAGTTGAGGTAACCCTTTACATTTGTAGTAGGTATTCAGTGGCTCTTCCTACACCAGGAGCCATACCTGATAAGGTAGACCGGGTTTCTTCTGGCTGTACTGTAATGCGAGGTTCCTAGTAAACTCACCATAGTTGACATGGCAGTGTGGATTTGGCCTCGATACCTGACTGCTGTTACATTGCCTGTTCCATAAACGGATTCCTCAGATGGAGTCTTAACCAATATGTTTCACTTGAGCCTACTTACTCTTCATAACAAACATTTGTGGAAAGACAGAATAACGACGGTGCGAGACAGATTATTCTTTTAGATTTCTTCGTGCCCTTTGACCTCTTTCATGCACCTTGCAGTGGTGGTTTCTGCAACAGTTTGCTTTACATAAGGTGGTTGCTAACCATTGATGTAATGGTCCTACTCTTTCAATGATAATTCTTGACCGTAATATAGGCAATTGACAACTGAGAGAGAGAAGAAAAGCAGGAAGATTATGATTAGATTAAACACGCACACACAGAACATCAGCCCGTCAGTCAAACTGTACTAGAAGGCCCATGGAGAACATCAGCCCGTCAGTCAAACTATACTAGAAGGCCCATGGAGAACATCAGCCCGTCAGTCAAACTGTACTAGAAGGCCCATATAGAACATCAGCCCGTCAGTCAAACTGTACTAGAAGGCCCATGGAGAACATCAGCCCGTCAGTCAAACTGTACTAGAAGGCCCATATAGAACATCAGCCCGTCAGTCAAACTGTACTAGAAGGCCCATGGAGAACATCAGCCCGTCAGTCAAACTGTACTAGAAGGCCCATGGAGAACATCAGTCAAACTGTACTAGAAGGCCCATGGAGAACATCAGCCCGTCAGTCAAACTGTACTAGAAGGCCCATGGAGAACATCAGCCCGTCAGTCAAACTGTACTAGAAGGCCCATGGAGAACATCAGTAAAACTGTACTAGAAGGCCCATGGAGAACATCAGCCCGTCAGTCAAACTGTACTAGAAGGCCCATGGAGAACATCAGCCCGTCAGTCAAACTGTACTAGCAGGCCCGTAGAGAACATCAGTCAAACTGTACTAGAAGGCCCATGGAGAACATCAGCCCGTCAGTCAAACTGTACTAGCAGGCCCGTAGAGAACATCAGCCCGTCAGTCAAACTGTACTAGAAGGCCCATGGAGAACATCAGTCAAACTGTACTAGAAGGCCCATGGAGAACATCAGTCAAACTGTACTAGAAGGCCCATGGAGAACATCAGTCAAACTGTACTAGAAGGCCCATGGAGAACATCAGCCAATCAGTCAAACTGTACTAGAAGGCCCATAGAGAACATCAGCCAATCAGTCAAACTGTACTAGCAGGCCCGTAGAGAACATCAGCCCGTCAGTCAAACTGTACTAGAAGGCCCATGGAGAACATCAGTCAAACTGTACTAGAAGGCCCATGGAGAACATCAGTCAAACTGTACTAGAAGGCCCATGGAGAACATCAGTCAAACTGTACTAGAAGGCCCATGGAGAACATCAGCCAATCAGTCAAACTGTACTAGAAGGCCCATGGAGAACATCAGCCAATCAGTCAAACTGTACTAGAAGGCCCGTAAAGAACATCAGCCCGTCAGTCAAACTGTACTAGAAGGCCCATGGAGAACATCAGCCAATCAGTCAAACTGTACTAGAAGGCCCGTAAAGAACATCAGCCCGTCAGTCAAACTGTACTAGAAGGCCCATGGAGAACATCAGCCAATCAGTCAAACTGTACTAGAAGGCCCGTAAAGAACATCAGCCCGTCAGTCAAACTGTACTAGAAGGCCCATGGAGAACATCAGCCCGTCAGTCAAACTGTACTAGAAGGCCCATGGAGAACATCAGTCAAACTGTACTAGAAGGCCCATGGAGAACATCAGTCAAACTGTACTAGAAGGCCCATGGAGAACATCAGTCAAACTGTACTAGAAGGCCCATGGAGAACATCAGCCAATCAGTCAAACTGTACTAGAAGGCCCATGGAGAACATCAGCCAATCAGTCAAACTGTACTAGCAGGCCCGTAGAGAACATCAGCCCGTCAGTCAAACTGTACTAGAAGGCCCATGGAGAACATCAGTCAAACTGTACTAGAAGGCCCATGGAGAACATCAGTCAAACTGTACTAGAAGGCCCATGGAGAACATCAGTAAAACTGTACTAGAAGGCCCATGGAGAACATCAGCCAATCAGTCAAACTGTACTAGAAGGCCCATGGAGAACATCAGCCAATCAGTCAAACTGTACTAGAAGGCCCGTAAAGAACATCAGCCCGTCAGTCAAACTGTACTAGAAGGCCCATGGAGAACATCAGCCAATCAGTCAAACTGTACTAGAAGGCCCGTAAAGAACATCAGCCCGTCAGTCAAACTGTACTAGAAGGCCCATGGAGAACATCAGCCAATCAGTCAAACTGTACTAGAAGGCCCATGGAGAACATCAGCCCGTCAGTCAAACTGTACTAGAAGGCCCATGGAGAACATCAGCCAATCAGTCAAACTGTACTAGAAGGCCCATGGAGAACATCAGCCCGTCAGTCAAACTGTACTAGAAGGCCCATGGAGAACATCAGCCAATCAGTCAAACTGTACTAGAAGGCCCATGGAGAACATCAGCCCGTCAGTCAAACTGTACTAGAAGGCCCATGGAGAACATCAGCCCGTCAGTCAAACTGTACTAGAAGGCCCATGGAGAACATCAGCCAATCAGTCAAACTGTACTAGAAGGCCCGTAAAGAACATCAGCTTGTCAGTCAAACTGAACTAGCTGGCCCGTGGAAAACATCAACCTGTCAGTCAAACTGTACTAGCAGGCCCGTAGAGGATATCAGCCCGTCAGTCAAACTGTTCAGTATGAAACAAACATCAGTTTCATAATTAAAGATTCTTTTCCTCCCAATACCCTCTCTCCCGCCCCACCTTTCCATATTTCCCATCCATATTTTTATATTTCCCACCTTCCCCAATCCACCTGTCTCTCACCACCCATCTTTTCCCCTATCTCCCCCCTCATCCTGCCCATCTCTTCACCTCTCAATCGTCTCATCTCTTCACCTCTCAACCCACCCATCTCTTCACCTCTCTCCCCTCACCCATCTCTTCACCTCTCAACCCACCCATCTCTTCACCTCTCTCCCCTCACCCATCTCTTCACCTCTCAACCCACCCATCTCTTCACCTCTCTCCCCTCACCCATCTCTTCACCTCTCAATCGTCTCATCTCTTCACCTCTCTCCCCTCACCCATCTCTTCACCTCTCATCCCACCCATCTCTTCCCATATCTCCCCCCTCATCCTGCCCATCTCAATCGTCTCATCTCGTCACCTCTCATCCTTCCTGTTTCTGGTGGTTTTTCTTTTCTGCCGAGGTTATTTTAAAATGGAAAAATAACAATTTTATTCGGATTTCAAACAGAAAAGGAGAAAAAAACAAAAACCCAGGAAATTTGGGTTTGTCCGAGATTTCAACCGTGCATCCTCGGCAAAACTAATGTCCTTACGCCAACGAGCAGATTAGTTAGCGGGTTTCAAAGAAATGAAATGTCCCGTGTTGGTTTGTTTTTATTACACAGGCAGACTTTCGTTTGGTTCGAAATATTATCTCCTATATTGATAGACAAAATATAGGGCGCTTTATGTTTCGTGACTAAGGACATTCGTGGGTTCTTATGGTTGAGACATAAACAAGTCGCCGCAGTTTTCAGATCTCAACAAATCATTAAAAAAGATATACTCCATTCTTTCTCTAACGTGTTTAACAATTTGACAAATATCTGGGTTATTTTTGTTGTTGTTGACGATATGTAAACACGAATGATGACGTCATGAACACCTGAGTCAATCAGCCAATTAAAACTCCAGTAGAAAAGTTGGAAATACAGACATGCTCACATTAGATAAATAATTATACAGATGTCTTCTTGTCTCCTAGTCTTACAAAGAAGTGTCTTTCTTTCAGGCAGGTTACTCTCCAACAGTCTCAGTTTATTCGAGATAGCTCTGATGTGCCCGTAATGTTTATGTGCCAGCTGGCCTTGTGTCTATGACTTGAGATTAAGACAATTTAAAGCTGTGTCATGTCAACTAAACCCGGAAGCTGCCAGATCAACGGAGAATCTGATAAGTCTTTGATACGGCTGCACGGCTTATCAGCTGTCACCACTGCTTTAGCACCCGAGCATTAGTTTGACAACAAAGCAACAGCTGAAGAACAGTATATTTATGCCGACTCTGTGCTACAAGTGGCCACTGTCAAGTGTGAGAGAGAGCAGAATTTCGACTTGTGAAATGAAGTGTTTGGAGAAGGTCATCGGAGAGACAGAATGCGGAAATACGACATTCGAACTATGGTCGACACTACGTCTTGTGCGGAATACATTTCCAGGCAGAAGCTAAGTTCGTTTGGTCATCTCATAAGAATGCACCCTCATCAACTTCCACTGATGGCTTACAACGCTGGTAGATCTGGCTCGCGAGGAAGGTGGATAAATGCCAGAGGGATTGGGCTCCCATTGACTAACGTACTTGCCGCAGAATAGACGGCTTAAGCTCCCCACGACGCTCAACGGCAGAAGTGGAAAGAAAACTAACATCTTCTTAGTGAACAATAGAGTGTAAGAATGAGACATCCAAATGACGTTATTTCAAATCTGACAGGTTGGATTTAGATTTGTCAACCTGGCCTGAATTTTGACAGATACTAGAATTTCTGTTGTCACTCAACGAAGCTTACCTCTACTTAAACAAAAATCGTGAAATTGATGTCCATTGCTTTGAAAATGCGTCTGTAATGGTGTCAGTGAGTGGCTGTAACGCTAACATGTCCTCCGTGATGTTGAACAATGTGCCAATACCACTAATAGAGATAACTAATTTTCATGTATCTGTTATACCTGTTGATTCATCTATGGTGCCGGAGATTGCTCAGAAATTTAATAAACGCTCTTTTAAAATTATTTTGTTTTACATATTCGGCCATGTCATCTATGCGTCTTCCGACAGTTCTGCGTGATAAAGGTATTTGCTCAAACAACTTGGGGCATAGCACTATAATAGCTTCATTGAAACACTATTTTACAAATTCTAAATCGGAGAATGGTTTCGAACTGTCGGCAATTTTTTTCACTAATACGAAAGTTCACATGAACAGCATTCTCCGAACATTGAATTGTATTGATAAATACATTCTTCTTCTTCTTCGTACGCTGTCAAACATCAACCTGTATTTTTTCGAAAAAAGCAGCTGTCATCCTGAGGCTGTCGACACTGCCATAGAGCTTGTCTAGTATTGCCACTGGTGATGGCCACATGTGCTTTCTCTGGTCCTCGTATGTCAGGCAGTTTTGCAGCAGATATTCAGCGGTCATTTTCCCGATACCACAAGTGCATTCGTCAGTGCCACCTATCTTCAGTTTATTGAAAAGGTGGTACCTCAGTCTGTTGTGGCCTGTGCGGAGTCTGAAGACCACGACATGCTCTCTTCTGTTCAACTGGTAATAAGCATCGTTTTTTGTGTAGCCAGTATGTTCTGTTTCCCATTTGGCCATGTATCTAGCTTTAATAAGCCTTTTGGACTCTTCGTAGGTCACACTAGAATCTGGTTGTGGTAGTCTTGCGCCTTCTTTTGCCAGTCTGTCTGCCTCCTCGTTGCCTTGGATGTTACAGTGGGATGGAACCCACTGTACCACTACTCTTTTTGGTGCGGACTGCGGGCATAGTTGACAAAGTACTGCTCTTAAATCATTAAGTTCAGTATTTTTCTGGCTTTTTAGTGCTGTGACTACGGCCAGGGCATCTAAACAGGACTATCTGGCTTCATTTTCTTTTGCCTATCAGCAATGCTTCTGCAGCAGCCCTCAGTGCCTCTGCCTCCGCTCTGAAATTGCTTGAGTATTTTCCAGTTGCCACTGACAGTGTTATTTTTTTAACCATTTGGTAGGCTCAGGAATACCCCTGCCCATTAAGCTCAGTGTTTTTCTGGCTTTTTGGCGCTGTGACTACGGCGAGAGCATCTGTCAGCAGGACTATATGGCTCTCATTTTCACTGTGTGTCACCATTTCTTCCACTGCCGCCCTCAGCGCCTCTGCCTCCGCTCTGAAATTGTTTGTGTACTTACCAGTAGCGAGTGACAGTGTTATTTGTCTGCCATTTGGTAGGTTCAGGAATGCTCCTGCCCCTCCGTTCTGTGTTGTGTTTGTTACAGAACCGTCGGTGTATGCATGGGTCTAGTCCCTGCTTGGGTAGTTTTTCGTTTTGTACCTCAGGATTATTTCTCTTCTTTCTTTTTCAGTCTGGCTGTTCTTGTTTCCAATACCTGGTATATTTTCTACTACCTCCGGAATGATATGCTGCTTCCAGGTAGGTTTGCGTACAGTAGGGATGGGCTTTGGTGTTAATGTGTTCATAGGCTCTTCGCTCATCTTTGCTTTGGCTATTTCTGCAAAGTATCTCCGTTTTAGTTTCCCATTTCCAAATCTATTTAGTCTCTGATGCATTGGGTGGTCTATCAGTCTTCTGAGTTTCTCTGCTTGCTGTTGGGCTCTGTAGTCTCTTCTGTCGGTCATGGATTGCAGATTTGTAATCTTTTCAAGTTCTACAATTGGCGTTGACTTCATGCCTCCTGTTATAACTCTCATGGCTTGGTTTTGAAGTTTGCTAATTGTATCAAAGTTCGCTTTTGCTGCTGTTGCCCATGCCGCAATGCCATACTCGAGAACTGGTCTCCCTCTTCCAGTGTACAGTTTCTTTAGTATACTTTCGTCTGCTCTCCAGCTTGTGCCAGCAAGTTTCCTCATGATTGTCATTCTTTGTCTGGCTCCCATTCGGTTTTTCTCGATCTGACTTTTCCATGTCATGCGCAGATCAAATGTGACTCACAGGTAGTTTGGGTTGTCGTTTGGCCGCAGATATTTGCCGTTAAGATTTATTTGGTGTTCTGAGGTTTGTTTGAAAGCGAGAATATCGTACATGTTGTTTTTTCCTCATTTATTTTGACCAGACATGAGTTCGCCCACTCCTCCAACGATGTTAGGGCCTGCTGCATCCGATTGCTTGCTATGGTGAGATTTTTTTTCAGAGGTTCACATAGCCAGATCGTCTGCAAACATGGAGCTGTGGACTCTTCTTGGTATATTCTCTGTGATGTTGTTTATATACACCAGGAAAAGTGTGGGTGACAGTACTCCCCCTTGGGGTACTCCCTGCTCAAGTGTCACCTGCTCATCTGCCCTTGTATTTGAACTCTGGCTGTTCTGTTTTCGAGGTAGTGGCTGATCCATCTGTACATTTTACCACAAACTTCACTTCTTCGTAGCTTGACTTTAAGTCCCTCTTTCCACACCTTGTAAAATGCCTTCTCTTAATCCACCCAAACCGCTGCTGTGTGTTTTTTTGCTTGTAAGTATCCTTTATTTCCTGTGCTATGAGAGTGATCTGGTCCTCAGTGGATCTGTGCTGTCTAAAGCTTGTTTGCTGTGGAATTAGTATGGGTTTTTCTTCCAGGTGCCACATCAGTCTGGTGTTTATCATACGTTCCATCAGTTTTCCTACACATCTCAGTAGACTGATAGGCCTGTATCCATTTGGATCTGTTCTATCTTTTTCTTTCTTTGGTACTGGTATACGTACAGCGTCTTTCCATGCCTGAGGTACAATTCCCCTTTTCCAGCTTTGGTTCAGGACTGATAGTAACTTCCTCTTTGCTGTTTGGCCCAACCCCATCAGTATTTCGTTTGTTACCCCATCTATTCCGGGCGGTTTCTTTTTCCTTAAAGCTCTCGTGGCCTCTTCCATTTCATTCATTGTTAGTTTTGCCATCATGTGCTCCTCTGGTGCCATATTGATGTTGTCGTGCCGCTTTTGTTCTTCCCTAATGTCTGTGTGCCTGTCTGTAGGGACATTAATGTGGTTTGCTCTGGCATAATGCTCTATAAAGGCGTTTGCTGCTTTTTTTTTAGTGAGCATGTTGTCGCCCTGCTTGATAGTAATTTGTTTATTTGATGGTATTTCGTCATTGATGGCTCTAACTTCCATAGTTTGTTCCCTTCGTTATCTAAATTGAGGCTTTCTGTTTTGTTTTTCCACCTGTCTCTTGTTATTTGGTTTAGTGTTCTTTTGTATTTCGCCGTGATGACCTCGAGGGAGATATTTGCCTCCATAAATTGTTCTCTCTCTGCCATGTTCCTAGCATTTGAGACTTCGTCTTCCGCTTTCTGCAATTCATCATTCTAATATGGCTTGTAGTTTTTCCTTGCCCCTCTTGGGATGGTTTCAGTGGCTGCTTGCATTATTGCTTTGCTTAGGCTTTCCACCATTGGTTTCATACACATTCAACTAACCTTCCACAGATTGATTGATATGAGCATTTATGTCTTTAACTTGACTTAACGTTTTTATACTGGTTTAGAAGATTGTGCAGAGTATGTATACAACCAGTTTGATTTACATTACCTTACTCTAAAAGTTATGCGCATCCAATCTATTATTAAATACATTAATTGTCCCTGCCTCCACTAATTCATGCGGCAATGTATTCCAAGCATTCACCACTCTCTGACTAAACAAATTTCCTAAAATCTAATCTGGACCTTTCTTTAGTTAATTTGTAGCTTTGCCCTCTTGTTAATATAGCTGGTTGGTATTTTGAAAAAAAAACCCCCAAAAAAACTTGTTGTAGTCTAATTGATAAATTCCTTTGATTATCTTATAAACCTGTATTAAAGTCATCTAGAATTCTTCTCATTTCTAGACACTGTAGGCCGGATTTACTTAGTCTTTCCTCATTTTCTTCTTTTCCTTTTCTCTCCAGTATCTCTAGCTTTCATGTTTTGATTGGAAATTACGTTTCAGGTTTTATTCTTTAATAACAAAACTTTGTCATTACAAATGAAACACATGGTGTCATAGCTATATAGACTACAGAAATAATCCGACGTTTCTCTTTCCTTCAAAGTATGACAATCCTTCCGTCTTTTCCGCTGTAACAACTTGTGACAACTGATTACCAACTTCCAAGGCCTTCCTTAAATGCACCTCCACCCCTACGATCTCTTACCCTTACCAATACCAAAGGCAAAGTTTCATCATCCTTTTGATCTCAGAAACTTGCCCATAGAAAATAAACTCTAGCTGCTTCAGTATGTCATTATCAACACGGTCTTGAGTTGGTTCTGAACACGTCTTATATTGCAAAATCAGTTATTTGACGGAACCATTTTCCTGTTGTCGGCATTGTTTAGTATCTTCGAGAGAGAGAGAGAGAGATAGAGACATAGAGCGTGAGTGAGTGAGTGAGTGTGTGTGCGTGTACGTATGTGTGTGTGTGTGTGTGTGCGGGCGTGCGTGCGCGCTGGTCAAAATTGCACGGTAGGCCGGTTTATCACTCAGGCTGCAGTTTTCCAACACCTGCTATAACGGATGACTTACCAGGTATGAGAACGATATTGTTCCCATCTCAGAAGTCACCTGCATCAAACTGGAAGTTAAGATAATCATTTCCTTCGTGTAGGAAGTTACAAGAATACGTTAGCGAGGAGAACAATGGAGTTACTTGTGAAGTATTCCTTCTAGTCTGTTCAGATTCTGTCACTGCACTCAGGCATACTTATAGGTAACCCGTCCCTCTCAGCAAATAGTGAATTGTATAGAGACTGGCGCTGTATCGTCTTCTCGGACGCTCTTCTTTGTTGGATCCACGTATAATTTCTAAACTTTGCATTCCGCAGATTCCTTGTTCATCAATGTCGGGTCTCATCATCCAAGAGGCAGTCGTTGATCATCTTTAAAATGCCAATCCTGTTCATTTTCAATGTTCACAACCATGGGTGACTTTCAGGACAGGGTGTCCGCTCTTTTATTTCCTTAAATACCAGCATTACCAGCACGGTAGATCCCCGTGAGATCCTGCAGGTTCGATGCCGCCATGTCCGCTTTCCACTCATACTATAAATATCCCTTTCGTTCCTGTCTACACAAGATGTACGAGTCTGAAACATTGACTGCCCTCATTAAAAAATGTCTCAGATATCCGTCTCAGAGCCAAAGTCACAGCTTAAATCTCCTAGTTTTTGTTTTAATCTAACTACAAACGTCTAAGACTTTGGCTTATACCGCAGTCGAACCCACGAGCGCTGGTAATCCCAGGTGTTTGGGCATATATTCAGATCTGACCTTTCCTGGAAATGCAGTTCAAGGAAATTCAATATTTAATTTTTCAGAAACAATAATCAATCGGAGTATATCAATAACACGGTGATAAGTATTCAACACGAATATATCTTCTTTGTTTCTTCTTTTTTCTCGGCTTCTTTTTATTTTTCTTCTTCTTCTTCTTCGTTCGTTCGTTCGTTATCAAACTTCCGCTACCAACCCCTGAAAAGGGCTTGTTAGTCCCAGGATCTAGTCCAGATAACGGAATCCGTTGTGTCGTAGTTTAAAGTTTGACTGCGATATTTGCACCTTTCGGTCCGTCACATCCGACTTCAGCATGTCATTGGGTTTGCTTTCCCTCTTCGATCCCTTTTCATCAGCCAGTCTCTCCCCCCCCCCCCCCCCTTTGCCACTGCTTCTGTCCGTTAACCAGGGTCACCACGTAGGGGTGGAGAAGGGTCTTGACAGCTCTGGGTTGCTAGCCTTAATGGTTGCAGTCAGTCATGTACTACTCAGCATCTAGATCCTTGCACGAATATGTAAGGGCAATATTACTTATATTCTTAGTGGTTCACAGGGAGGGCAGCAATGGGCCCCTGTAACCTCCCAAGTATGTCGTATAAGACGATTAAACAGATAGAGCATGAGGCTCTGTGCACATACGTGCCTTGAAAGAGGCTTCCTGTAAAGTTGACAGTGGTCGTCCTATTTCTTCGCATGGAGCCAAAAGTAAACAAGAAGAAGACGAAGAATCTTAACGTGAACAAGCCACATGTTAATCTGCCAGGCAGCGCTACTATCATTGTATCTAAGTAATTCTAAGTAGGGCTAGTTTTGTTTCCACTTCAGTATCTCAAGATACTAGTTCAAGATGAATTTTTTACTGTCTGTGTTTATTCTGACAGGCCACGCGTGCTCGCACATATTGCTCATTCTATCATACACATATCATTATGCAAATCAACTTCCATCATATGTTATTTTCTATAACCGACTGGCAAGCGTGTAATTATAATAAGTGAGTCACCGGTACACAGGCAGTGATGAACCTCCGCTATTCGCACGTCTATCTCCATTCCAACCCTATCTTCCACCACAAACATACCCATTTGCATTCTCTTCCTGCACGCACACTTATTCTAGCAAGCATCAGTCATTCATCACTTTAATATAGACATGAAATCGTATAACATACATCAGTCATCCTCCCCTTTGATTTAGGCATCAAATCATCTAACATACATCAGTCATCTTTCCCTTTGATTTAGTTATTCAGTCTTCTAACATAAATCAGCCATCCGTCCCTCTGGTTTAAGCATTCAATTGTCTAACATGCATCAGTCATCCTTCTCTTTGATTTAGTCATTCAATCGTCTAACATAAATCAGCCATCCTTCCCTCTGATTTAAGCATTCAATCGTTAAACTCTTGAAGGCACACCAGCGACCGCATGTGTACAATCATTTAGGACATTACATAGGGAATATGCGTCACTGACACAGGTGCATACAGCTCATATCAGAATTTCAATATTCATGCTAGTGTATGCATGAAAAGCTAATACCCCAATTTCAATATTCATGCTAGTGTAGGCATGAAAAGCTAATACCCCAATTTCAATATTCATGCTAGTGTAGGCATGAAAAGCTAATACCCCAATTTCAATATTCATGCTAGTGTAGGCATGAACAGCTAATACCCCAATTTCAATATTCATGCTAGTGTAAGCATGAAAAGCTAATACCCCAATTTCAATATTCATGCTAGTGTAGGCATGAAAAGCTAATACCCCAATTTCAATATTCATGCTAGTGTATGCATGAACAGCTAATACCCCAATTTCAATATTCATGCTAGTGTATGCATGAAAAGCTAATACCCCAACTTCAATATTCATGCTAGTGTAGGCATGAAAAGCTAATACCCCAATTTCAATATTCATGCTAGTGTATGCATGAAAAACTAATACCCCAATTTCAATATTCATGCTAGTGTAGGCATGAACAGCTAATACCCCAACTTCAATATTCATGGTGGTATAGGGGTGGACAGCCCATATCGCAGCTCCAATATTCATGCTGGTATAGGCATGGACAGTGTATCTGTAACATATCTTAGCTGTGTATATTTATTAGGGATAGGATTTTAGACATGTTTAATAAAGTTAGAAAAGGTGGGAGTTGAGCATGGATAGTCAGTAGCCATCTATTGGTTCTTATATAATTAAACTAACAAAGCTAACCAGTACAGATGTACTCAAATCTGGACATAGGAATGCTTGGAATGTATAGCGTTGGTTTCTAAACCACGCAGATCTTAAAACTACGTAACCTTGCATAACGCCTAGACGTCTATTACAGCATGATCAGTAGTGACGATTGCTATTAATTTGTTTTTCTGAAATCTCGGGGAGGAAAAAACCTCGGTACGAGATCTGGAAAAAGCCGCGGATATAGCTAGCTAGGAGAGCCCAAATCAGAATCATTCTAGAGCGAAGAGCGGAGAGACTTAGTCGACATCAATTCGGGTGCGAGCCGCGAAGAGAACAAGTCGACAGCGAGCAACAAGGAGAACAGGGCCCTCTTGATAACTGCGAAGAGAAAGCAGATATATCTTTGGGGCCCAGAGTGAGAGTGAGAAGTTTTGACAGACAATCTTTCACCACGAGAGTCCAGATGTTCAGCAGATGTTCAAGAAGAGGTAATTAGTAATGAAATTGATGTTTCGCATAGCAAGTGGGAGAAACAGTTGTAGTGCGTCACGAAGAAAACGCACGAGTTAGACATCTTAGATTCTATTATTCGCATCGCTGCTGAGAATCCAGAGTCTAACAAACGTATCCCAAGAATCAGCGTTTAACTAGAGAGATATTTGACTAGCACAGCGATCCAGGGCTCCAACGATCACTAGAGGACCACGGACGAAATCACCTTGGTTGTAGAACAAAACGAATCTTCCATTCTGTGGTAATACCACGTAACGGTTTATCTATCAAGTTACAGTTCTTCTATCAAGTTACAGTTCGTATATCAAGCTACGGCTCGTCTATGAAGTCGTTGCTCGTAATCAATTTTCTTTTAGTTTACTTCATAGTTTATTACAGCCAGACAGTTTTGTTTGGAGTGACGATTGGGGAATCAGTACGTGTAGAAATACAGTTTAATTGTTGTTCTTTTATTTGCAATTAGCGTCGTAGTTAATTTGTTCGAAGTGAGAGTATAGTTAATGCAGACCCCGTGCACCATCTGCTACGGTAGTTCAGCCAGCTGGAGCTGCTAAATATCCTCAGACAGCTGATATTGATACATATCCATCACTCGTACAGGATATACAATCAACATTACAACTTAAACGTATATCACTCGTTCAGGATATGCAGGAAACTTTAACATCCATCACTCGTATATGATATGATAAAAGCATCACAACTAACATCCATCACTCGTACAGGATATGCTAACAACATCACAACTTTAACATCCATCACTAAAGCATTGAATACAGACACATTTACATTCATTCTTAAAATAGCACACATATACCCTACCGAACAGATCAGCTGTATATACACAATAACATACAAACTTGCAATCATTTCATGTAACAAAAATAGCCATTTCCTATTCTTCATACCCGGACACAATTATACGTCATCGCTGATTAGCACTCATACCTCCACTCACACATGTTAGGCGCTTGGTTTCTCTAGCATCGGCACGTTAACTGGCAATCGATTTGCTCGTTCGCTCATAGACACACACTGTCCGTAGCTTTCATACTTAACTGGCTAATGTAGTCCAAGTATAGGCGTTCGTTCACGCGTAACACAATCTCTGTGACTAGTGCACTCATTAACACATGCAGTAAGCACTTACTAGCTACAGAACCTACTAACAATTTCTCGAGTTCACCGAGTAGCAGGTATGTGTGTCCACAGTGTCACCTTACCGTAGGCTTGTTATAACTATCATCTTCATCTTTTACTTTAGCCGTATTCCCCTTTTCATGTTTGCATTGTTTCCTGTGCTGGAATATGTTGTATCGTGTGTTGCGCCTAACGTCCTAGTGCATCCAATTACAACACAAATTTTTTAAAGGCGTGTGCTGACTATGCAAGCACTATCTTGCCGCTTCATAAATTCCCGAACACACGTTTGATTTGTGAATCGTGTTACTTAATTCTTCGCCACACCGCCCCCATTTCACCCGTTTATATTCATTATTGAAATCCGCCAGGAAGGAATTTATAGTAAAGAGGAATAAAGACGAATTGCCAACCAGTCGCTACGCATTGTACATACTATTTAAAAATAAACTTTAATACTAACAGGAAAAGCGAACGCCCTACCGGGGTTTGGAAAGCGGGTCTCATTCTACAAGAGACTGGTGTGCAAGAACCACGGCCACCCACTCCTTACTTCCTAAAACAGCGGTTGTAATCTAGTCTGATTAACAGCAACAATCAACACATGTGCTACTCAACCAGCTCCCCCAGGCTAATACAGGTGTACTGGAACATGGGTAGTCTACTGGAAAGGTCAAAGTTGTCACTTAGCAGACAATGTGGTCAGGGATGAAGTGTTAGATACTTCAATCTAGAAAGCTTCCTTTTTATAAGATAGGATGACCAACTTCCTTCCTCGCTACATTTGCTTTCTTAATAGTAAACCAGGTATCAAATTACAGCTGGATTTACTGGAGCGTTCCCATAACGGGGATTGAACTAGATACCTTCGCTGTGAGAAACGAGCATCACTCTGCTATTCGGACGCTCCAGTATACTGCCACTTTACTCTTGTGTACATATACTTTTTTTTCCCCAAAGTCCTTCACACGTGCGTGCTCTCGCTGGTTTCAGACCCTCATTAGTATATTAGTCAGGTCAGGTCATCCCGTAACCGATGAGGTTGTTGGGGCACACGTGAAGACACCCCCACTACAGTCCCAAGCCACACCTCTCTGTCAGCGGCCGCTGCCTGTGCCTGCTCTCGTCGGAGATTGTCCATTTTTCTATATCGTTCTCCCATCTCTTTTTGGGACGACCTTCGTCGGACTACCTCTTCGTCGTCCGTCATGCACGTTTCCGTGCAGGATCGTATTTGTAAGTCCTTTTAATTTCGATATGTAGACCCCATAAAAGCGAGTTTCCGCCTTTTGACTATTGTCAAGAGATCTTCAAAAGACCATATTGCTGTTGTAATTCTTTCTTGTATTGCCTTTTTTGTAACTCAGTATATGTATTTGACGTTTAGAAATCCTCGGAAACATCTCATCTCCAAGGCCGGTATCTTCCGTTGTAGGCATCTGTAATCATTAGTTAATACACTTGTTTATATATATATATATATATATAGATTGATTGGCATCCTGTCAGTCTCGAGAGACAATGGACTTCACGCTAGAGAGGGGACAGTCAGTTCTTGCCCTTGCTTTCGCCGCAAACGTTTGTAGTCTGCATCTTGACGCATCTTGCCTTTCCCTGCCTGCAGACCAACACGCCTGTCTTCAGTCGGGCAAGTTCCTCCCAGTTGCAGGTGTTCATATCCAACGCCTTCAGGTCACGTTTGCAAACATCTTTGTAGCGGAGGAACGGTCTATCTTTTTTACGCTTGATCAGCTCTCCGTTATTGATATCTTTTGGTATTCGCAATCCTCCATTCTGCACAGGCGACCAAATAACCGCAAAACGGCGCTTGCGTAGGATCGTAACTAAGCTGACAATCTTTGCACGGTCCAACACTTCGTTGGTAGTCACTCCATGAAATTCCAAGTACACGTCTCGGGCAGCGCATATGAAAAGCATTTAGCCTTTTTTTCCTGTGAGGCACACAGTGTCCATGTTTCGCTGCCATGGAGCAAGGGTACTAAAATCACACATGATCTGTACACATCAACCTTTGCAGAGATGGTCAGCATGTTTTTAATGCACACTGTCTGTGAGAGCCTGGCAAGTGTTGAGGCGCTTCCTAATCGTTTCTGCAGCTCTGTGTCCAGTGAAAGGTTGTCGGTGATGATAGATCCAGCTCTGCGTCCAGTGAAAGGTTGTCGGTGATGATAGATCCAGCTCTGCGTCCAGTGAAAGGTTGTCGGTGATGATAGATCCAGCTCTGCGTCCAGTGAAAGGTTGTCGGTGATGATAGATCCAGCTCTGCGTCCAGTGAAAGGTTGTCGGTGATGATAGATCCAGCTCTTCGTCCAGTGAAAGGTTGTCGGTGATAATAGATCCAGCTCTGCGTCCAGTGAAAGGTTGTCGGTGATGATAGATCCAGCTCTTCGTCCAGTGAAAGGTCGTCAGTGATGATAGATCCAGCTCTGCGTCCAGTGAAAGGTTGTCGGTGATAATAGATCCAGCTCTGCGTCCAGTGAAAGGTCGTCGGTGATGATAGATCCGAGGTAGTTGAAGTGATTTACTTCCTCCAAATTTGTATCGTTTTAGATACTGTCTGGAGGATCTGCATCCTATGCCATTACTTTCGTTTTTTGTATGCTGATGGTGAGTCCAAACAGATCACATGATTTTGCCAACCTATTAATGAGGATCTGGGAATTACGGTGTGGGCGACCTGGGCAGTATCGTCTGGGAAGAGTATATCCCGAATGATAGTCTCCCTTCTCTTACTTTTTGCTCGCAGTCTAGTCTCCCTTCTCTTACTTTACCTGGTTAGATTGAATAGTCTCCCATCTGACAGTCTCCCTTCTCTTACTTTTTGCTCGCAGCCTGGTTAGATTGAAAAGTCTCCCTTCTCTTACTTTTTGCTCGCAGCCTGGTTAGATTGAATAGTCTCCCATCTGACAGTCTCCCTTCTCTTACTTTTTGCTCGCAGTCTGGTTAGATTGAATAGTCTCCCATCTGACAGTCTCCTTTCTCTTACTTTTTGCTCGCAGTCTGGTTAGATTGAATAGTCTCCCATCTGACAGTCTCCCTTCTCTTACTTTTTGCTCGCAGCCTGGTTAGCTTGAATAGTCTCCCATCTGACAGTCTCCCTTCTCTTACTTTTCGCTCGCAGTCTGGTTAGATTGAATAGTCTCCCATCTGTCGGGCTCCCTTCTTTTACTTTTTGCTCGCAGCCTGGTTAGATTGAATAGTCTCCCATCTGACAGTCTCCCTTCTCTTACCTTTTGCTCGCAGATTGGTTAGATTGAATAGTCTCCCATCTGTCGGGCTCCCTTCTCTTACTTTTTGCTCGCAGCCTGGTTAGATTGAATAGTCTCCCATCTGACCTAGTATACAGAAAGACTCCCTCTGTGGCATTTCCAAAGGTGCGTCTAAGCACGACAGCAAAGAAAATGTCGGAGCCAGAACACATCCCTGTTTAACTCGTCTGTTAATGTCGAAGGCCTCTGATTCCTGACCGTAATGCATCACTGCACCTTCCATGCCCACATGAAAAGACCTAATCATGCTCAGAAGCTTAGGTTGGCAGCCAACTTTAGAAAAAACTTTAAAAAGACAGTCTCTGTTTGCCAAGTCGAATTTCTTGGTTAGGTCGATGAAGGTAAGAAAGAGTGGTCTGTGTTGTTCTCTTCATTTTTCTTCCAATCGTCTCAGTGAAAAGACCATATCAACCGTGGACCTTTCTGTGCGAAAACCATACTGAGACCAGATACACCCTGTCGGCTAGCTTTCGCAGCCTGCTCAGGATGATGCGAGCATACATTTTGTCTACGATGTTAAGGAGCGATATTCCTCTATAATTGTTGCAGTCTCCTCTGTCTCCCTTGTTCTTGTAAAGGGTGATGGTGTTGGCGACACTCATGTCCTGTGATACCGTTGTAGCAGAGTCCAGGTTTCACTGGGGTTATTCTATCTAGAATGTTACCACATGTATCCACATCATTTATGACCACACACAGCAAATAACAAAGCACGCAGCAGGTGGCAGATTTATTATATCATACTCATACACCAACTATTAAAGTGACTGCAATGAAATTACAAACAATAAGCATAAGCTATTGATGTTGCTCCAGACTACCCCAACCCAGTTCTAGCCGCACACTCCCATCCCCTTATCTGCACCCTCAACACACTCTCAAAAACTTGTCTTCACGTTTGTATTCTGTGCATTCACTCACACTCAGATCCCCTCAGGCAGGTGATCTGGACAGTATACACTCAATCTATTCAACGTATACTCACATATGATCACATACTCAATATATCTGCGTAACCACACACTCTGGAACATACATTGTTCCCTCGGTGTCTACACACCACCCACACATCCAGATCTCTCCTAGTTGATGTGTACACTCGCGTAACTTTTCAGAACATACATCGTTCATAAGGTTTCCTGCACGTACAACACACATTCAGATCTTTACTAGACACAGGAGCGATTGGCCAAGACTCAAAGGCGTATGCTAGTTGAGCCACACCTGTATTCCATACTATCTCATTAACATTCGTAAACAGCCTATCAATAAGTCTTCTATTAAGTCGGTAAGCTACACAGACTCCTAGCTAAATTCTTTCTATCTCTCTCTCTCTCTCTCTCTCTCTCTCTCTCTCTCTCTCTCTCTCCATGGTCAGGTCTGCTTGAGTTAAACTTTCTCTAGTATTATATAGTCTCAAGCAGTATCAGAGCTATCCAATCGACCTCTGGGGGATGTCTGCTCGAGCCATCATCTAGTTTGGATCTACCCCCCTTTAGTCATTATTGGAACGAATCACTCTAAATTCCTGTCACTCAAAATGTCACTCATCCGACACTATCCAAATCGGAACGCCAGAGTGATCAACACCTAGCGTCTACCTGGACTAAACACATTCTTTCCCCCAACCCCGTTTTCCTTTGTTGACTTAGTATCGAGACGGTGAGTGACCTTGACGTAGTGTTGAGAGTGAGAGTGACATTGGCACACATTCAGGTACATTTGTTCTCAGAGTCGCTGCCCACATCACCTCTGCCCTAAACGCTCATGCTCGGGCTGGAACTGTTACACCGCCCCCTCATCCCAACATTGGCAGATCTGTTAGAACAGGTATTGAAGAAGTACGTTCTCCCCCGCCCCCCCCCCCCCCCCCGCATTTGATGATTTCTGTTGGAATGCCATCTTTACCGGTTGCTTTTTCCACTCTCATGTCCTCGATAGCTTTTTCCTATGATCGTTGAGATCAACATCCGTCACTACGTTATTACAGGTGTACAAGATTGAATAGTGTTCGGCCCATATCTTCATTTGCATATCTCTGTACATAATAATCTCATCTGTATATATATATATATATATATATATATATATATATATATATATATATATATATATATATATATATTTATTTATATACACACACACGTTCGACTGTTATCCGGCACGAAAGGAAAGCAAAGATTAGTAACATTTTAAACCTGTTAGGGAAGTCGTAATGGATGTATAAGAAGGATTGGGCATGGGGCTGGATACTTTTGAAGATGAGTTTACCCTATGGATTGTGAGCATGGTTTACAATTCCAACATAATCATGTTCAAATCCGTCTCGCTCTGGTTAACAAACCAGGCATATCGCGGTTTGACCATGGGCTGGCCGCTTCTCTCGACGGACCCAGATGTAAATGGGTACCTGATCAAGTCAGAGAAAAATTATTGGGCTGCGTAGGAGTTACGGTGATCATGCTCTGTGATCGGTACTTTCAGTTATGAGAGGAACTAAGCACACATAGGTGTGCTCAGGTGAAATAATATCGGTTCTGTAAGCAATTTTCCATTATTTGTTTTATTATAACGTTATACGCTATCACACAATCCAGAAGTTGACCGTGTATTCCGTAAGCCTCTAAAATCGCCCAAAATGTATGCCTATTTACTCTACCAAAACCTTACTCTTGATCAATACGTCATATTTAAATCATTGTCGTATTCTGCTACTCATTCGCCTTATTGTCTTGACGTAAAAAAAGACATCAATGCAACTCATGCCCCCGTGGAATCTGAATTCACTTTTGCTCAGTTGTGGGTCGACAAATGGCCTTATTCTTTGTTGGTCTACTTAGCTTTAGTGTTTAAGTCTAGGTTAAGAAGAAATATCACAATTGGTTAAACCCACCTCCAAGAAACTGGTTGTATGCATACTCTGCAGAGTCTTATATACCAGTAAAAAGACAAGTTAAGTGTATTTGCACTATTCTTTTCCCAATATGACTTAGAAGCAATACGTGTCAGTATATATGTTTCTTTCATTGATTTTCTTCTTTGGTACTTTTATAGCTAATTGGCAATCGTCGGGTACTCTACATTCTCGCCATACTCGTGTGACGATTCTCTCTAACCACCCAAGTCCTGTACTCTCACAAGTTCAGCAGTTTCGTCATCCCCACTCGCGACACTTTAGATAAAATTGCGTTTCTTGTGATCAATACATTCATATCAAAACCTCGCAGCTTGTTCATTTAAGGCGTGTTGTTGCAGCATGATAGCTCGCGACAGCACACAGCTCGTACGACAGTAATGACAATGAGGATTCTGTGTTTGAAGTGTCTTCCACATCCTGCGTATTCACCGGACCTCGCACCGAGACATTGACATGTGTTTGGACCACTCACGGAGACACTCGGTGGCGTTAAGTTTCAAACAGATGATGATGTGAAAGAATCGTGGATTTGCAGTCAGATGAGTTTGTAACAGACAATAGTGAAGCGCCCGCATACCAGCATCACAGAATGTATTGAACAGTGATTTACTACTTCCATTTCTATGTTTGTGTGTATGAGGTAAATAAACAACACTTTAAAGATACTTACTTACTTAAATAAGTAGAGTAAGTAATTTTTCAGGTTTTTGTTATTCTTTATCTCGTGTGTGTATCTCTCTCTCTCTCTCTCTCTCTGTATGTCTGTGTGTTGCGCTGCGTTATGTACGAATGTATAAACAAAAACAAACACATCACGTTTTAATCAACATCATCGCGCTTCAGATACAATTCCTTTCAAACACTTACCCTATAAATAGACATTTATGACCTCATAGTCTTAATTGTGCGCTCATACATTAACTCATGTCACGCGCGCGTGCACATTTATTTTGAGTTACTGGACATTAGCGATCACTCTTGCTTCCACGACCTCGCGCGCGCGCACACACACACACACACGCACGCACGCACGCACACACGCACGCACACACACACACACGCGCACACACGCACGCACGCATGCGCACACACACGCACGCACGCATGCGCACACTCTCTCATACGCACACACCAACCAGCTAATTCACAAATACAGACACGGACACACGCCGCACATTCATCATGACACAGATCCAAAATCAATACACATATACTCACAGACAAGGATACGCAAGCACGCACGCACACACACATACACACACACGCACATCACAATCACTCCCAACACAAATACCACTCACTAAACCAATATCACTCAAACACATACAACACTACAAACACACATCACTACACACACACACACATCACTACACACACCACACAAGCACTCAAACACAAGACATCCCTCACATACACACACAACACACTCACTCAAAACCCATATACCACTCACTCGAACCACAATGACTCAAACACTGACAACACACACACACACACCCCAATCACTCAAACACATACAACACTCACATACACACACAACCCACAATCATACAGACATAGACAACATACACACCACACACACTCAAACACAAACAACACTCACACACACATACACACCACACACACTCAAAGCTATACAACACTCACACACACATACACCACTCACACACACATACACACACTCAAACACAGACAACACTCACACGCATACAACACTCACACACACATACACACCACGCACACTCAAACACATACAACACTCATACACACATACACACCACACACTCAAACACAGACAACACTCACACTCACACACGCATACAACACTCACACACCACACACACACACACATACAACACACATACACATCACACACACTCAAACACGGACAACACACACATACACACCACACACACTCAAAGACAGACAATACTCACATACACACGACAATCACTCAAACACAGACAACACACATACATACACACCACAATCGCTCAAACACAGACAACACTTATACACAACACTTATACACAACACACATACACACGTACCCTCATGCTGCACACACAAATACACTCCTACACACACACATACATACACACACACACACATGCACACAAGCACGCACGCGCGCAAGATTCACTGACATCCCTGGCCTTGAAATCCCGTTTCTTCGCGAGCATAATTAAGCTTTGGTATATTTCATGTTTCTTTCGTAAGTTAACCAAATATCCGGTATTACTACTCTTATTATCAGAATCACTGCACTACTTTTTGTGTCTGCTTACTCAGCATGAAGGCGCGGTAGGAAATCAATACAAGCTAACAGTCATTTTTTAACTAGATGACACTAAGCCGGCTGGCATGGGCTTTTGTTGAAGAGTGTCCTCGATTTTAGTCTGCGCGTACTTGTGTACACACATGCTCCTACATTTAAAAACGTTAACACTCCATCAGCGTTAGTCGAGATTTGCAAATCGGAAATAAAGAAAGAAGAAGCACAAACAGCCGTTTGAAATGTACTCTACGCTCCACCTTTCAGTTCTCTGTGCAGCACATGTCTTCAACAAATACACACAAAGTACTTCTGTCTTGGACCACCCGTCCCATCTCCCATGTTTTCAACAAATACAAAGTACTTCTGTCTTGGACCACCCGTCCCATCTCCCATGTTTTCAACAAATACAAAGTACTTCTGTCTTGGACCACCCGTCCCATCTCCCATGTTTTCAACAAATACAAAGTACTTCTGTCTTGGACCATCCGTCACATCTCCCATGTTTTCAACAAGTACATACACACAAACACACACACAAACACACACCGTCCTTCTGTATTGGACCACCCGTCCCATCTCCCATGTTTTCAACAAATACACACACAGTCCTTCTGTCCTAGACCACCCGTCCCATCTTCTATGTCTTCAACAAGGTCACACAGTGTTTCTGTCCTGGACCATACGCCCTATATCCTATGCCTTCAACAAGGTCACACACACAGTCCTTCTGTCCTAGACCATCCGTCTCATCTCCCATATCTTCAACTAGGTCATACACAGTCCTTCTGTCCTTTCTAGTACATGTACTATCCAACCTCAACGCCTTATCGTCGGTTGTTCATCCTTTTTTGTTTTAGACGACCACTTTAACAGTAGTGATCTTAAAACACACCATCTCAATTCTTCTGTACTGTGCAAGCACCCATTTATGAAAAAGACTATCCTTTTAGTCCTTCTTTTTGCTGTTCTCCACGTTTCAAGGCCATAAAACAGGCCTGACTTTATACTGACGTTGTCGTTGTTGTTCTTGTAAACTGCTTGTGCTTTATTGAGAGTTGTGCCCACGATTGAACGGCGTTTCTTTGGAAGAGAGTTACAATGGCTCGTCTTACATCCCGAAGAGTACTTGAGAAGGTGTACCGAGCTCCTCTTGGCTACAGTGCAATGCGAGGCTCCTCGGTAAGCTTGCCATTATCGGGATAAAGTGTCGGTGCCCACCTCGTTGGTCAGACTGTTATGGCAATCTGTTTCCAGGGGCAACGGCGAGAACGTCAGGCGGGGTCTTAATCGATATGTTTCAGCTGACCCTAATTACTCTTCTCTCCCACCTTAATTAGTATGTTTCAGCTGGCCTTGATTAGTCTTCTCTCCCACCTTAATCGATATGTTTCAGGTGGCCTTGATTAGTCTTCTCTCCCACCTTAATCGATATATTTCAGGTGGCCTTGATTAGTCTTCTCTCCCACCTTAATCGATATGTTTCAGGTGGCCTTGATTAGTCTTCTCTCCCACCTTAATCGATATGTTTCAGGTGGCCTTGATTAGTCTTCTCTCCCACCTTAATCGATATATTTCAGGTGGCCTTGATTAGTCTTCTCTCCCACCTTAATCGATATGTTTCAACTGGTCCTGATTACTCTTCTCTCCCACCTTAATCGATATGTTTCAACTGGCCCTGATTAGTCTTCATTCCACCACATGGCCAGACCGAGAGAAGATGAGAAAGAAGCACACTAGGTGAGGAATGGGCATAATGATGGGTAACATGAATAATAATAATCTAACTTTGTTTGAGGCTTTCGACTGGAAAATGACAATCAAGTATTTTCACAATAGAGCACAAAAAGTAGACAGGAGAACGTATTGGAAAACCATCTTTTACTGGTTCTGTAAAATAGTTTAAAGTGTGGATAAAGAGGATGGAGAGACAAAGAGCTAGTAAGAGGGGGTGATGGGGAATGATAAATTACTCAACTGGCAGCAATGTGAGACTGCATCAGGAAAAAGAAATTAAATACTGTAACTTCAAGATCCCACATGAACTATTCCATATGTATGTATGTACGGTATGTATGTACGGTATGTATGTATGGTATGTATGTATGGTATATTTGTATATATAACTAATATATATATATATATAATATCATCATCATGTAGCATGTCCTTTGTAGAACGTCGCTCTCATCACAGCCAGCCGACATAAGTCTCGTTCTGCAGTCAATCTTCCCGCCTGTTCCATGTTCATGTTTAGAGTATCCTTGATATCTTGTATCCACTTTCACACTGGTCGACCTCTGCGTCGTCTGTCAGGCTCCATGCCCTCCATGACTGTTCTGTCCAGTCCGTCATGACGTTTGACGTGGCCGAACAAATTCTATTTCCGAAACACAACATTGTTTAGAAGCCAGTTTTCTTCAACATTCAGGCCTTCTAGTATGGTTAAATTTGTCACTTTCTTTATCTAAGGAATTTGTAGGATTCTTCTGTAACATTTGATTTCGAACGCTCCAATTTTCTTTCATTTTTACTTGTCAAATATATCCATGTCTCGTACCCGTACATTACCACAGGGACATGTTCTCAGGATCTTCAGTTTTAGCTGCTTGTTAGTATTATGCCATAAATTGTGCATGTTGTTTAGCTTATGTATCGTCATGGTTAAAGATCTTCTAATTTATTTTAAACAGTCTCTGTCTTTGGATAACATAGAGCCAAGGTATTCGAAATGCGTGACATTTTCGATTTCTTCATTATTAATAGTAATCAGGGGTTGCAGTCCTATTTTGTCAGTGGACATTATGTTAGTTTTCTTAATGTTCAGGAAAAGGTTCTGAGCTTCATTGTGCTGTTGAACGGACATGAGCAGTCTTTCCAGGCCCTTGGCGCTGTTTGACAGCGTGACTGTGTCATCTGCATATCTGCATATATATATATATATATATATATATATATAAAGAGAGAGAGAGAGAGAGGAGGGGGGGGGGGTGGCTGAGAAAGACAGAGCGAGAAAATAGAGATAGATAGATAGATATATATAGAGAGATATAGATAGATAGATAGATAGATATATAGATAAATAAATAGAGAGGGAGAGAGAGAGAGCTTCAATAAGGGACATAAATCGTGTGTTTCCGTATTGTCCCAAGTTTGTTTATTGAATCCTAAGACTCATGAATAGTTGCCCGTGACGTGTGCGGGGGATTAACTTAACGTGACGTAGCTCACATGAAATATGATAGCATGACTGTAGAAGATCGATACAAGAAGAAAATATATGATGTTGTGAAGATAAATAGTAATTATTTTGATTCTTTTATTCAGACACACACTATGAGCTGTGTGACATAAAGTCACAAAACTAGATCCTACAATTTCTAGAAAGGAAAGCACTACAATACTGATGTTCTATTATTAGCAGAGATATCAAGTCACAAAGAGACTCAAGCAAACAGGTCAGACAATTTCATAAATGCTTCGATGATAGGAGAATTCAAATTGCCATAAAAATCCGAAATTGTGGCAATGTATGCGTGAATATGCAGAAACCCTACACATGTGACTTATATGTAACCATAGTATTTCCGCTGTTATGGTGCATAATATATATCAGTATGTGTGTTATTTATATCGTTCATGATATGGTGGTAGTGTCTGGTTTGTTGCGTGTATGAAATCATCGAGTTGTGTTTGTGCATTCAGAAGTACAGCCTGATAGACTTATCCCTGTTCATCTCTTGGATGTATCCTTCCATTTGAAGAGTTGTTCATCCTTTTATGATATCCTCCCATGTATTGAGTTGTCCATCATTTGGTGGTATCCTCCGATTTATAGTTGTCCATCTTGTTATGGTATCCTTCCATGTATAGAGCTGTCAATCTCTTGGTGGTATCCTCCGATTTGTAGAGTTGTCCATCTTTTTGTTTGGGATATCCTCCCAAGTATAGAGTTATCCATCTCTTGGTGTTATCCTCCCATGTATAGACGTGTCCATCTCTTGGCTGTATCCTCCGATTTATATAATTGTCCATCTCTTGGCTGTATCCTCCGATTTTAATAATTGTCCATCTCTTGGTAAAATCCTTCCATGTATAGAGTTATCCATCTCTTGGTGTTATCCTCCCATGAATAGACGTGTCCATCTCTTGGCTGTATCCTCCGATTGATATAATTGTCCATCTCTTGGCTGTATCCTCCGATTTATATAATTGTCCATCTCTTGGCGTTATCCTCCGGTGTATAGACGTGTCCATCTCTTGGCTGTATCCTCCGATTTTAATAATTGTCCATCTCTTGGTAAAATCCTCCCATGTATAGACGTGTCCATCTCTTGGCTGTATCCTCCGATTGATATAATTGTCCATCTCTTGGCTGTATCCTCCGATTTATATAATTGTCCATCTCTTGGCTGCATCCTCCGATTGATATAATTGTCCATCTCTTGGCTGTATCCTCCGATTGATATAATTGTCCATCTCTTGGCTGCATCCTCCAATTGATATAATTGTCCATCTCTTGGCTGTATCCTCCGATTGATATAATTGTCCATCTCTTGGCTGCATCCTCCGATTGATATAATTGTCCATCTCTTGGCTGTATCCTCCGATTGATATAATTGTCCATCTCTTGGTGTTATCCGTCCATGTATAGAGTTGTTCTTCTCTTGCAGCGTTTGCTCTCTACTTTTCTATCATGTATGGTCTTCAGTCAGGAATGATATATTTCATATGGCTTAAATGTTTCTTTTTTTAGATATCTGAATTCCATTTCGAATATTGATTAAATTTTAACATCTTCAAATTTCCTGATTTATTTTCCTTTCTTTCCACGAGAGCGCCTCTTCTAAATATCTACCACTCAAAGGCCTCAATTCACTCCTCCATTTTGTTCAAGTCTAGCATGCTGATTATAAAAGAGATGGCCAATACCAACACCAGAACCAACAGCCTAGACCTCTACAACGCGAGCATGACCGCCCGGAAGCGACTTCAGTGCGCATGAACAATCCAATCGTCCACTATTCACTTTGTGACATGACTGCACGACTGGAGACAAGGCTGGGACCCGCACAAGTGAACCCAGCTGAAATGACTTGAGAGAATCTTTACAAAGGCATGGCGAGAAAGACGAGTTCCCGGCTAATGTCATCTAGCTACAATTGTGCCAAACTGGAAGAGGAAAAGCAATACAAAAAACAGTGATACATACAGAGGTATTTCGCTACAAAATACAACAAAGATTTATGCATAAATAATTGAACATAGAAAACGGCAGATTGTCGAACTTCGGCTGAGGTAAGCTCAGTTCGATAGAAGAGAATGTGCAGTAGGGATGGAATGCCTTATTCATTTTTAGTGAAGTTCAGCGAAGGAACAATATTATACGACAAGCATTTAAACTTCCATTTATTTATCAACAGAAAAAAGGAATGAAAGCCACATAGTCCTGCTTACAGATGCTCTGGCCGTAGCCACAGCACTAAAAAGCCAGAAAAATACTGAACTTAATGATTTAAGAGCAGTACTCTGTCAACTATGCCAGCAGGCCGCACCAAAAAGGGTAGTGGTGCAGTGGGTTCCATCTCACTGCAACATCCAAGGCAATCAGGAGGGAGACAGACTGGCAAAAGAAGGTGCAAAACTACCACAACCAGATACTAGTATGACATACGAAGAGTCAAAACGGCTTATTAGAGCTAGATACATGACCAAATGGGAAACCGAACATACTGGCTACACCAAAAACGATGCCTATTACCAGTTGAACAGAAGAGAGCAGGTCGTGGTCTTCAGACTTCGCACTGAAAACGCTCGCCTGCCTTTCCCCGTAGAGCGAATTGGGTGCGATTTGTTGCAGCGGCTCCTCCACCGAGGTGCGCTGGTCTGGTCCGTATCAGGAAACGTGGTCCGTCCGTGGTGATTTATCTAAGGCTTATAGCAGAGCTCGACAGTACGTCTCGCTGGTGGTCCGACTCTCGCAAAGAGCTTGTGACCGGCAAATGGAAAGCAGGAATCGTTGCCTCGAGGCCCTGCGTTCTCCTACGGAGAAGGGCAGGCCGACAGGCCAAATTGTCTCTAGTCCCAGTGAAATTCATCGCCGAGGTCGTTGGGATCCGTTCTGCACAGAGCGCTGCCATCCCTCCTCGAGCGAGACCGGTCGGTCGGTCGTCTGGTGCGTGTGGGAGGCCCCTGTCAGGCGGTCCTAGGTCGACGGAGTGAGGGACGGGTGGAACAAACCGTCCGTCCCGTCAGTCGGTCCCTGCGGTCGTCGTCCCAGCGAGGCTTTTTACACACCCTTCCTCCGCCGACCGGTGTGTACTGTACGTACGTCTCCGACAGATATCTGGTTGATCCTGCCAGTAGTCATATGCTTGTCTCAAAGATTAAGCCATGCATGTCTAAGTTCACACTGTCTCACGGTGAAACCGCGAATGGCTCATTAAATCAGTCGAGGTTCCTTAGATGACACGATCCTACTTGGATAACTGTGGCAATTCTAGAGCTAATACATGCTTACCAAGCTCCGACCCTCGCGGAAAGAGCGCTTTTATTAGTTCAAAACCAATCGTCTTTTCCCCTCGCGGGGTTGCGGCGTCCCCACTGGTGACTCTGGATAACTTTGTGCTGATCGCATGGCCTCATGTGCCGGCGACGCATCTTTCAAATGTCTGCCCTATCAAGTGTCGATGGTACGTGACATGCCTACCATGTTTGTAACGGGTAACGGGGAATCAGGGTTCGATTCCGGAGAGGGAGCATGAGAAACGGCTACCACATCCAAGGAAGGCAGCAGGCGCGCAACTTACCCACTCCCGGCACGGGGAGGTAGTGACGAAAAATAACAATACGGGACTCTTTCGAGGCCCCGTAATTGGAATGAGTACACTTTAAACCCTTTAACGAGGATCTATTGGAGGGCAAGTCTGGTGCCAGCAGCCGCGGTAATTCCAGCTCCAATAGCGTATATTAAAGTTGTTGCAGTTAAAAAGCTCGTAGTTGGATCTCAGGCGCAGGCGGGCGGTCCGGCTCGCGCCGGTTCACTGCCCGTTGTCTCCTGCCCTACCGTCTGCCGGCTCTCTCCCACGGGTGCTCTTCGCTGAGCGTCCTGGATGGCCGGCGCGTTTACTTTGAAAAATTAGAGTGTTCAAAGCAGGCCTCGGCTGCCTGAATAATGGTGCATGGAATAATGGAATAGGACCTCGGTTCTATTTTGTTGGTTTTCGGAACTGGAGGTAATGATTAACAGGGACAAACGGGGGCATTCGTATTGCGGCGTTAGAGGTGAAATTCTTGGATCGCCGCAAGACGAGCTACTGCGAAAGCATTTGTCAAGAATGTTTTCATTAATCAAGAACGAAAGTCAGAGGCGCGAAGACGATCAGATACCGTCGTAGTTCTGACCATAAACGATGCCGACTAGCGATCCGCAGGAGTTGCTTCGATGACTCTGCGGGCAGCTTCCGGGAAACCAAAGTGTTTGGGTTCGGGGGGAAGTATGGTTGCAAAGCTGAAACTTAAAGGAATTGACGGAAGGGCACCACCAGGAGTGGAGCCTGCGGCTTAATTTGACTCAACACGGCCAACACTGAAATGATTGACATGCCGAGACCACTCTTCTGGGGTCTAATATGGACCTGGTGCTGGACTTAGACCCCCGGAAATCTGGGGTATGCCCCCTTTGGCCCGGTTTGGTATGCATCCAGTGTTTGATAAAGGAATTGACGGAAGAGCACTATCAGGAGTGGAGCCTGAGACCTAAATTAACTCGCCAATACTGCAGAATGACTATCAAAAAGTACACCTTCGTGGGGTCTAATAGAGAACATGTGCTGGAATTAGACCCTCGAAAATTTGGGGCTACCCTCTAAGAAACTTGATTGTCTCGCTAAGGGAATTGACGGAAGGGCACCACCAGGTGTGGAACCTGCGGCTTGATCTGACTGAACACGCCAATACTGTAGAACAACTGACAAATCGAGAGCACTGCCGTTTGGGTCTAATAATGAACGTACGCTGGTTTTAGACTCACGGATGACAAATCAGCTCTCAAACACTCAAATGTAAGAACGCTACGGAAATCGTGTTTAACTCCGCAGAAACCGCAGATTCCAAATACCTGGTCATTGACAAACAAAAGCCCTCAATAAATTCGTCTGACCAAATAGTGAACGGGTGCTGGAAATAGATCATCTGAAGACAGGTCAGTTTTACCCTACAAATGACAGGGCGTTGCTACGGAAAACCAGCTCAAATCGAGAGGAGCCGCAGACACTTTGGTTCACGTACCAGGCTGATAAGCCAAGGGCGCGAGGCTACCATGTGGGGGATTACGGCCGAACCCTTGTAAGCCGCAATCCCGCCCAAAATCTCAGCACCACTGCAATGGGAGGCTCCTACATGCTCGGGACCTGGGGCTTGCGCCCCAGCCCTATCAGGTAGAGCCACAGTAAGAGGTCCTTGCCGTCCGCCAATCAAAGCGGGCGGACAACTGCTTGATACTCACCCTATACGGCGTTGGGGTGCGAAAACACCAACCAAAGACTTAGTACCTGGTCGGGGTGTCGAAAACAGTAGAGCAGCCACCTCACTGTGAACTGTCAAGACTCAACCACTGACCATGAGAGTTGTCTGCACATCAGGCGAACAACATCTCTGTGACATTACCAGGCTTGTCCCCTGGCTGAATGCACTCCGGCTACGATATCTACCTCTGTACGTTATTGGCCATATAACTATCATACTGGACGCAGAAGAGATGCAGACCAGCGGACATTGCACACTTGCCCTACTGTGTCAACACCCCAGGTGGCGGGGAATGCTAGGCGTACCATCCCTGCATAGAAGCCAAGAAAATAAAAGGAAAAAGAGATACCCCACTCACATGCAAATGCTACGTTTCTGGCAGGACGTGACGATCCTGGGATACAGACACACTGGACTGCCTCTCTTCCGGGTAAACCAGTCCATCTCATATATCATCTCACATATCATCATTGCACCCTATAAACACGAGTAGTGAAGACTCGATAGTCTAGTAAGACAACTTCTATTGGCCAAAACCTCAAGACCCTCTAAATACTACAGTGGAATGCGGAGGGAGTCATTAACAAAAAACTTTCCCTAACACACCACCTGCATGAAGGTAAGATTGACGTGGCATGTATCCAGGAAACGCACCTCAACAATAACCATAAATTCTCAATCAGAGGATACCAGACCTTCCGTCTAGATAGAGAAGGCCACAAAGGAGGGGTCCTGATACTGACCAGAAACTGCATACCGAGTAGCGCGGTAGCTGTCAATCACACCGGACAAGCAGAAATTGTAGGAGTTGACATAATGGCCCAAGAGACGAAGCTCCGCATTTTCAATCTGTACGGACCACCAAATAGAGACCTATCGCTCTCGAGTATGGAGGTCAGAGACTCCAACTGCATAGTAGTTGGAGATTTCAACAGCCACTCGGAGAGATGGGGATACTCTGACACAGACAGCAGAGGTGACGAAGTGGAAGATAGATGCAAATCTCTCCCTAATCAATAGGCCGGAGGATAGCCCTAGCTTCTATTCAAGAACATGGCATACCACCTCGACTCCAGATTTGGCCTTCTCCACACAGGACATACACCATAAAATAGACCGCCAGGTGCTAAACCAACTGGCAGGTAGCGACCACAGGCCGATCAGACTAACCATTGACATGGAAGTAGGCCCACAGGAAACAAAACCGCTCCCACGTTGGAATTACAAACGAGCCGACTGGGACAGATTTGCAATCCTGACAGATGAGCTGTGTGAAACCATCAACACACGACACTCAAAAATGAAGCCCATGGTAGAGAGCCTAAGCAAGGCAATAATGCAAGCCGCCACTGAAACCATCCCAAGAGGAGCTAGGAAAAACTATAAGCCCTACTGGAATGATGAGTTGCAGAAAGTGGAAGATGCAGTAACAAATGCTAGGAACATGGCAGAGCGAGAAAAATCCATGGAGGCAAACATCGCCCTCAAAGCCGCCGCGGCGAAGTACAAACACACTCTCAGGCAAACAGCAAGAGAAAGCTGGAAAAATAAAACGGAAAGTCTAAACCTGGACAAAGACGGGAACAAGCTATGGAAGCTAGTCAGAGCCATGAACGACGAAACCCCGTCAAATAAACAAATTACTATCAAGCAGGGCGAGAACTTGATCACAGGTAAGAAAGCCGCTAACGCCTTTGTCGATCACTATGCCAGAGCAAACCACATCGAGGTCCCTGCAGATAAGCATACAGACATTAGCGAAGAGCTAAAGAGACACGAAAACATAAATACGGCTCCTGAAGAGCACATGATGGCCAAACTAACAATGCGCGAAATGGAAGAGGCTATGAGAACACTAAAGAAAAGGAAATCTCCCGGAAAAGACGGGATCACAAACGAAATGCTGATGGGGCTAGGCCAAACAGCGAAGAGGAAATTACTATCAGTTCTGAACGAAAGCTGGAAAAGGGGTATTGTACCCCAGGCATGGAAAGACGCAATACTGGTACCAGTACCAAAAACAGGAAAGGATAAAACAGATCCAAATGGATACAGGCCCATCAGCCTACTGAGCTGTGTCGGCAAGCTGATGGAACGGATGATAAACACCAGACTGATGTGGCATCTGGAAGAAAAACGAATACTAATTCCACAGCAAGCCGGCTTCAGACAGCACAGATCCACTGAGGACCAGGTCATCCTCATAGCCCAGGAGATAGAAGATGCCTACCAAGCACAGAAACACACAGTAGCTGTTTGGGTGGATCTGGAAAAGGCATTTGACAAAGTCTGGAAGGATGGACTTAGAGTCAAGCTAAGAAGAAGTGATGTCGGTGGGAAGATGTACAAGTGGATCAACCACTACCTCAAACAAAGAACGGCCAGAGTCCAAGTACAAGGGCAGATGAGCAAAAAGGTGACACTCGAGCAGGGAGTACCCCAAGGGGGAGTATTGTCACCCACACTCTTCCTGGTATTTATAAACGATATTACAGAGAATATACCAAGAAGAGTCCATAGCTCAATGTTTGCAGACGATCTGGCTATGTGGACCTCTGAAAAGAATCTCACCATAGCAAGAAATCGGATGCAGACGGCCCTAACATCGCTGGAAGAGTGGGCGAACTCATGGCTGGTCAAAATAAACGAGGAGAAAACCACATGCACAATATTCTCGCTTTCATTAAAACCCCAAAGTACCAAATTAAGTCTAAATGGCAAATTCCTGCAGCCAAGCGACAACCCAACCTATCTGGGAGTCACATCTTGATCGGCGCATGACATGGAAAAGTCAGATTGAGAGAAACCGAATGAAAGCCAGAGAAAGAATGGCAATCATGAGGAAACTTGCTGGCACAAGCTGGGGAGCAGACGAAGGCATACTAAAGAAACTGTATACTGGAAGAGTGAGACCAGTTCTCGAGTATGGCATTGCGGCATGTACAACAGCAGCGAAGGCTAACTTCGATAAAGTTAACAAACTTCAAAACCAAGCCATGAGAATTATAACAGGTGGCATGACGTCAACGCCAATTGTAGAACTTGAAAAGATTACAAAACTGCAATCCATGACCGATAGAAGAGACTGCAGAGCCCAGCTGCAGTCAGAGAAACTCCGAAGACTGACTGACCATCCAATGCACCAGAGACTAAACAATTTGGGAAATGGGAAACTAAAGCGGAGAAACTTTGCAGAAATAGCCAAAGCAAAGATGCACGAAGATCCCATAAACGCACTAACAACACCAAAACCCATCACTACTGTACGAAAACCTACCTGGAGGCAGGATATATTTCCAGAGGTGGTAGAAAATATACCAGGTATTGCAAACAAAAACTGCCAGACTGAAAAAAAGAAGAGAGAGATACTACCCTAAGCTTCATAACGAAAAGCTACCCAAGCATGGACTGGACCCATGCATACACCGACGGTTCTGTAACAAACACTACACAGAACGGAGGGGCAGGAGCATTCCTGAACCTACCAAATGGCAGACAAATAACACTGTCACTCGCTACTGGTAAGTACACAAACAATTTCAGAGCGGAGGCAGAGGCACTGAGGGCGGCAGTGGAAGAAATGGTGACACACAGTGAAAATGAGAGCCATATAGTCCTGCTGACAGATGCTCTCGCCGTAGTCACAGCGCTAAAAAGCCAGAAAAACACTGAGCTTAATGACTTAAGAGCAGCACTCTGCAAACTGTGCCAGCAGTCCGCACCAAAAAGGGTAGTGGTACAGTGGGTTCCGTCACACTGCAACATCCAAGGCAACGAGGAGGCAGACAGACTGGCAAAAGAAGGTGCAAGACTACCACAAACAGATACCAGTATGACGTACGAAGAGTCAAAACGGCTTATCAAAGCCAGATACATGAACAAATGGGAAACCGAACATACTGGTTACACCAAAAACGATGCCTATTACCAGTTGAACCGAAGAGAGCAGGTCGTTGTCTTCAGACTTCGCACTGGCCACAACAGACTGAGGTACCACCTATTCAACAAATTGAAGATAGGTGGCACCGACGAATGCCCGTGTGGTACCGGGAAAATGACCGCTGAGCATTTGCTGCAAAACTGCCCGACATACGAGGATCAGAGAGAGCAGATGTGGCCATCACCAGTGGCAACACTAGACAAGCTCTATGGCAGTGTCGACAGCCTCAGGATGACCGCTGCCTTTTTCGAAAAAATAATGGTTACTGTGACTGCGTACGATGAAGAAGAAAAAGATTAACAGAAAGCTTTTGATAGAGTAAATAGTGATAAACTTTGGACATATTTAGATGACTACGAAAGACAATGTCAACCTCTGGATGATGTGAAAGCGCTGCACCGCGTGAATACAAATGTGTTAAGATCTAATTATGGAGCCACAAAGCTTTTTGAAATAACCACAAGCGTACGACATAGGTGTTTGCTCTCACCACCGGTGTTCACTATTTACTTGGATAAAATAATAGAAATAAGACAGACAAAAGGGGAGGGGGCGGGGGGGGGGCCTCAATGGTCTCGAGGTAATGTGTCCGCCTCGGGTGGGAGACTCAGTGGTCTCGAGGTAATATGTCCGCCTCGGGTGGGAGACTCATTGGTCTCGAGGTAATGTGTCCGCCTCGAGTGAGGGACTCAGTGGTCTCGAGGTAATGTGTCCGTCTCGGGTGGGGAACTCATTGGTCTCGAGGTAATGTGTCCGCCTCGGGTATGGGAACTCAGTGGTCTCGAGGTAATGTGTCCGCCTCGGGTGAGGGACTCAGTGGTCTCGAGGTAATGTGTCCGTCTCGGGTGAGGAACTCAGTGGTCTCGAGGTAATGTGTCCGCCTCGGGTATGGGAACTCAGTGGTCTCGAGGTAATGTGTCCGCCTCGGGTGAGGGACTCAGTGGATTCGAGGTAATGTGTCCGCCTCGGGTGAGGGACTCAGTGGTCTCAAGGTAATGTGTCCGCCTCGGGTGAGGGACTCAGTGGTCTCGAGGTAATGTGTCCGCCTCGGGTGGGGGACTCATTGGTCTCGAGGTAAATGTGTCCGCCTCGGGTGGGGGACTCATTGGTCTCGAGGTAATGTGTCCGCTTCGGGTGGAGGACTTCGTGGTGTCGAGAAAATGTGTCCGTCTAGGGTGTCACAGGACGTGGCTTCGTATCACGTTGGAGACCGGGATTTTTTTCACGTAGATTTTCTGATAAAAATTCCCCCAATTGCTGGGTAGTGAGATTGGGCCCCCTAATCTCTGGGTGGTGAGATCGGAGACCCTAATCTCTGGGTAGTGAGATCGAACCCCTAATCTCTGGGTAGTGAGATCGGACCCCTGATCTCTGAGTAGTGAGATCGGACCCCTGATCTATGGGTAGTGAGATCGGACCCCTGATCTCTGGGTAGTGAGATCGGACCCTGATCTCTGAGTAGTGAGATCGGACCCTGATCTCTGAGTAGTGAGATCGGACCCCTGATCTATGGGTAGTGAGATCGGACCCCTGATGTCTGGGTAGTGAGATCGGACCCCTGATCTCTGGGTAGTGAGATCGGACCCCTGATCTCTGGGTAGTGAGATCGGACCCCTGATATCTGGGTAGTGAGATCGGACCTCTGATATCTGGGTAGTGAGATCGGACCTCTGATCTCTGGGTAATGAGATCGGACCCCTGATCTCTGGGTAGTGAGATCGGACCCCTAATCGCTTAGTAGTGAGATCGGACTCCCGTGTTTAGTGTCGAGCACGTTAAAAAGCCTTTGGCGGTTGGAAATCGAAAAGAGTAGTCTTAATGGCCGCTGTCCCGACAAAATTGAAAATTGTACCTAAAAAACTACCCAAAAAGTTATAAACTGTCAAATCACTGGAACGCGCTTGACACAACCTATGAAAGCTTCGTTCGTTCTCAATCTCCCATTACCAAACCCTGAAAGGGCTTAAGTAGCAGAATCTAGTCCAGAGAACGGAATGCGTTGTGTCGTATTTTACAGCTTGACTGCGATATTTGCATCTTCCGGTCCAATACATCCGACTTCAGCAAGCATTTTTTGAGTAACGGGTTAGCCTTCTCCTTAGCCAGTCTGCCCTGCTGCAGCCTGTTATCCAGGATCACCACGTGGAGGTGTAGAAGGGTCTTGACAGCTCTGGTTCGCTGGCCCTGAAGCTAGCAGTCAGCTATGGGTCGCTGACCACTGCAGCTCATGCGCTGCTCAGCATCTTGATCCCCTATGAAAGACATAACAAGAGAGTGTACATGCGGATCAGCAGAGCAGCAGGTCAAATAACTGAGTATAAACCATATTGAACTTATGCGGGCCCAAGGGATCAAATATATGGAAAGTATTTTTGCAAAAGATGGAAGGCTTGATGGAGAAATTATAAACACGATGTCAGTAAGGCACCGCTGAGGATTATCATTTATTGCCAATTTGTAAGATGCAGCAACGACTCGTACCTGACTACTTGCATTAGGGTCAGTGACTCATAACGGACAAAGGCACTATTCCGCGTCTAAGTTGGCACTAGGGTCGGTGACTCATAACGGACAAAGGCACTATTCCACGTTCAAGTTGGCACTAGGGTCAGTGACTCATAACGGACAAGGCACTATTCCGCGTCCAAGTTGGTACTAGGGTCAGTGACTCATAACGGACAAAAGGCACTATTCCGCGTCCAAATTGGCACTAGGGTCAGTGATTCATAACGGACAAAAGGCACTATTCCGTGTCCAAGTCACGGAGCTGGAAACAGACTGCAACCGTGCAGACTAAGAGATTAGGTATCGAAGAGGGAAAACAAACTCGGTCCCTGTGCTATATCGAATAATGTCGGACCGATAGGTGCATATATCGCAGCCTAGCTGTAAAGTAGGACACAACGTCACAAACGTCCGGATATCGTCATGCCAACCAAATCATAAATATCGAAACAATACCAGATCTGTGCTACCAGTGTCAGAATTTGTCTTCATTCAAAGCGCAAGAGAGAAAAATAAGGACGTGTGAAATGAAGTGTCAAAGAAAGGTCATAGGTGTTACTGGGAGAGGTATAATGAGAAATAAGACCGTAAGAATTTTGATTGGAGCTATCCCATGTGCTGAATTCCATATTTCGACAGAAAATGCATTGGTTCGGTAATCTCGTGAGAATGTGGTATCATCTGCTCCCACTGCACGTCTATAGCACGAGAAGTTCTGGCTACAGTGCACGAGGATGTCAGCGTGGTAGATGGATAGAGGACACACGATTAATCCTTCAACGACACATGCTTACAATGACACATGCTTACGACCCATGCTTACAACGACCCAGGCTTACAACGACCCAGGCTTACAACGACCCAGGCTTACAACGACACATGCTTACGACGACCCAGGCTTACAACGACCCAGGCTTACGACGACACAGGCTTACAACGACCCATGCTTACGACGACACAGGCTTACAACGACACAGGCTTACAACGACACAGGCTTACAACGACCGAACCATCACACTTGACCCAAGCAAGACGACCTAAGCTCCACACGGAGCTCACCAGTACAAGTTGATAACCAGTGGAATTGAACTGAACCGTAATTAAAATAATTTGTGAAACATCATTGACGGGAGAAGGCAAGTCTTTTACATATACAACGTATGCTTTTAATGTGTTAGTTAACGAAATACGACACTAAGTAATACTGGGGAAAGTTTTAATTAAAAAAACGCATGAAGTGTTAAATTGCTTCTATTAAAAGTAAAATAATTATTTGATTGTGCATTAATCCATCTTAATTATATTGAAAGTGATTGATAATTTGAGCATTTGACACTTAACCCAACAACAGCAAAAACATGACGGTAGCTTTATTGAAACGACCACCAGGAGCGCCATCTTGTCAGGAAGAATGATGAAACTCACAGCAAAAATCACCGTGATAATGATCAACACTTCTCCATCCATACCTCAGTTGTTTTTGTAGACTGTTATATTGCAAACAAACAAGATGACTGGACGATAATCGTATCGGGATGTACCAGAGACTGAATAAACTGCTACTAGTCGTGTCATAGGTTTAGTCGTGTTTTAGGTTTAGTCGTGTCATAGGTTTAGTCGCGTCATAGGTTTAGTCGTGTCATAGGTTTAGTCGTGTCATAGGTTTAGTCGTGTCATAGGTTTAACTTTGGAGATGGTTAGGAATGACAATCTGTGATCGATCAGTGACCACCTATTGTCTATTTATACTACAAAATTTCAATCATTCATGGATCTATGCCCACATACTACGAAAGGACAATCTGTGATCGGTCTATGCCTGCCTCTTTGATATTGATACTACAATATATGAAGTAACAATTCCCAGTCTGCAGCGTTTTTTAAATCAATCGTGGATCGAGAAAGCAAGGCTGCATGAGTGGATGGAACATGAGTGTGTGGAACGAGTGTTCTCCAAAAACATCAATATCCACACATAAACTGAGGAAAACTGATTTCCCATGGTTTGCCCAAAGCGCAGTCACGTATGTTCGTGACAAAACAGAACAGGCCTTGTTGCTCGTTTGCCTGGTAGCGTCCTTCTCTTCTCTATCTCTGTCTATTTTGCTGAGCATCTTAGGTATTCTTTTTAACTACTCTCTACTATCACTGAAGCACTTTCATACATTTCTCAACCTTTAATCTCCCTCAAACTTTCTCAATTGTGTTCCATCATCTAGTTACTGTCACTCATTTCGTATGGGAATGTTTCAGTTTTGTTTCTTTTTTTTTACTCTCTCTTCCTGTATGTGTTTCTCTCACGAACTTTTACACTATCTCTCTCGCTCTCTGTCTCGTACTCTCATTAAGTGAGAAATTGACACATACGCATGTTGCGGGTGGTGCAGGACATTTTGAATACCAACAGAAATAGGAAAAATGTAGATAAACATTTACCCACCTTTGTTACCAAATTAAATAATAACAATAATTATTGTCTACCGCCATGATGAGGACCGGCAACATAATGCTGTGCCATGCCGCATCCTCGAGACTGTGGATGCGCGTGTCTGATCAAATCAATGCGAGCGCGGAAAGTCCTTCTGCATGACCGACAAACATGGTCTACGGCTAGTACTGGTATGTGGATGCGCGTGTCTGATCAAATCAATGCGAGCGCGGAAAGTCCTTCTGCATGACCGACAAACATGGTCTACGGCTAGTACTGGTATGTGGATGCGCGTGTCTGATCAAATCAATGCGAGCGCGGAAAGTCCTTCTGCATGACCGACAAACATGGTCTACGGCTAGTACTGGTATGTGGATGCGCGTGTCTGATCAAATCAATGCGAGCGCGGAAAGTCCTTCTGCATGACCGACAAACATGGTCTACGGCTAGTACTGGTATGTGGATGCGCGTGTCTGATCAAATCAATGCGAGCGCGGAAAGTCCTTCTGCATGACCGACAAACATGGTCTACGGCTAGTACTGGTATGTGGATGCGCGTGTCTGATCAAATCAATGCGAGCGCGGAAAGTCCTTCTGCATGACCGACAAACATGGTCTACGGCTAGTACTGGTATGTGGATGCGCGTGTCTGATCAAATCAATGCGAGCGCGGAAAGTCCTTCTGCATGACCGACAAACATGGTCTACGGCTAGTACTGGTATTCCTTGTGCTTCAGAATACATGTTATTATCCTCTTCGTAATCGCGGATCAAATCAAATATATTTTGTTGTCGCAAACCACCAAAATATTTCATTTATAAAAATGTTCAGGGATGAATTATATGTGTGTTTACAATAGTAAACTTGTTGTTCTTCCTTTTCTTCTTCCTCTTCTTCTTCTTCTTCCTTCTTTCTCCTCCTTCTTCGTTTCGCTTTTATCCTGTTTGTGCCTTTCAGCGCCAAGTTTCTTGACCGGCCCTTCGTACATGCGGAGCTACACTGCTTATGTTATTTCTGCATAATAGTAAACAATGTCTGCAATTGAAAATGAAAATGTGTTTGTTGTTAAACAAGAAAACATATATAAAATTGTTTCCCACCGTTCAATTTGAATCTACAACTCACACTAGAAATTTATTTTCATGACATATCTATAGTTACACAATCTAGGAAAGTATCGTCAGTTCTTAAGCCAAAATAACTTTAAATTAATAAAAATTAAAATAAATTTAAAAGTTTACAGCTTGAGGGCGAGGCAATACCCACTAAAGTTTTCTTTAACTTAGAGGATATTTATTGAATATATATATTTATATATATCCCCTTGAATCAGCCCGAGAATCCTCCTCCAGTGTCAACATTGGTTGTAAATTCAATTGAATTGCTGACTTTCTTTTATTTGAAGGATGACACTGCATTTAACTTGCAAGCCTTGTTATATCGGGGTTAATATCTGGAGCATGTATTCTGAGTTCTGCGTCTTCGTTTTTCAAACAGTTTCTGGGCAGGTTTTTTTTTCGTTATACACGAGTGCAGAGAATTATTATTCACTGAAGTATATCGTTACGAAAGGCATCAATACTTTCAAAGCCCACTTCGACGTACTCTGAAAATCTTGTTGTATGTGAGCCCAGACATTTGCAAAAGATGTTTCCTTGAACTGTAATTTCAGAGCATCATTCTTGAATATGTCTATGAGCTTGTCATTCTCAGCTGATGTAAACCCTTCTCCTAATTCATACGCATTAACTGAAAATGGATCTCTAATTCAGATTTTGTTTGCATCAGAAGCAAGACAAAATTTTTTTAAACTATGTAGCAAATCTTTCAAATACCGTGCGATTAATAATAATGTCTTCCTCTGACAACTCCTTCGTTGGTGGGACTATGAATATTTGTGAGGTTTGGAAATGTCTCGTTTTTACGATGATGCCACAATTCGAATTTGTAAATTATTGCTTCGATCTAGTCTTCAACTTGAAAAAAAAACAAAAAAACTTCTCTTTGAAGATTTAGGTTGAGCTTATTTAAATGAGTGAAGATATCTGGCAAATATGCTTATTTTACTAACTAGAAGAAAATCTTAAAACCATCGCTGATGTAAAATGTCTGCTCTCTATGGGGAATATTCTGACCTCGTCTCTCAATTCTCCCCAAAAACGAGATAAAATTTTACCTCCTCGTAGTCGACAAATTTCACAATGTATTAACAATTGTTGGAGTTCACTGTCGATATCTTTAAAAGGTAAAGGTGGGTCACATGGTAACAGTTGCCGTCGAGGATGAAGTAACGCTTCATGAACTAAGCCGCAGCCTATGTAAGGTGGGGTGGTCAGTTCCATTCTTTGCTGTGTATACCTTCCCCAACTCCTACGTCAGATACTAGTTTACATATTGGTCGACTGGAGGAGCGATTGTACCAGGAACGAACCACGGCCGGGTTTTTTTTCTGGATCCAGTGATTTCTAACCCTGGCGCCTGCAATCCCAGTCTTAGCAAGCCAGCTCACTTTCGACGTGTCTCTCCCTATCTTTACAAAGTTGCTAAAAATATAGAAACAATGGGTTTCTTTTTTAAAAGTTGACAGTTTTGACTGAATCACTAAATGTCTTAGTTTTTCTGGTATCTTCTAGGCAACAAACGCGTCCATATGAATGCAGTAATGGGCCGAAGTCGACGACACTATGATGTCCTAAATTCGTGCTATAAGTCCATAAGTCCAGCAAACTTTATAAACATTGCACGGGTTCCATTTGTGCTAATTCCAACAACTTTCAACCAATCCACGTCTTGGTATGTAATAAACTCGTTTAAACTGGAAAATAGTTTTTCCGTCACAGTGTGCACAAAGGAGGAGATGAATGGTAAGTCAATGTTTGTATTGTCCTGATATCTAACGTGGCACAATAAGATAGCATTGTTTGTTTTGTCTGTGCCGCACAACAAAATCAGATGTTGGGGTGGAAGGGGGAGGGGACGGGGGCCCAATGGTGACCCATTTCAAATGACTTCCTTAATGTTGTCTGACAAACCGTCGATACTCTTTTTAATCGTGTCATTTTACAAATGTATTAAGAAAGGTCCTTGGCAGCTTTCTCGTTGATCAAAGCAGAAACCATGATTTTGTAGCTGGTAATATTAGTTCTTGAGCAATTGTGCGCAGTTTTCCGACTCTTACTATTAGTTGAGCAACTTCAAATGAGGCTTTCATTGCTTTTCTAAAGTTTCCGCACATTTTGAATGTATCGATGGTCTTTGAGCCATATTCTTGATATCTTCTATCGAGATGTCTTCGTAATTCTGAGGGTTTCATGTCTCGTTGGATACCATTATCATCAGTACGTTTACGTTGCAAATAATTCAGCCAGCGATCCATCATGAGGCTCAGCCAAAATGTATTTTATCGAAATTCAAGCGATGCTATTTATTCTGTTTTTTCAGAAGATCGTCTCAGCTTATCGAGATTCATTTTTCTGACAATCTAGGACGCGATCGATCAGACTGCTGGCTCCAATTTCCCCGAACACGGGAAACTCTTTCAATTGGATATTTTGATTCTGTCTGGTCCTTTATTTTCTCAGTGGCTGTGTTATCAGAAGCCTGCGATCACAGACTACAGTCCTGCAGTGATGTTTGGTCACCTGCGTTACCCGCTCAAATTATCACTGAGATGTTTGTTTGATCGGCCTTTATCTAATTGTGTGAAAGTTTGTCTAAATTAACTTCTGCATTTATCCTTGTTTCTGTCTTTCTATTTTGTTATCTTGCTAGTTATCTTTTGATTTTAAATGTAAAGGTGCATAATATTTCTTCAAGCCTTCTCAAAGGCTCTGAGAAGACCTCGCGGACTCCTCCAAATGTCCGCGGACTACAGGCTAAGAACCACAGCTCTACTCTTTCTGATCGTGCGTCTATCCTTGTCTTTCAGCACACGGAGTCCCTCGTGTACTGAAATAACCAATTTTGACCTCGCCTTTCCAGGCTGAACGATTTTGGGTCTAGTTTTAATGTCTATTTGACAGCACTTAAGAGACTCCTTCAGACAGTTCTTGAATGATCATTTGTCGTAATAATTTGGTAATTTGTTAATAATTTTGTCATTTTTAGCTAAATTTAAACAAAATATTGAATTGTCATGAATTTCTCTGCTTCACACTGTATATTGAACACAATATGAACGCCATGGCCTTCACGTGTGTCTGGCACTCAGCTTCTCCTTCTTCTTTCGTTCGCTTTAAAATATTGTCTATATCTGCAATGTTGTCTCTTGTATAAACTTCACTGTCTTTTGTAGTTCACACACAGGTCCATAAAGTTTCTCTTTCAGTGTTGTTTCTATGGGCCAGTGAGATTTTCTCTGTATATCATATTCGGGGCAGTTATGTAGTATGTGCTCTGCTGTCTGGGGTGCCTATCCGCATGTACACATGACTGAGTTGCTAATCTTCATTTTTGTGTACATGGGGCTGCGGAGTCGGTTGTGTCTTGTTCTAAGGCACAACACACCAGTTTGCTCTTGTCTGTTCATGTTATGGTAATCGTCTGGTGTTATTGTTGGTGGCGTTCTGATTTTTTGATAATCCTTATCTTCTGTTGGTATGTAACTGGCACATCTGGTTGCTCGTCTGCAGCAGCCTATTTACCAGTCGATCTGCTCTCTCGTTTCCTGGTACTCCACAATGAGAAGGTATCCACTGCATGACAATCTTGCGCTTGTTGCTCAGCCTGTAGATCTGGCAGTTTCTCAAATTTAAGTGCTTGGAATGCTGATTGTGCATCTGTCAGAAATACTATAGGTTGTGAACCGACATTGGTGTTTAACAGTTTCTCAGTTGCCACCTTGATTGCCTGTATTTCTGCATCACATGTATGACATAATTTTCCAGTTGGTACTCTGACTGTATCCCTAATGTTGTTTGGGTATTCTATGTACAGTCCAGCTCCACCATTCTTTACTGCATTTGGTGCTGACCCATCTGTGTATACTATGATCCAGAGGTCTTGTGGATATTCCTCATCCAGGAAATTCAGGATCGCTATCCTACGTTGCACACTGTTCTGTTCATCCTTGTCTAATATTCCTTTCACTTTTGTTTGAATGCATACTGATAGTTCATGCTCCTCTCTCCAAGGGGTGTGTTCTGGCACAGACTTTAGGAGGATGTCAACTTCAGAAGTTCTATAATTTTCTGCGTAGACGTTTCGCCTGATGCATAAAACTACTTCTTTTCAGTCTTCCCATTGCTAAATTTTGAAATCTGTCTTTCATTGAATGGCTCGGCATGCAGAAGAACTTTTCCGCCTGTGTTAATACCTTTGTGTCTTTGCGTTCTCTTAGTGCTTGTATCCTTCCCATTTTCTCCATCTCCACTATAGGTGTTCATTTCATTGCTCCTGTAATGACCCTAAGTGGCACTCAGCTCGAACCAGTTCTCATATACGGCACGTACTCTGCTAGATATGAGGCCTAGAAGTGCAACGCTCGTTTGACAATCCCAACGCACCCGGTTCAAATCACACCGTGTCCAGGTTGGCATACAGTAGGTTTTTTTCTTAGTGCGACCGCTCCTCTGCATACGAAAAGTAATGGCAACCTACCGTACTGCACACCTGCCAAGAATCTTATAACATCCAAATAGGTTGGTGGCTGAAAGAAGCGATGTTTTACAAAGGACATGCTATTTATATTTTGCTACATATTTTCCATCATTCATACATGGTACTATCATGACACTGTTCATATTTACTCAGTAATCAGTTCGAATTCATACTCAGTATCAAAGCGTTAGAATAGACGGAGTATGCTGAGCTGTCCCAAAAGGTTTTGAAGAATTAGATAAAACAACCCTTTGCACAAAACAGTTGTGAAATAAATGAGAAAATTAGATATTGAAATTGTAATGGCCATTTTTTAAGGCATAGTGGCATGTTAGCAAGCGTTTAAAGCGGCAAAGCTGATTGCGTCCAGCCTAACACAGCGTAGGAATTTTGGTAGCTAGAGGACGGTCCTTATGGTGTGGCAGAGCAGATCGTATTGATGTAGCTCTGTAACAGACGGTAAACAGGTCTGTTCTATTCTATTCACTCTACACTGACTGAAAGAAATTCAAAAAACACTATTTGAAAAACAACACAATACAACCATTTGCTTTATTCCTACACAATAGAAATGTCTACATAATATAAATTTCTCTTCACTCAATTCTCTCACACGGCTTGATAAAACACTCCTACAGCTAAATCGAACCTTATTAATACTGTTATCGCCCGGTTCTCTCTTCTTTCCTATATCTGGCCTGCTGTAGGTAGGTATGAGCAGAAAAAGTAAACTAATTTGATCGAACCTTGTGGCGGTATGTTCGTATTTTCTTAACCCAGGTGGTCGTCCGTGGTCCTGTTCCTCTTCTTTGGAGGTACATCAATGTGGTATAAACGTGATCGTTAAGACGATGCCAATGGGATCAATGGAAAACTGACTATAGATGCTACCGACGACTGTATTGACATGATATTGACGTGATCGTTCTGTTGATGTGATCAATGAAAGGCTGATTTTAGATGCTACTGACGACTGTATTTACATCCGATAAATAACCTTCCTTGCTGCTAATACCTGAAGATGTCCTATCTCGGCTGTTGTTCCTCGCTAAACCCTTTCTCTGTCCAAATTTGGCATTCTCATTCGCATCTTATCTCAGCGCAATCTCGATCTAATATCGTTCTGATGTGTCTCTCATTTGATGTGTCTCATCTGGTCTCCCTCTCATCTGATCTCCCCTCCCTGCGTGTTTCAATCTCAACTGCACCCTAAGCTCAACTGCCTCTCTCGGTGTCAAATATTTACTGCTCTCTTTGTTAGGCGTCCGGTTCGGAATATATATTTAAACCCAGATCTCGTGATCTCCAAACGACGCGCGCTTTGTGTGAGACACGTGGCTGAAATTATCTGCTAATTGTGTCAGATTACCTAAGACCACAGCTGTATGCATTGAGTCAACGCGTATGCCCTACGTTTCAGCTACTTACATTCTGGTGGGACTGAGTTCAGCTGCACTCACTGACTTGTTCCTTTAGTCCAATACCAAGAAAGCGAAAGAAAAGTGGTTGTCTACACACTTTCTATTCCTTCCATCCAACTCTGGTAAATGATCAGCTAAGGTCTGTTAAAATGGCGCTATTTCTTCTCACTGAAAAATAACCACAATTTGGCCGGCTTTCGCTTTCCCTGACTGGATTTCTATTTTTACAACAAATGCATTAAAAAAAATTAAAATTTTTTATTTTTTACCATTTAAAAAATTCTCTAATCCCCAAGGCGGTGTGCGTTGCACTGTGGTTTTTATTTTGCGCCTGACAACCCAGTGCATCCGCCTTCAGCATGCATTTTATGTAAGGATGTGCTTCCTCCCAAATTTTCTAATGGTTTGTTTCCCCGGGGTAACGGCCGGTGCTGTGATGGGGATCGAACCGAGCACCTTCAGCTTGTGAGCCATGTCACTCAACCACTAGCCCACGCCGTCTCCATTACAACAGCTGATTCAAAAACGGTTCCTTGAGACATTGAACTATATGTGATACGTATGACGAATGAGAACTATGTGTGACACGTATGACGAATGAGAACTATGTGTGACACGTGTGACGAATGAGAACTATGTGTGACACGTATGACGAATGAGAACTATGTGTGACACGTATGACGAATGAGAACTATGTGTGACACGTGTGACGAATGAGAACTATGTGTGACACGTGTGACGCTTGAGAACTATGTGTGACACGTGTGACGAATGAGAACTATTTGTGACACGTGTGACGAATGAGAACTGCGTGTGACGAATGAGAACTATGTGTGGCACGAATGATGAATGAGAACTATGTGTGACACGTGTGACGAATGAGAACTATGTGTGACACGTGTGACGAATGAGAACTATTTATGACACGTGTGACGAATGAGAACTGCGTGTGACGAATGAGAACTATGTGTGGCACGTATGGTGAATGAGAATTATGTGTGACATGTGTGACGAATGAAAACTATTTGTGACACGTATGACGAATGAGAACTATGTGTGACACGTGTGACGAATGAGAACTATGTGTGACACGAATGAGAACTATGTGTGACACATGTGACGAATGAGAACTATGTGTGACACGTATGACGAATGAGAACTATGTGTGACACGTGTGACGAATGAGAATTATGTGTGACACGTATGGCGAATGAGAACTATGAGTGACGCGTATGACGAATGAGAACTATGTGTGACACGTATGACGAATAAGAACTATGTGTGACATGTGTGACGAATGATGTTATTTTTACTAGATAACCTGAGATTTCCTGATATATCATTGAACTACATTTTTCTAGCAGTTTTATTTGTAATACTTAAGATGTCAAATTGATACTTTTACTCATTAGAATATTCAAAGTTTTCAAAGTGTGTTTCAAATGTTATTTTAGTGCAGTTTTGTTTAGTTTCGTGATTACGATCTGAAATTTTATTATTTTATAGTTGAGTGAAATTGTGTCAAATTTCATGTTATACAAGGGGCTTGTCTTGGAAGATCAGCAACATGGGAACGACCACACTTAAACTGCCTACACCAGTTTTTTTACAGAAGCATTCGAAGAACAGAGTTCCTCAAACACTGGTTCCATCTACCTGTGTATTTCTGTAGGTGTTTTTCCCTGCAACATCAAGGCTTTTATCACAGTTCTGGCCTCTGATTTCTCCATTGTTCTGACAAACCGATAGAACAGCAGGTCCGGTAAATGAGAGAAATTCCTACTTCCAAGTCTAGTACAAATTGAATGAGCTACATATGTGCCAAATGTTAACTTTCTCCTACTCCTTCATAGTCAGGGTAAAGACTTAAGACAAGCTCCTTGTAAGACAAGCTCCTTGTAATTCAGCAATGTCTGAGTATTGAGTGGAAATATCGTTTTAAAAAAATATAGGAGACGCTGTAGACACCAACAATAATTCTTTCGATTCAGTTGACTTTTTGTTAAAAAAACAATATTGATGCTTTTCTTTTGAACAAAAAGTGCATCTGAAAGGAAAAATACCATGCATAATGTACGCTGTTCAAAATTTATTTTACTGACAGTCAATTTAAAAAACCTACAAAAAATATACCCCAAAGTGTTTAATTTTATATCACTACACAATGAATTGGTAAATCTTTACGGCCCAGAAGACAAAGCCAAATCGTTCATTGAATGATTGGGTTTCATTGTATATAACTACCTCCAAACAGTATAGGAACAGACGGGCAGGTTGCTGCAACTGATTCTCGGTTTTCCAACGATCCCGCCTCCTTCTGAACGTTCAATGAGTCCATTGGCAAGAATTAAAACACGTCTGGGTAATTCTATGACCAGTAATAGACTATCAAATCTAGCTTCTATTTCAATTGAAAAGGACCTTTCTTCTAAGTAAGCTCAAGATCATGTGTTAAAGGAGAGGGTGATAGATATTTTTTCCCCAGAAATGAAAGAAAGATGCTTAGAACAGGTTTACAAGAAAGCTTAGACAACTCCGCAGAAGTGCATCGACACCATGAGTTTCAAGTACCTCATTCAGCACAAACACCAAGTATTTTTCAACATTTTTTCGACATTGTCAAGTGTACCCCTTGATGTTGATGACTCGGCTTACCCTCAAGTTTCACAATTTATTTGTTTAAAATTGACTATTTTCAGCTTATTAAATATTACTTTGCACGTATTCGTTTGATTGATATTTTTCACATACCGTCTTGACATCTAAAGCATCACTTCTGTCTGTTGTTCTCGCAAAAAACCAAAAAAAAAGACTACAAGAGTTACACGCCATCAACTATGTAAGACCATGTATCCTCTGGTTTTCGCTTCTAGTTTTCCTCGTCAGTATTTCATCGATCTGCTCACTCGTCTTTAATTCTCTGCTGGTTTCAATCCAGTGCATGTCTGATTACGTTGCCATGGTGTTCGGTGTGTTTATCATATCAATCTGCACGTTATCTCCGTCATCCGCAGCTGGTTTTTACCGCCCAGTCTTTGTTTGCTAGTACTTCCGACCGCGTGATACGACGCCCGCTGCAGAGATACCTTTCAATAGTCACAGACTGATTATAGCACACACGGCTGCTGCAAGGCACTGTGTACTCTTGCAATTATGGCTTATATAACAATACAAGTGCTCACCTATAGGTTGAAACTATAATTCTCTTCAAAGTGCTATGATTGGGACTCGACACACTTCTCCCAGTGTTAGAATCATTAAGAAAGACCTCTTTGGATCGGAGTACAGCTGGGTTGTCGTCTCATTCCGCGAAATGTCTTCTCATGACACTCTGAATCAGATGCGAAGAATGGGTGGGTGCGTTGTCATGATGAAGCTGCCAAGTTCCTGTTGTCCATAGGTCCGATTGTTTGCCACGGACAGCATCACTAAGGCGACGGATAACCTTCATGCAGCACTCTTAGGTATTATTTTGACCTTGTATACTCGTGATGCACAACCGCACGAAGTAAAAAAAAACGTTTAAATGACTTTGACATTGTGCCATTTCGTGATGAATGAAAACCCGACGGGCACTCACTGGACTCAACACTGAAAGGCTAACTGCCAGCGACTGACAGGCGCTCACTGGACTCAACACTGAAAGGCTGACTGCCAGCGACTGACAGGCGCTTACTGGACTCAACACTGAAAGGCTGACTGCCAGCGACTGACAGGCGCTTACTGGACTCAACACTGAAAGGCTCACTGCCAGCGACTGACAGGCGCTCACTGGACTGAACACTAACAGGCTGACTGCCAGCGACTGACAGGCGCTCACTGGACTCAACACTGAAAGGCTGACGGACAGCGACGGACGCAATATTCGGGCGGAAACAAAATAAACACATGCGCATGACGGTCCCATATTTCTCTATGTCGAAGTACAACACCAATGCTACATATTTCCGCAGAGAAAAAAATTAAGATGAGATACGTGTTGAACACACATCGTATACACCTGATTGGCATCATGTCAGTCTCGAGAGACAATGGACTTCACGCTAGAGAGAGAACGGACATTTATTTACCCTAGCTTCCGCCACAAACGTTTGTAGTCTACATATTGGCGCACCCTGTCTTCCCCTGCCTGCAGACCAACACATAAAGCCTGCCTCCAGCCGGGTCTGTTTTTGGCAAGTTCTACCCAGTTGCAGGTGTTCATATCCAACGCTTTCAGGTCACGCTTGCAAACATCTTTGTAGCGGAAGAAGGGTCTACGTTTGTTACGCTTGCCTGTGGTCAACTCTTCGTATATAATATCGTTTGGTATTCGCCCATCCTCCATTATGCACACGTGATCAAGCTACGCAAGCGGCGCTGACGTAGGATCGTAACTAAGCTGACAATCTTTGCACGGTCCAACACTTCGTTGTTAGTCACTCTGTCACTCCATGCAATTCCAAGTATGCGTCTCAGGCAGCGCTTATGAAACGCATTTAGCCTTTTTTTCATTTGAGGCATACATAGTCCATGTTTCGCTGCCATAGAGCTGGGTACTCATCACACATGATTTGTACACATCAACATTTGTGGAGATGGTCAGCATATTGTTATTCCACACTCTCTGTGAGAGCCTGGCAAATGCTGATGAGGCCATTCCTAATCGTTTCTGCAGCTCTGCGTCTAGTGAAAGGTTGTTGGTGATGATAGATCCGGGGTAGTTGAAGTGATTTACTACCTCCATATTTTGATCGCTCAAGACAATTTCTGGTGGATATGCACCTTGAGCCATCATTTTTGTCTTTTGTACGTAGATGGTGAGTCCAAACAGATCACAGGATTTTGCTAACCTGTTAATGAGGATCTGTAATTCGGCTTCGGTGTGGGCGACCTGGGCAGCATCGTCTGGGAAGGCCATATCCCGAATGATAGTCTCCCTTCTCTTACTTTTTGCTCGCAGTCTGGTTAGATTGAATAGTCTACCATCTGACCTAGTATGCAGAAAGACCCTCTCTGTAGCAGTTCCAAAAGCGTGTCTAAGTATTATCGCAAAGAAAATGTCGAATAGAGTCGGAGCCAGGACACATCCCTGTTTAACTCCGCTGTTAATGTCGAAGGCCTCAGATTCCTGACCGTCATGCATCACTGTACCTTTCATGCCCACATGGAAAGACCTCATCATGCTCAGTAGTTTAGGTGGGCAGCCAACTTTAAACAATACTTGAAAAAGACCCTATGTATTTACCAAATCGAAATCCTTGGTGAGGTCGATGAAGGCAAGAAATAGTGGTCTGTGTTGTTATCTGCATTTCTCTTGTAATTGTCTCAGTGGAAAGACCATGTCAACTTTGGACCGTTCTGCGCGAAAACCACACTGAGGATACACAGTCACCGAGCTATCGCAACCTGCTGAGGATGATGCGAGCATACACTTTGCCTGCGGGGTTGAGGAATGATATTCCCCTGTACTTGTTCCAGTCTCCTCTGTCTCCCTTGTTCTTGTAAATGGTGATCCCCTCAAGTCCTGTGATACCGCCCCCTTATCCCAACACTGACAGATATGTTCGTACAGGCAGTGAACAAGTACGTTCACCCCAATATTTGATGATTTCTGCTGGAATGCTATCTCTACCGGTTGCCCTTCCCACTGCCATGCCCTCGATAGCTTTTTACAAATCATGTATGCTTGGTGTCGTCAAATTCCTGCAACACCTGCAGAATCTCAATTTCGCTGAGAGCAGATTCTTCCACTACGTTATTACAGGTGTACAAGACTGAGTAGTGTTCGCCCCCCCCCCCCCCCATCTCATCATTTGCATATTCCTGTCCAGAATAATCTCACCTGTCACAGATTTAAGAGGCGCTGTATGCTTTTTTGTTGGTCCAAATGCTGTATTTATGACATTGCCATGATGTTACCAGTATCCGCTGCCGACTGTATAGACTCACAGAGTTGAAGCCAGTAGTAGTTTGCACATTTCCTTGCCAGTCTCTGAACTGTACTTTTTGCGGATTTGTAATTCTCCAAGGTCGTGCTTCTCGGGGAAATCTTAAACTCCAGGTGAGTAGATTTAATGGCAGCTGCAAGGATGGTAGACTCAAACCAGTCAATTCTCCTCGTTGTCTTCTTTCCAAAGACTGTCAAGGCTGGGGTGTGTATTAACCCTCAAACGTGTTCCCACTTTTCTGTAGCACTTCCAATAGTGCGCTGTTTTGCCATTAATTTAGAGAGGGATTTTGTGAATTCTTCCACCCTTTCAGGAATATCAGTTCATAGACACAACGTCTATGCGGCATTTACCCACAGGTCTTGCGTGATGGATCTTCTTGTGCTGGAGTCCGCAGCAGACCAGTGAGTGGTTAGTATCGCAGTCAGCACTGCGAAAAGTGCGGGTTTGCAAAACATGTTTCAGTTCAGACCGTCTATTGATGATCAGGTCCAGCTGACGCCAATGTTTGGAGCGATGATGTCTCCAGGATATTTTTTGTTGGGGCTTTGTCTGGAAGAAGGTGTTAGTGATGCACAGATCGTGGTAGTCACACAGCTCCAATAGCCACTGTCCATTTTCGTTCATCTTTCCAACACCAAACTTTCCCATGCATATAGGCCAGGAGTCATGTACGGTGCCCACCCGTACACATAGGCCAGGAGTCATGATCGGCGCCCACCCTTGTGTTGAAGTCACCAAGTAGAATCAGGTGCTGCTCACTAGGGATCCTTGTGATGAGTGAGGTCAGCTGCTGATAGAACTCATCCTTGGAGAGACTAGTGGCGCCAAGTGTAGGAGCATACACGCTGATCAGATTAACTATGGCATTGGATTATTTTGAGACAAAGAGATAGTAACCGCTCTGTGCCCTTTTGGCATATCTCTGCCGATCATTGAAAGAAGTTTTTAACGACAAAGCCGACGCGTGTTCCCTGACGCCCTCCACTCCCTTCCCTTCCCAGAACGTGTAGTTCTTCTCCACGAGAGACCCAGACTCAGCCAGACGCGTTTTTTAGGTCACGATGTCAACTCGAAGCCTTTTGAGTTCCTGGTCTATAATCGAGGTTTTGCGAACATCCCTTAACGCTTGTAGGTCCTCCGTCATACCTGTGGTCATGGTACGTACGTTCCAGCAACCACGCCTCATTGTAGGCTTCTTTGCTGAAGGTTGAGTTCTGACGTGAACCCTCACTAGTGCCTGCCTGGGCATACTGATGTAAGGACCACTGTTGCCCAGTCAGAAGCCGCCCCCCCCCCACCTCTCCACGCAGCCGGTGTATCCAAGGGAACAAGTCGGTACTGCTTGGCACCGGAGGCGTCGAAGGATTTGTCAGACTGGCATTGAGTACAGTGCCTGGCTCCCTAAGAGACTCCGGCTCCTCATTCGATCTCTGGGTTAATTCCAAAGCCTTTACAACTTTGAAATGGGACTAAGACAATCTAAGAATAGGCACCTGGAACGTCAGGAGCCTATACCAGGGAAAGTTGTTTATGATTGGAAAAGAGATGGAGAGAACAACGATAGATTCTCTGGGAGTCTCTGAACACAGATGGACCTGTCAAGGGCACTGTATCAGCACATCAGGAGAAACATTCATATACTATGTGATGGACAAGGGTGGAAAAAGCGGGTTAGACTTCATCATGTTAAAGAAGACGGCACCTTCACTTCTCGATTGCAATCCAGTTAACCACCGAATATTTGTAATCAGACTAAAGATGAAAACAGGAAATTTCACAATAATTCAATTTTATGCACCAACATCAGCAGCTGATGACTGCGAAATGGAAGATTCCTATGATACCTTACAAGAAACAAGGGAACACGTAGAAAAAAAGAGACATATTGATCATCACTGGATATACACATATACATATATATGTATACGTCGACGGACGGCTGGCTACGGTCTGGGGTAGAATAGGCAGCCTCACTAGTTTCTACAGGTGGAGGTGTAACACCTAAGAAACAAACGATAACAGAAAGTTTAGATTCTCGACAGGCGGTGAGAATATTTCTGTAACATACTTAAGAGTTCATCATCCATAAATGAAGAGGCCATTCAACGTATTCTTCAGGCAGAAATGAATATAGCCATTGATGAGCTCATCACTGAAGATGAAGTAGACACGGTCATCAAAGCTCTTTCTCCTGGTAGTCTCTTGAACTGACGCAATACCAGCAGTGGTATATACAGCAGTAGGAACATGTTGATAGTGCATATCTACAAAATCTAAGTTAATCTACAGCAGTGTGACAATCACCGCGGAATTTCCCTGCTGCCAATTACCGGCAACATTTTCGCGTGCATTAATCTCAATCAGCTGAACAAACCATCACCTCCCAGAAAATCAGTGTGGATTCAAAGCTGGTCGATGAACTGTAGACATATTTGCAGCGCGTCAGCTACAATAACAATGTCGAAAACAAAACTGTGATCTGTAAACTACGTTCATCGACCTCACAAAAGTATTTGATACGGTTAGCAGAGGTTGACTATGACATATCATGTCCAGATTTGGCAGCTCTGAAAATGTGTTACCCTCGTGAAGCAGCTCCACGAGGGCATGCGCGCACGTGTAATTGACAGCGGCTTGACCTCTGCATCATTCGAGGTCAACAACGGCGGGAAACAGGGATGTGTACTCGCGCCGAAACTACTCAACACAATGTTTTAAGCTGTGCTGGCGGACGCCTTCAAGGACACCGAGTATGGCATACCAATAAATCATGGACGGGGGTTTATTCAATCCCCTCTGCTTGAATGAGAAGACCTAGGGATTGCGCGACACGGTATGCGAACTCTTGTTTGCAGATGACAGTGCTCTTAGCGGTTGCTCAGAACGGAATATGCAGGAGGGCATAGACCGGTACTCTGTTGCTTGTGACATCGTTGGCTTGACCATTAGCATAACGAAAACCGAGGCCAAATACCAACCGGCGCCTGATACAGAATATAGTCAGTCAGTGGCTACAGTGTGGGGGCAGAAATTACAAGCGGTTGAAAAAAGTGTTTACCTAGGATGTACGATGTCGAGATCAGTGACTTTTGCTGATAAGCTGTCTAATAGAATAGCAAATGCCAGCACAGCCTTTGCTTGGATGGGCTCAACAGTGTGGGAACGTCGAGGAATCAGCATAACGATTAAGCTGAAGGTCTGCCATGCCACCATTCTTCCCACCCTGTTCTAAGCGTGTGAGAGCTGGACTGTCTACGCTGGTGACACAAGAAGGCTAACTCATTTCCACATGAATTGTCTGAGACGAATACTGCATATTCACAGGCAGAACCATATCACAGATAATGAAGTGCTATCCAGAGCCAACATATTAGGTATTCATGCACTTTAGCCAAAAACCCAACTGAGTTGGGCTGTCTACCTTGTTCGAATGTCAAGCGTAAGACTTCCAAAGAGGTTCCTGTACCTCAAACTGAAGGAGAACGATCACTGGGACGTCCAAAAAACGTTTCAAGGACGGTCTGAAGGAGTACTTTAAGAGCTGTCAAACGGACATGGGAAAACCTGGCTCAAAACCGTTCAACATGGAAGAGTGTGGTCACAAACCTTACCTAGTCTTTGACCTTTACCAGCCTACCTACAGGGCAGCAATTGTTTGTTTGTCGGAGTTGTCTCACACAGGAACGCTGTTTTACTAAACTGTTAGACCTCTTACTCGGTCAGGGCTCCTTACAAGCGAGTATATTGTAGTTTGACCTGGCGAATGAGACTGTTACCAGGGAATGGTCAATACTATGTATAGCTTCTGGTTTGTTAAGAGTAGCATAGATGCCGCCTAACAGGCTGCGGGTGTACTTTGTTCTAGTAGTTAAGTCTATTACGATGGACTCACACATCGGTTAACCACCCTCCAAGCAACTGGTTGTATACAGACTCTGCAGAGTCTTCTAAACCAGTATAAAGACGCTAAGTTAAACCGCTTTGAAATCAGCGAGGGCCTCCGTATTCAGGAAGCCCAGAATAGATGCGCTATATGAAGTCTAGAGCAAATGGAATACCAGAGGCAGCTGCGGACTATGTTTGCCAATCGTGTCATCGATCTTTCCGCTCGCATACTCGAGGATGCAATTTGGCATTTAAAGATGTTGGCAGTCCTTATTGACGACGATCGACGAATTATTATTATTATGTATAAATAAACATATATAAATAAATACATATAACATTGTTCAACATATTATTTTCTGTGTAGTTGATGTGGCTAATTTTGTTGATATCTGCCTAATAGTTTCCATTTAGTTCACTACTTATACCTTTGTTCAAACAGTATTTACAAATGTTGACTGACCAACCAAGCAGTGAGCGCATTATAAATCCAACCCCGTGTATTGTTCTTCTACCTATTGGTACATAGCCCGTTATCGACACATAATTGTTGTGTATTTGCATTATCGAATTTCCGTGTTTCCTACAGTCGGCCAATCCTTAGATGTGAATGTCATGATCCTCCATGAAGGAAACCATCTGTGGCCTTGAGTCCTAGACACATTTCAAGTAGCCACTTTTTACGTCAGCTCAGTGTGTGTCCTTCACCTTGCCTTGGTTGTCGATTTCATCGTACGCATGTTTCTCACCGACCTTTTTTACTTTGCATTCTTTTTAAAACACAACTACCAACAATTAACGTACTTATTGAGTTTATCTCGCATTTATTTCACTTGTGTGGCCTCAATACTATGCCTTATCTGTTTATTCCTTATCGGATCTCTTGAGGTTCTGTTTGGTCGCTGATTAAGGCATATTTCACGTGTATTGATTTGGTTTTTTCTGTTGTTTCACATCCAAGTTTTGAATAAATACCGTCCTTATCAGTAACGTGTAAAACCGTTCGTTGAATGTTTGAACAATTACTGATAGGTGAAAGGTCGTGTTGCAGCTTGTTGAATTATAGATTTAGCTTATCTTTGCAATCTTCAGTCTCTTGTAAACATGTTTCTTTAGAATCGTATTTCTACTCTGTTTGAAACGTATTTCGTTAGAATCATGTTTCTTATGTTTTAAAAATATTTCTTGAAATCCTGTTTCTTATTTCTTGGAAACATATTTGTTGAAATCGTGTTTCTCCTGTAAGTTTCTTCTTGTCCATTTCCGTTTTTATTTTTACTTATTTTCAAACGTTGATAGTCAGCAAAAACACTTCAGCTAGGGCAGTACATTATTGCTTTGCGTCGTTGATTGATTGAACCTGCATATATGATAATTAGTACAACACATGTGTTCATCAAGGTGTTATATAAATCCATGTCGGAACTCAACGTCCCTTTCATATACATTGGTACTACACTCCACGAATGAGAAATGAGGTTCTCAATGTCATATTATTACTACACTCCACGAACGACAGATGATGTTCTCAACTTCATATTACTACTACATTCCACGAACGACAGATGATGTTCTCAACTTCATATCAAAGCCTTGTCTGTGTCGGATGCTCATGGTGACGATGATCTGAGAAGCCTGTGTTGCATTACAGCATGGAAGAAACAGGAAGCTCTCCTTCAGTTTGCCCCTTGATGATAGAAGAGCTAATGAAAAGCCGCTACCAGAGATATTTCGCGGAGAGTGAAGAACTTATTACAAAAAACTTTAAAAACACAAATGTCTTTGTTAATGTCGACGGTTTTTCACAAATGGAAAAAGTGAACAATGGTTCAGAGAACCGACTTTATTACATCCGGTGTGTCTATATGTCTCTAGTCCCTTCCATTGATTCGATTGCTCGCCCGTCAACAGAGCAAGATCTCCTTACATATTGTACCGGCTCAGAAACTTTTCTCCGACTTTGTCGGGTACTCATTTACACTGACAATGGCCTTCTTGTTGCGTAATGCTGAACAAAAATCAAAGCTTCCCCATCGTCAAATCGATTAACTCTGTCAGTGTGACGAAATCAACTACGTCTAATATTTGTCTTCAGAAGGTTGGGACATGACCAACTCTAGATATACTCAAGAATGTCATGGTTGGGATGTTCAAAACCTTATTAAAATATATATTATACGAGTATATATCAGCTCTGGCAGGTACATCAGGTCATAAAATGAAATGTAGTTTTTTTAATGCTTTGCGTCATTTTGTGTGCATGAAGTATACCTTTTAAAAAGAATACGTCTTTACTGGCAAACACATTTACGTAATTGTTCGAAAACAGTAGTGGGTGTGGCTGTCTTGTTGTTGACATTTAAGTGATGTGGATAAGATTCTGGGGATAACATAATACCTAGGTAGGTGATGTTATCAACTGCTAGATCTTGACTTTGGTACCCAACAGGCCTGCGGGAGAATGTGTCTCCGAGGTTACCTAGACTTTGGAGTACTATGTATATGTGTGGAGTCCTTATCGTAGAGGAGATATACATATGATGGAAAGTATACAAAGAAGAGTGGGATTCCGGAATTACAGTTACGAGGAAAGACTCAGAAATACCGGCTTACAGTGCTGTGAAAAAAACAAAAACAATTCGAGGTGACTTAACACAGGTTTATAAGATAATCCCAGGAAAGGTTAAATTAGACTATAACAAGTTTTTCAAAATGCAACCACCCACGAGAACAAGAGGGCACAGATACAAACTAGCTAAAGAAAGGTCCAGATTGGATACATTCTCGAATTGTATCTAAATCCGACATCAATATATCCACTTCCGCTTTAGATGAGACACTACTGCATAGTTTTGTGTCATCAGCAAATTTTGCAATCATGGATCTCATATCAATGTCCAAATCATTTATATATACCAAGAACAAAATTGGTCCCAAAACCGAGCCCTGTGGCACACCACTTTTCACTCCACTCAGAGTACTCCTTATTTATGCCCACCCTCTCCCTTCTTCCCGTTAACCAATTTTCAATCCATTTGGCAACTTCCCCACCTATTCCATGCGATTTTAACTTTCGAAATAATCTTTGATGAGGTACTCTATCAAAGGCCTTTGCAAAGTCTAGATAAATAACATCCACTGGCTCCCCTTTATCTATGATTTTAGTAACCTCCTCCATGAATTCTAATATATTTGTTAAGCATGCTCTCCCTCTAGTAAACCCATGCTGACTATTTCTAATTAGATTAAATTTGTCTAAATGCATTACAATGTTTTCTTTGATTATTGACTCTAACAATTTACAGACTATGCTCGTTAAACTCTCCGGTCTATAATTTGCTGGATCTGATTTTTTGCCTTTTTTGAATAAGGGGATCACTCCTGCATCTTTCCAATCCCGTGGAACAATCCCTTTTGTAAGTGATTGAGAACATAATATAGCCAATGGTTTTGCTAGTTGGTCTCTAATTTCATACAGCAATTTTTATGAATACCATCTTGACCTGGACATTTATTCACTTTCAACCCCTCCAATTTAAAAAAAACCCATTTCCTCTGTAAAACAGATTGATCATCCTGCTGTATCCATGTCTCTTTGAAAAATATCTATAGGCTCTGGGATCTCGGAGCAGTCCTTCTTTGTGAAGACTGTGCCAAAGTACTGATTGAGCAGATTAGCTGCCTCCCTATTCTCACTTATTATTTTCCCTGTACTGTCTATGAGAGGGCCTACTTTGTCTTTCGTTCTTTGTTTATTTCTAACATAAGAGAAGAAGCTTTTACTGTCAGTCTTGATTCTCTGAGCAAGTTTTTTTTCAAAGTCTATTTTTGCTGTTTTATTCGCTTTCTGAGATATGTTCTGCTTGTCCAAATATTTTACATATGTTTCTTTTGATTTACCTGCCTCTATATATTTGTTCCATGCTTTATTTTTTGCTCTTCTACATTTCACTACAAATCTAGTTATCCACTTTTTACGCTTGGGGTTTACCTCCCTACATGGAACACATTCCTCTTTTAGCGTTTCTAGAACTGTTTTAAAACTTTCTTACTCCTGTTCAACATCTGTTCCTACGACAATATCTTTCCAGATTATGTGGTTCGTTGCCTCTTTCATCCTCTTAACATCTGCCTTAGAGTAGTCGTATGTTCACGTGTTTATGTTTATTTCTTTCCCTACAAAAAGATCCCAACGGATGATTTGATGGTCACTTGAGCCAAACAGTTCCCCAACGGTAACGTTTTCAATCATATTTTCCTCTGTGGTAAAAACTAGGTCGAGTATGTTTTTGCCTCTGGTGGCTGCTTCTACATGTTGAATTAAAAAATTGTCAGTTATGCACTTAACAAAAGGTTTTGACTCTACAAGTGCTTCTGCCATATCCCATTTTATTTCTGGATAGTTGAAATCTCCCATTAATAATAATTTCCCTTCACTTGCCTTTGCTATGCTACTAATCAGCTCCTCATCTTCCTCTTTTTGACTTGATGGACATCTATAGCTTTCTCCAATCACTGTTTTTTCACCCCCACTTTCTATTTCTCCCCATACACTTTCATTTTTGTTACCACATGATAAATAATCTTTGATCGTTATATTAACAGAATTTATACAGTATAATAAAACGCCACCTCCCTTAGTCTTGTCTCCAATTATCCTATCTTTCCTTAACATTGTATATCCCTCAATTTCAAGTTCATTATCTGCAAATCTCCCCATATGTCCATGATTCTGTTAACCCTATTATATCTGATTTTTCTTCTTCTACATACAGTTCCAATTCTTCTCTTCTATTTACTATGCTTCTCACATTTGCATAAAAACATTTTAGTTTGAAATGTTGTTGGTTTTCCTCTTTTTGCTTCTGCTTTATCATTTTAGTGTTTGCTTTTCCACTATGTATTTCACACTTCCCTGACACCAACTTAACCCTTTGACTACATCCTCTATAGCACCCTATTGTAGGCCTATCTTTAGTCTCATACTTTATAGGCCGTACTAGTTTAAATTTCTAACACAATGATAGAACATATACTTTGCTTCAACATGCTGTCCTATCTCATTTAGATGTAAACCTCCCCTATCTAACATTTTACTTTTGTCTACTTTAACATCAATAAATTCCATTCCCATGTCCGCACACATCACCTGTAACCTAAGGTTGATACCTATTATTTTGCTATCTAGATAGTCTGACCCATCTGCTCTGTCTAAAATGCCCATCATTGTGACCTTTCTAAACTTTTTTTTTCCTTAAGTGTTCTCATAAGACTTTTTTATTTATCCATAATTATTTCTGAACCATCTCTCTTTATGTTATTTGTTCCTACCAATACTTCCACATGACTGTTTCCTTTCTCATCTAACCTCTTTATTCTCCCCTCTATATCCTCTATTTTTGCTCCCCCAATATCCATTCTTTAAAACATGTTGTGTTGTTTAGACAAATGTCTGCCAACCTCTCTCACCATTGAATCTCCTACTACCAATACTGACCCCTCACCTATATGTGCATACTTCTCTCCAAAGCTCTCTGCCCTGTGAGCTGTTTCCTCACTCAAATTTCCCTTACTTCCTTGACTACACCTTGACTGCAGCTTCTTTAAAATTTCCTCCATTTTCACTTCATCTGCCTCTTTTCTATCTCCTCCAATCTCTTCTCATTTTCCCTTATATTGCACTCCATTTGTGCCTGCCTCTCTTCAACTCTACAGATGCTACATAAAACGGTTCCTTCATCTTCCAACGTTGTAGAAATACTAACATTTTCGCCACACATATCACATAATCTGACTTGGCCTTTCCTCGCAGCAGTTCTTCTCGTCTTAGTGGCCATACTAATTTTGCTATTTATTTCCGTTAGCCAATTAGTTATATTAATACCTAATAAAATGTATACTTCTTAAAGCAACGCCAAAAAAACAAAACAAATGTCGCTGGTATTTACCTTTCTACAAAGTATCGCTAACGACTAGGCCTAGTGTTACTTGAGTACTTGTGTTACTTCCGCTCACTGTTCCACGCTATTTAATTATGTTAAGTCACTAACTATCTGTTATAACAAGGCCACTATATTTGAAAATACGTATGCTACAATCACAACTATGTTATTATTACACAAATTAATTTTCAACACTAATACTTATCTGAAACGTTATAAATCTCTGTTCTGTCAATTCAAACCAACCACCATCTTGAACAACCGGAAACGTTTCACTGGTTGTGTACATACTCTGATGCGTCTTCTAAACCAGTATAGAAACGTTAAGTTAAGTTACCGAAGCCAAGTTCGGCATCGATGTAATGTTTCCGTTTAGAGACAATCAGTTCAGTTTAAGTGCCATCTCCGCATCAACGGTCGGCTGCAATCGTTCACCAACACTCTTTGTGTCTTGCCTTGATGATACAATATGCCAGGCTTTCCCCTGCCAATGTTCTGATGTTATCCTTAGGCTTCCCCTGTCAATGTTCTGATGTTATCCTTAGGCTTTCTCCTGTCAATGTTCTAAGGCTTTCCTTATTCTTTCCCCTGCCAATGTTTTGATGTTATCGTTTGCCATGACCAGATGGCCATGTCGTTTCCATGATATGATTGCTAACCTCTGGCACGTTTATGCTCGACTTTTCCTCATTTTGAGATGAGCAAAATATGTTTACTGTCTGACTCTTGATTTCTTTCATCAAAATATGTTTACTGTCTGACTCTTGATTTCTTTCATCAAAATGTGTTTACTGTCTGACTCTTGATTTCTTTCATCAAAATATGTTTACTGTCTGACTCTTGATTTCTTTCATCAAAATGTGTTTACTGTCTGACTCTTGATTTCTTTCATCAAAATATGTTTACTGTCTGACTCTTGATTTCTTTCATCAAAATATGTTTACTGTCTGACTCTTGATTTCTTTCATCAAAATATGTTTACTGTCTGACTCTTGATTTCTTTCATCAAAATGTGTTTACTGTCTGACTCTTGATTTCTTTCATCAAAATATGTTTACTGTCTGACTCTTGATTTCTTTCATCAAAATATGTTTACTGTCTGACTCTTGATTTCTTTCATCAAAATATGTTTACTGTCTGACTCTTGATTTCTTTCATCAAAATATGTTTACTGTCTGACTCTTGATTTCTTTCATCAAAATGTGTTTACTGTCTGACTCTTGATTTCTTTCATCAAAATATGTTTACTGTCTGACTCTTGATTTCTTTCATCAAAATGTGTTTACTGTCTGACTCTTGATTTTTAAAATAAATTCTCTAGGCACACCTAACTGCTAAGAAATTTAAAAAAAATTTTTTTTTCTTTTCGACAATGTGCACCCTCTAATATACCCACGTTTAAAATGCATTAACTATCCTTCTCAAATGTGTTTCGTCCTGGTCCATGTTTCTACTTCACACAGTAATGACGAGTTTAAAACATGAACTTTCATTTTTGTTCGGTGAGAGACAAGCAGAAAGCTAACAATATGTTTACAACTGTCAACACTAAACACAATAAATGCTATAATGTTTTGTTCATTGATACACCGATACGCCGATCACACTTTATTAATACGATGATCTTGTTCTAACAAAACCGCCAGCATGATTATGTGTCACTTAACTTAACACTTAACTTAACATCTTTATACTGGTTTAGAAGACCCTGCAGAGTCAGTGTCGGTCTGACATGTTGTGTTAGCGGAACGTCAGCCTACCACTTCCGGTCCCTTGTGTTGCATTTCAGTTTTGTTCCGCCTCTAGTTCTGATTTGAGAACCATTGAGAATAAACAATGCCAATGTCGGATTTAGACTTGGGGAGGGCCTAAGCAATATAAATCTTGGAGGCCTCCTGGTAATAAATGACACCAGAAAGTCTCACATAACTTGAAACAATATACTGGTATGCCTTTAAATTATTTACTAGCAAGACATTTAATGGGCAAAATATGGGTAGAAAGACTAACGTCTGGCTATGCAAAATATACTGATCAGACATGTTAGTCAGGGTCAGGCAAAATATACTGATCAGACATGTTAGTCAGGGTCAGGCAAAATATACTGATCAGACATGTTAGTCAGGGTCATGCAAAATATACTGATCAGACATGTTAGTCAGGGTCAGGCAAAATATACTGATCAGACATGTTAGTCAGGGTCAGGCAACATATACTGATCAGACATGTTAGTCAGGGTCATGCAAAATATACTGATCAGACATGTTAGTCAGGGTCAGGCAAAATATACTGATCAAACATGTTAGTCAGGGTCATGCAAAATATACTGATCAAACATGTTAGTCAGGGTCAGGCAAAATATACTGATCAGACATGTTAGTCAGTGTCAGGCAAAATATACTGATCAGACATGTTAGTCAGGGTCAGGCAAAATATACTGATCAGAAATGCTAGTCAGGGTCATGCAAAATATACTGATCAGAAATGCTAGTCGGGGTCAGGCAAACTATACTGGTCAACACCATCACTCAGCTTCCTAGTAGCCTTCCCTGGAAACAGGCTGTTTTCATGGCAGCCTGGCTAACTGGGTGAGGAATCGACGTGATCCCCGTTGTAGTGGTTGACACGCAGATCAAGCTATGCATAGCACAGCCGCATGGAGGACTCCGGTCCACCTTCATCAGCATGCCCGGGATGTGAATAACGTTTCTGCAACCCGCCACTTAACGTTCTTATCAGGGCGCACAAAAGAGTAACCTACTTATTTGGGGCATTCAAGACAACAATGGGAACCATACCATTTTTTTTCCAAATGAAAATTGCAGGCTCTTACTGATTGTGAGTCCCTCAGTGGTAGCTTATTTAGCGTAGGCCTGAAGGCTGTACTGCACCCAGTGCTCCAAGGTCACCCCTTTTGAGATAAGCGTTTCAGCTGGGCTCAATGTTTCAGGTATGCGTAAATTGTTCTTTATATAACATGTATATAACAAATAGAATTCACGAATGATTAATTTAGTGAAGAAAATGTATATAGTATTGTAATATTAGACATACGTGTGTATAATATGATTACATTAAATCATGTAAATAGCATTGCTGCATCGGAACCATTTGCCTGCAGTATAGTTACATTATAAATATATGTCTGCAATACATTATGTTAGAAACATACGCATGTAGCGTTGTTACATTGGAAACATATGTGAAAATTACTTGTACATTAAAATTATTAATGTAGCATCGGGACCATATGTGTGCAGTATAGTTACATTAGAAACATGTACATAACACAGTTAAATTGGAAACGTATGTATGTAGCATTGTTATACTTTGCTAGGGTCTGTGTAAGGGTGCTTGGTGCCTTATATTATCCATCTACCGTGTGCACACGAATGTATATTTTCATTGTCTGAAACAAAGATAAGATATTTATTATCTAGTTTTGAAATACAAAAACTCCTGGTACGAAGTATAGGTTCTTAGTCGACCTGTAATTAGATTCTTAGTCGACCTGGAATTAGATTCTTAGTCGACCTGTAATTAGATTCTTAGTCGACCTGTAATTAGATTCTTAGTCGACCTGTAATTAGATTCTTAGTCGACCTGTAATTAGATTCTTAGTCGACCTGGAATTAGATTCTTAGTCGACCTGGAATTAGATTCTTAGTCGACCTGGAATTAGATTCTTAGTCGACCTGGAATTAGATTCTTAGTCGACCTGGAATTAGATTCTTAGTCGACCTGGAATTAGATTCTTAGTCGACCTGGAATTAGATTCTTAGTCGACCTGGAATTAGATTCTTAGTCGACCTGTAATTAGATTCTTAGTCGACCTGCACTTCTACAGGGGGTGGATGCTCATTTACAGGTCCTAGCTCTAGTATGAGCTGGATGTAGCCGGGAGGAAGATTTTTGCTTAGCGGGCAAGGATCGAGCAGCTGTGGGAGTCCATGTTAATAGACTCAAACACTAGAACAAAGTAGACCCGCAGCTTGTTAGGCGTCATTTATGCTGATTTTAATAAACCACCTAACAATGGCAGTTGTTATGCCATGTCAGATGGTTACGACATGCCATCTGTATGACAGTAGTGCTATTCTTGTCCTTGTCATACACAAAGACTCCGGCGGTCACTCGAGTCTGATTTAGAAATTCGGGAAAAGTTGCTATGAAGGCACTGTCAAATATGTATAGTAGCAGTAGTTCAATACAATTTATTGGCTCTGTAACATTGTACGATCGTTTCCAAACCAATATATTATCTCTGGGTAGTGAACCAGTCAAATAACCACGATATAACAATCACATTGGTAATTATGGATAAAAACATGTATATGTTCTTACTATCTGATCATAAGCGAAATGATATTATAGTTAGTTTTTGTGCTAGGAATATAAAACAGATGATGATATACCAAACAAGCGATTCTTCATAGTTTACAAGTTTGTCGTGGAAAAGGGTAAAACGGAATTGGTAAGCACAGCCCTGACACAAAATCGTGTACAGACACGATCGCAGTCGACGTGGCACTCAATGATGTCGGTGATTCTGCGCTCTTTTATTTTGGTAAATCACAAACTCACGTCTGGAAATCAATGCTACGCCAGTTTCATAATGGATCGATAAGGCCAACAATCCATCAAGTCGCTGTAGCACTTTGACGAACGGAAGTCTATATTTTATGAGTTTAAGCGCGGAAAGCTGCGTGCGTCACTTGCCATATTAACTGTAACTGCCTCATATCCTGTTTACCTTTTAAATGAACCATAATAAAATATGAATATTCAAATATCGTGTTTGTTTTGCAATTTTAGGGTTAAATTACAAGAATACATAAAAGTTACTTATATATGAAGATGGTTAAATTTATCAAGTTGTCTACGTTAGAAACCAGGAACAAGGGAACGAAGGACTAGAGGTATAAACAGCTCGGCATACAGACAATACACGTTAAGACATGTTCATACAGAGATCTGCACATTTTTTACCAAGATCTTTAAGCCATCTCTGTAAAGAAATACAAGACATGTTAATATACCGATCTACATATTTTCACCAAGATCTATAAGCCATATGTGTAAATACATACAAGACACGTTAATACAGAGGTCCGCAAATCTTCTCCAAGATCTATGTCATCTCTGTAAAGACATATAATGAAGACATACATAAAGACATACACATATTTTCTAAAGATCCAGGGTTTATTTACATAAACACGAACACTTTGATACACATGTCTACATATTTCCTCCAGATCTAGAAGTCTTTCGAAAAGTTAAGCCGTCAAAGCCACCACTATAATGACTTGACTTGATCTGTAGAGGTTTCTTAACACCATATGCTGAGACATGTAAATGTATGCACAACTCCAAAACATCAATCTATATCTTTCCTTTGATATCATTACAAGTTGTATGAAAACGTGTTAGTTGTTACCTGACAATTTATCGAGTTGGTTCAGTTAAATGAGTATCTTATTTGCAAATTAAAAGCTCGTCAATGTAATTGCTTGTTCCTGTTTTCTGGAACCATAAATGGGTTTTCCGGGAGTTTAACATGACCTGAGGTACCTGGTATACTCTTTCTAGTTTTTATTGTATCCCTGCATATAAAACCTGGTCCATTGTCACCTAGTTTATTCTTGTTGAGCTTGTCTGTTTACTAATGTCTAATAGAAGTGTATTGCACATTGATAATATCGCCAGAAACTGTCGCATAAAGCACGTCTCAAAGAAGACTGTCATGCTGGCGAATGATGTAAGCAGTTTTGTTTTGCTGAGAACACAGAGCTATCTCTGCTGGTAGATTCTTTTTGGAAGTATCGAAGATGTTCCTGAGTGAAGTGTCCCTGTATTACCGGTGAAGCAGTTCCAGCTGGAGCATGGGCGTTAAGGCAGGGATGATTGGGCCGGCGACTCTGAGAACAAAGATACATGACTGTGTGCCAAGGTCACTCACCGTCTCGACACTAAGTCGACAAAGGAAAACGGGGAGTTCAGGAGAAGAATGTGTCTGGTACAGGTAGGGGTTAGGAACTGACCGCTCTGGCGTTCCGATACGGGCATTGGGGCGTTAGTGACAGACAGAGGCCATCAGGTCTTGCTGCGACATATTAGAGGGACAGGAATTCAGAGTGATTCGTTCCAATAACAACTAGTTGGAAGTAGATGCAAACTAGAGTGATGACTGAGTCAGACAACCTACATAAGACCATTGGACAGCCCTGATACTGCTTGAGACTCTATAATACTAGACAAAGTTTAACTCAAGCAGACTGGCCATACCGAGAGAAGGAATGAGAATTTAGCTCACCGACTTACTAGAAGAGCGAGTGATAGACTTATACTAGTTAGCAGGCTGTTTTAAGAATGTACGAGGGATGGAATGAGTTGCAGAATGACTGAACCGGCATTCACCTTTGAGGCTTAGCCAGTCACTCTATAAGGTGTGTGTTAGACACCCTGTGACTAGAAGATATCTGAATGTGTGTGTGGTGTGTGCAGGACACAGAGGGAACGATGTATGTTCTGGTATATGTGTATACGCAGATCGATTGGATGTGTTACCACATGTGAGTATACATTGAACAGATTGAATGTGTTATGTAAAGATCACCTGCCTGAAGGGATCTGAATGTGTAATGTAAAGATCACCTGCCTGAAGGGATCAGAGTGTGAGCGAATGCACAAAATACGATTGTGAAAATGTGTTAAGTGTGCAGATAAGGGTAGGGGAGTGTAGGAAGATCTTTCGTTAACTTACATCCTTCTTTAAACATCCTTGTCCAGTTCTTCACTGTTGTCTTCGACGCACTTTTGTCGCCATACACTGCCTGCATTCTGCGATGAATGTCAATTGGTCGACATCCTTCAGCTGTTAGAACCGAATCGCCGCTCGCTGATCAACTCTGGACGGATTCCGTATCACACCCGCCATGTTTTCAACGGTCTGCTGAGGAAACTACGTGTCGCATGTTAATGACATTTTGCAAACATGACAGTTGGTATGTGCTGTTTACACCAGAAGTGATGTCATCATGCGCATCGTACGTATGTTCACTTGTTGCAGTTAGGTCCGGTTTCATTTGAACACGTCTCGAACAAACATTGATACAATTGTAAAATATATAGATAGAATATACTAAAGTCGCCAGTGAATGAGTATTACACGTGCAGATACCACAACAGAACAGGCACATCACAATACCGGGTATAAATAACAGCATGGCGCAAGTATAAATAGCCTACCGTGTCAGGGAAATAAAAACATGAACTCTTCAGCTCATTTAGTTCATTGCAGTTTTTATTGTTCAATCCCAATTGATTAGTTTGTTTCATTTATTTGAAAGATGATCTTTTAGTGTGCACCCACGTCTTACCATTAAACGTGTACATAAGCCGGTGAGTGATAAGCCAGCGACACAGACATCTATGTGACTTGGCTTGGCTTCGTTCATTCTCAATCTTCCACTACCAAACCCTGAAAGGGCTTAAGTAGCAGAATGTAGCACAGAGAACGGAATGCGTTGTGTCGTAGTTTACAGATTGACTGCGATATTTGCACCTTTCGGTCCAACACATCCGACTTCAACAAGCATTTTTTGAGTACCGGGTTAGCATTCCCTCATCGATCCCTTCTCCTTAGCCAGTCTGCCCTGCTGCAGCCTGTTATCCAGGATCACCGCGTGGAGGTGTAGAAGGGTCTTGACAGCTCTGGTTCGCTGGCCCTGACACTAGCAGTCAGCTATGAGTCGCTGACCACTGCAGCTCATGCGCTGCTCAGCATCTTGATCCCTGACATCTATGTGACATCTATGTGACATCTATGTGACATATATGTGACATATATGTGACATCTATGTGACATCTTAGAAATCAGGAAACGTTACAAGAAAGATGGCAGCAAGCAAGGTCTCGCTGTCTTCTGGCTGAAGTGTATCAAAAGTCATGACTGTAATATGTTACAGCTAAATATAGAAGACAGAAAGGTCAATGTGGCCCTATAACTGACGTTGATGTCGGGAATAAAGTAGAAGAGACTGTATTGTTCCACTGTTTTAATGCTGACATTAGCGACAAGTACACTAGTGCTCCGCCACTTATACGATCAAGAAAGGAAACACTCCAGAAACCCAGCATGAATAGGCAGTCTTGAATCTTAAATGCAATGAAATGCCAATAAAACTGCACTCGAACTTTCCTATATTAAACTGTCATTGAAAAACATTACGTTTGATCATAGACTTATTTTTATTTGAAAGGTAGTACCATAGCAGCCACTGTCGTCGGGAATGAAGTGCTAGAACTTTCATTGCACTAAGCAACAGCTTTGTGAGGTGGGGTTGTCAGTTCCATTCATCGCTACCTTTTCCTTTCCTAGCCATCACTTACAAGAAGCTCTGAAAGGGAAATGTGATATATTTCTACAAAAATCCATCACCTTTGATTCCACAAGTCAGTGCTACGAAGGCAGAAGACAATCAAGTATATTTGAGATAGACAAAATACAGACCACTTAGTTGCTAGCTGTTCTTGATTGTAGTTAAGCTGGTCCGAGTTTGTGTATTCACCCTAATGACATTTATTCCGTAATTTTGAGCAAAAGTTATAAATGTTGTCCTTTAATACTTTTCCGATTGTTATTTTTTCCATTTATTTAAAATCCGTTTGTGTTTTTCTTCCCTTTTTTTATAAGCGCCTTTCGTTTTTGTTTAACTTAGATTTGGTTATTATTGGACCCTTTAGATTGTCCTGCCACGTAGATCTATGTTGGCTGCTCCATAGAACACCGACTGTTATTGATCCCTAATATCTGGCTTGTTTTTCTTGTCGACAATCTTCTGTCAAAATATTATAATGAATACTATCATTCATCTTCCTAGCTAGTGCGTATGATCGAGTATGTTAATCCCGACTGCGCGTGCATGATAAGCGCCAAAAAGCTGTAAATGAGTCAGATAGACGAACATTGGTTGAGACAATAAATATAGCAAACGATGAAAACAAACACTGAATTTTTCCTCTGGTTTGATTTAATGATTATAAAAACTGGGAAAACACCGATTACCTGCGCGAAAACGCTGAATGTAGAGATGCTAAAGAAAGCAAAAATTGTTAGGCCCACATGTACCGTCATAAGAGAAGACTGAATGTGTATAATATTTATCCCTGACAAAATCACGTCAGTCAAAATACGCATCTAGACAAAAATACTAACACAGTTCTTTGTTAAAGCTGCAAGAAACAGTCTTACGATATTATGTAGAACCAACAATGTATTTATCTGTGTAAATGCTGGACTATGAATACACGACCAGAATTAATTACTCTTCGGATGTGGTCTCTCAAAGAGTTATTCATGACTCATCGCTTCTTTGCTATTTCGGAAGTACAGAGCTTCTCTGTGTTTGATTTGCGTAGACACAATGTCAGCATAAATTTACAGTGGGTGGTGAGAAAATAGACCAGGTTACACATTTTGAATATCTGGGCTCCAGAATCGACAAAAATGGTGACTGCTCGAAAGAAATCAGAAGACTAGCTATGGCTATGCAGACACTGAACAGACTGAAGAAATTATGGCAGGGCACCAACAAAACGGTAAAAGTCTTGAGAGCCTGTGTTTTTCCTGTGGCAGCTTATGGCCGTGAAGCATGGACGATTACCAAAACTTCTAGACAAAGAATCGAATCCTCCGAGTCAAAATGTTACAGAAAGATCCTCAGAATACCCTGGACAGAGAAAAAAACAAATGTAGACATTCGGCAAGAGTTGAACATAGAGGAGAACTGGTTTATCAATTCCATTTTGGCTAGAAAATGCAAATACTTTGGTCACATCAAGAGACACAATAGTCTAGAGAGAACGATGATGGAAGGTATGGTGCCAGGTAAAAGAGGAAGGGGTAGACCAAGAAGACGATGGCACCAAGATATCCAGAAATGCCTGAGTATGACTGTGGCGGAAGCTGGTGTTTTGGCAAGGGAACGAGTTTCTTTCAGACAGACTGTGATGGGAGCGACGTTCTACAAGGGAACGAGTTTCTTTCAGACAGACTGTGATGGGAGCGACGTTCTACAAGGGAACGAGTTTCTTTCAGACAGACTGTGATGGGAGCGACGTTCTACAAGGGAACGAGTTTCTTTCAGACAGACTGTGGTTGGAGCGACGTTCTACAAGGGAACGAGTTTCTTTCAGACAGACTGTGGTGGGAGCGACGTTCTACAAGGGAACGAGTTTCTTTCAGACAAACTGTGATGGGAGCGACGTTCTACAAGGGAACGAGTTTCTTTCAGACAGACTGTGATGGGAGCGACGTTCTACAAGGGAACGAGTTTCTTTCAGACAGACTGTGATGGGAGCGACGTTCTACAAGAGAACGAGTTTCTTTCAGACAGACTGTGATGGGAGCGACGTTCTACAAGGGAACGAGTTTCTTTCAGACAGACTGTGATGGGAGCGACGTTCTACAAAGGACATGCTACATGATGATGAGACTAAACCTCACACCCATATAGTATTGCTGTGATACCATGCTCTTGAAAGTGTAAGCCCTGGTCTTGACGTCGACATCTACTGGCGTATTGGTTTAATTTGTGTCTACACTAATGGGTCTGAGTTTAAGACCACCATTAATGCGGGATTTGGGTCTACATATAGTATCCAGACCATCTGATGAGTTGTTTGATTGATGCCTGAGGAGAGATGTGTACACAAGTCTAGTAGCCCCTTGTCAGCCTAGTTTAACACCACTGGGAATACTAAATGGCTGTGATGTATTACCATTGAATTGGACTGTTTCGGCCATATCCTCATTAAATCACGCTATTTATTAGCTGCAGCAGTTTGTTAAGGCAGCCTATTTTTGAGACGATTTTGAAGTCCAGTCCTGTCAGGTCGATGAAAAAAAAAAACCCCTATAAAAAAGACTTGTTCTGCTCTCGTGACTTTGATTGTAGCTGTCGTAGATAGAAGATCATGTCGATCGTTGATATTCCAGATCGGTATCCAGATTGTGACTTTGGGTACACGCGCTCAGCCAGTTTGTGTAGCTGCAGTAAGATACTTCTGGCAACGACTTTGCCAACAACACTTTGCAGTGAGATGCCTCTGTAATTATTCAAGTCACTTCTATCACCTTAATTTTTGTATAGTGGAACATTTTTTTAATCCCTCATATCTTGATATATGATGTTCAAGCTATAAGGCAGAAATAACATCACTTGAAGTAGCTCTGTACCACTTAATGACAGTATTTGATGTTTTCCCAACAAAAGCCTAAAGCATTGTCATCTTTACATACTCATTATCCGCCCTCCAAGCTCTGGAAGATGGCGGTCATTGTGAACCTGAACTTGCCCAAATATCCTTAGATATCAACCAACTTATCCCATGCCATGATGTCAGAATAGTTATGCAATTGTATATTTGGTAACTCAAATACACCTGGCAATGACAAGACCAACAGAATATACATTGATTTCTTCCATGCTTCTGGCCACTCTGCACTGTGCCATATCTGTTTACACAGCTTCTGATAGACTCCAGCACATGCCTCTCCTCCTGCTTGTATTAGCTCTGCTGGGATATCATCACATCCTGGGGACTTTCCCTTTTTCAGGCTTTTAATTGCAGAGCGTACTTCTTCCAATGTTGGTTCAGGTTCTTTCTCATTCTTTGGTAGGATTGTAACTGAGCGCTTTGTGCTATCTACATACATGGCTCCATATAGGCATATGGTGATCCCAAATCTCAAAGACATCAACTTCTTGAAAGGAAAGAACACAGCACTAATTGTCCACTTCGCACTTAACACATGCAACTTAATAGTTACTTGAACAGAATCCAACCAGAACATAGTCTAGAATGTCGGCTGGGCACCCATCCGTATGAAACTGTTGAGCACCATCTTTGTGAATGTCCGGCGCTTGCTGGTGTAGGGAAGGGCTTCTTCTCCCAAGGTCAGACAAATGGAGCATTTTGTATACAACTGCCCACAAACATTTGCAGGTACCACTATATAGTATTGGGCCAAAGGGCAGGACTCCACCGACCACTGAATCAATAACCAACCAACCATCGGCTTAATGCGCTTGAAGCTGAGCCAACCCGACGCTGTCCCGTGTTTGCCTTGTCAATTTCGAAGCTGTTGCTTTCCTGTTGATTTCCTGGCCTAGGTAGACATACACCTTGGCATTTTCGATTGGATCAGTTTCCAGCTGCAGGTCCCCCGGACGGCAGATCGTGTTCAATATTAACTGGGCCTTTAGCCTTTGTTCAGCTTCTGCAATCCTGTGAATAGTTTTGAAGAATATGGCATCTCCTTGTCATACTCCGCGGTGTAGGTATGGAGACTGTCATGTTGAAAAGTGTGATCCCGGTTGAGCTGTCCTCGTTTATTTTCTCAATAAGACCTTTTCGCATTCAAGAGACACAAGGCATGGGAACATACTGAATTCCCGCACTCTCTCCATCAAAATGTTCCTTGTAAGAAAGGAATGCGTTATAAAGTATGTGACAAGTTGACAGGCAGGTGTATTTCCGTCAACCTAGAGCATTTATACAGTGATTCTACGTAGACCAGGGGATTGCCTGGTGTTAGGTCGGGTGCAGACCTCTCCGCTTCTAATATCGGGTGGTGTCTTGCAATCTATATTTGTGGTTTTTTTTATCACTACTGTTTTCGTTGCGAATAGACCCGTGTAGAACATTGTTCAACTTTTATATCCAACTTTCGTCAGGAAACTTCGCTTGATTGAATACCATAATTCAAGTATTTAAGTAAATATTAATTATTTAAAGTTCCACAAACTGGTTCCTGAGGAGAATTCTTGTTTTGCTTGTCCCTTGTCGTCAATGAGGGCATCTGGCATCACTCATCACAATTCACACACCTTTCTTGGGTTAATTTGAGCGTCTGTGGCTGCTCAGACCGATGCGAACACACAAGGTTCTGCCATACGACTGGCACACGTTATGTGCAGCTAGTATTCGTTTTTTCTTATCTTGGAACTATAGGATTGCAGGTCTGCTGTCTTGGGCTGCCGGCAAACAGGTTTGATCGATGGCTACGACAACCTGTTGACTGCACCTCTCCAAAGTCAGACGAATTTGCTCCAGGGGCCGCCCAGGTAGATAACAGCCCTCCAGTCTCCCCTTCAGACTGTGATTAAAGCACACCTCAGGTCGTCCTCTTAAAGGATTGCCCTCCTTCAGTTAGCCATACAAGAGCTACATTGGCAGCCGCTCGTTTGCCGTACGACCAATACTTTGCATGTAATGAACAGCTTGGAATTCATATAAGAATATATTATACGAAAATACAATTAAAATAATACTGCTCAATTACTTTGTGTTGACCTCGTCTAGGTCCCGTAATATTCCATAGCAATTCAAAATCGGTTTAAACGTTGGGCCTTTGTCGGATCAAGTATAATTTGTTTGCAACACTGTAGTCTCGGCCACACACGAAGTTGTCAAGGTGGTACAGGGCCTTAGGAAACCATGACTCACTACATTTACATTATCGATGCTGAATGAGAAAGCTGCAGCCAGAAACGACTTAAAAACATGTGCGTTGCCGCTGAAAAGAACAGGGGGCATTATTACAACACGGTAGGCAATGGCCCACAGGAACGGGTGAGACACATCAGCTTGCAACCAGCTTATCGCGGAATTCAAACCTTAAAGGCCTATTTCTACATTTTTTCCGGAGATCCCTGGGTTCATCGCTGGAGCTACGGAGATCTTGCTTTGTGCGATGCTCTCGACAGAGACCGAGCTAAAATGGGGGGAAAACACCAGGCAATAAACATATTTAAAAAAAAATATTGTTTCGTCCTCCTGATTAAATACAATGGCACCCCATGTTGATTAATTGAAAAGATAATCCGCAGATGGATTGAGCACTAAAATAACGTCCTAAACAGTCCAGCTGCTGATACATACGAAGAGACAATGAATGAGCTAATCTCACCAACTCCTGTTAACGACTTGAATTTCAAGACCCCTCCTATTGCAAACGTACGTACGACCATACAGAAGTTGAAAGATGATCGAACCGTAGGACCTGGTGGCATTACTCTTGAGCGGCTAAAATACGCGTGATCTAATGAGTGGCCTCGTGCACTAATTGTTTACAACAGCTTCATCCACCAGGCACGTTCCTGCTGCTTGGCCGAACGGAATCATATTCCTTTACAAGGGAAAGGAACACCGCTCTGAATGTAGTAGCTACTAGACCATTGCATTACTGTCTGTCCCCGTAAAATCTTTGTCACTAACTTCTCTCCAGCACTCAACCTTTGCTGAAATGGTAATCAATGCCCCTACACTGCGTAGCGCAGTGGTTAGCCCACTGGCTTCGCATCTGAGTGGTCCTGTGTTCATTCCCCAGTTGAGGTGGTAATGTTTTTTTCAGACCGCAATGGCTCCCGGGTCGACCCAGCCTTAAATGGGTACCGGTTCAGTCCGAGAAGTAAAAGCGGCGAAGGAGAGGATATGGCTAACGCCCTCATATAGCCGAGCCTTTGAAATGTGAGATCGCTAACACCTCACACCCCTACGGCAGTAATGCTATGGGATTACTTTACTTTTTTTACAATCTTACTCCACTGCATACCGTTCAACTATCGATACTATTCTAGCTATTGGTCTATTTATAGAGATAATTGAGAATTAACCGTCCTTTCCTCGTCGTACACGTTGACATCAAGGCTGTTGACAGATCTGCATGGGAAATGTCTAAACACAATTGAGAGTTCTCAGCACACTGCAACGGCTAATTCAGGAGCTACAGTGAAACAATGGAACACGAATTCGACTGGGTGAGAATCACTCCGACATGCTTTCTACACCACCCTGTGTCCAGCATGGATGTGTCCTTGCCTCTTCATTATTCTGCACGCCATGGACCGGATCCTCGATCAGCAGGAGATGCAGAACCAAGGAGTCGCCATAGGAGAGCTGCATGTGAACGTCCCTAGACTGCACAGATGATGTAACCATACCAAGCTCCCACCCTCAGGTACTGATAACAACCACTGCAGTACCTAGATGACATTGCAACTAGATTAGTCTAACAATCTCATGTGCACAAAAATTAAAGTACGTAAAAAACATTGTCAGCAATCTGACAATAGCATGAACTATTGTCAATGACAACCATGTTAACTCCACTGAAGATCTACTTTACCTGGGTAGTAAAACAATTCCAATACACGGAACCACGCAAACAATATTAGAAAAGTCGGCCAGGCTGCGGCATCTATGAAAGCCCTGCACAGAGTATGGGCTCAGCAGAAGCTTTCCCTAGAAACCAAGCTACGGATTTACATAACCTGTGTCTTCCCCATCCTGCTGTATGGTTCAGAAACATGGACTATTCTGCAGAGTGATTAGAAGCGCACTGAAGCCTTCCACGTGCGCATCCAGAGGCAAATCCTTGCGATCAACTGGTATGATCGTATCTCAAACGACGAAGTCATTCGACAGACACGCCTCGCAAACACATTAATCATGGTAAACCGTTGCCGTTTACGATATTTGAACACGTGGCCAGCCTTACCGAAGACATCCTCACCCACCACCCCTTAAAAAAGACCATGGACATCCAGGAAGGGAAACTGCTCCATCTGTCTTCGTCTCTCGACCGTGCACACATCGTGTTCACGGACGCTTGGCTCGACGCTAGTCGTTGTCGCCTAAGCGGACTACCTAGCTACCTACCTTCTTACCTATCTACCTACCTATCTACTTACCTACCTACCTACCTATCTACCTACCTACCTACCTACCTAATTACTTACCTACCTACCTATCTACCTACCTACGTACCTACTTATCTATCTACCTACCTACTTAACTACCTACTAACCTACCTACTTACCTACATACCTAACTACCTACTTATCTATCTACTTACTTACCTATCTACCTACCTACCTACTTACCTACCTACCTAACTACATACTTACTTACCTACCTAACTACATACTTACCTATCTACCTACCTACCTATCTACCTACCTACCTACCTACCTACCTACTTACCTACCTGACTAAAACTGAAGACACACACGCTACTTCTGTTCTTGTACTTTGACACAATAACCTATAAATCCTAGTGACAAAGGGAAACATCGCCAGCTAAAGAGGCCGAGGAAGCCAAGGAGGAATTACTTTTAATAGCATGAGCAGATGGCTGGGAAAACAAAGAACAGGTCTTCAAGTAAGGAGGGAAGTGATGAGCAGCTCCATGATAATAGTGATGTCTACTTCAGTGCATGTATCAGTTATGTCTGATGTATTGTACCAGACAGCCACAAAGAGCTACAATCCTTCAATTTATTGACGACTGCCTTTCTAATGTTAGAGGAAACTGATCTTCTATTTTTATGGTGTTCATAATTAAACAATAGAAGTTTTCACCCAAGTTGTACCCGGAATGCCAAGAATATGGTCACTGCAAACATGCGGTAAAAGATGACTAAAAATAATTATATTTGTGGTTGGCAACCTCATTATGTAAATAAAACAATGCCATTACAATCAACCGCTGTAAAAGCTCCGGATTCTCAAAAAATAAAATCTGCTGTATTTGTCATGGTCTCAGTATCGTCGGCCATTTTTTCCTCCAGAGGAGGGGACCGTGGACCACATCCTTCTCCTCAGATTTGAGGGCTGTGGGCAGTCCTGAAGTACATGTGCTTCTGTCATGTCTACCAGACGACAGTAACATAGACCGCCGACTCCTAACTTGAATTTGGTGGACAGGCGATGTCTCATTCAGTTGTGGTCAGTCCGGAGACGTAATGTGATAACATGATCTCTTCTGGATGGACAATTGGTAGTTATATTTGTGTTGTTCTTTCTGCCAGTTTACATCGTATTGTCCTTTTATTTAGGCTTTTGCGCCTACAAGGAATTCTTCATGTGCCAATGTCGCTGTCTCTTTGGCTAGGCTGACGACCTCTTCGTTTGCCTTGATGTTACAGTGTAATGGCATCCACTGAATCACTGCTTTTCCAGACCTATTGAGACATGTTCACCAAAGCTGCCCTTAATTCAAACAGTTCACTGTTCTTATGGGATTTGAGTGCCGTTATGGTTGACTGATCATCAGTTAGTACCAAGATTTTCCATGCATATGGCTTTTGTGATGTGGGTCATTTCTGCCGCGGCCTTAAGAGCTTTTATTTTGAAGTTGCATGAGAACATGCCTGGGGCTATGGACCAGATTACCATTTGCACGCTTTTCTGTCTGATCACCCCTCCCCCGTCCCGGTGGGCTTGTATAGCCAATCAACCTGAATAGGCCTGTGTCCACTTGTCTAATGGTCAATTAGCGTTTAAGTACTGTTCTTTAACGTGTCGTCTCCCGAAGTCCGTTTGCACTCATTTGTATTTGATTAATTCTATTTCATCTTTCAGCTCTGGGAGAAAAGTGCTGACTGACTGTATAGGCCTTGGTTTTGTTTGTGACAGCACTGGGTTCTTTGTCAATTCCTTTTAGTTTGTCGTGAAATAACTTCTCTTAAGTCTGCCCTTTCATTGGCTTTTCATTCTTTGGTTCATTGCGTGGTTCGGAAGTGTCTAGTATACTTATGCTTGCTGCATTACTTTTATGTCCGGTCTATGGTCCCATAATTATTTCTAGAAGATATATGCGTTTGGACTTCATTGTCCCGGTGATGCGTGTAGCTTGAATCTGAACTCTTCTTATTTTACCATAGTGTGTTCTTGTTGCAGTGCACAAGTCCCGATGCCATCCTTCAGTACTGGTATCCCTTCCTGTGAATCATCTTTTCAGAATTTTATTATCTTGCCCCCCCCCCCCCCCCACCTTGCCGCTAATGAGTACCTACTTAGTATCGGATACAGATACGCTTATTAGAGCTAGATACATAACCAAATGGGAAACCGAACATACTGGCTACACCAAAAACGATGCCTATTACCAATTGAACAGAAAAGAGCAGGTCGTTGTCTTCAGACTTCGCACTGGCCACAATAGACTGAGGTACCACCTATTCAACAAATTGAAGATAGGTGGCACCGACGAATGCCCGTGTGGTACCGGGAAAATGCCGCTGAGCATTTGCTGCAAAACTGCCCGACATACGAGGATCAGAGAGAGCAGATGTGGCCATCACCAGTGGCAACACTAGACAAGCTCTATGGCAGTGTCGACAGCCTCAGGATGACCGCTGCCTTTTTCGAAAAAATAATGGTTACTGTCTGACTGTGTACGAAGAAGAAGGATACAGATACAGGCTTCCTGCAAAGAGATGAGCTGTAGTTTCAAGAAATGCTTTAGACTGGAACGACAAGGAGAATAATTGCAAATGCTAGGAACCACTCTTCTTTGAATAAGTTCGGTCTGCAGGGTTGGTCTAAACATTCACATTGAAGCGGAAAGAGGTATCGTGATAGAAGTTCTAACAATGTCAATAGCACACGGAATAACTATTATTTATTTGAGAGAGGACAGAATACTAGCAATTACTTCCCACTGGTTCAAGTCAATGTATTTTTCTCTTGCGTGTTAAGTGAGAGCAGATGTTCAGACAGCAGACGCTGCCTCCAGGGATGAAATCTTAGAGACTTCATTGCACCAGACCTCAGCTTTATATGAGGTGGGGAGGCCAATTCATTTCTTATCTGCCTTATCTCCCCTAACACAAAGTCAGGTACTCATTGTATCGATAACTTATATAGAACCCAGACCGTACATTTTCCATGAACAACAAATGGGTTGCTCGCATTACCCATTCATTAATCTGCAAAGATAATACATTAAAATATATATTATTGACAGCCTTTATCACCGGGAGCCGCGTAGCACAGTGTTTAGCACCCTGGCTTCGCATCTGGGTGGTCCTGTGTTCATTCCCCAGTTGAGGCGGTAATGTTTTTCAGACCGCAACGGTCTCCGGGTCGACCCAGCCTTAAATGGGTACCGGTTCAGTCCGGGAAGTAAAAGCGGCGAGGGAGAGGATATGGCTACCGCCCTCATATAGTCGAGCCTTTGAAATGTGAGATCGCTAACACCTCACACCCCTACGGCAGTAATGCTATTGGTTACTTTACTTTACTTTACTTATCACTGTGTGACCTCAGTTGTATTTATTCGAATAATCTTATTTCTCTCCCGAAATCTGACGGTTCTATCGTTCCTCTCTTTATTTGCCTTGCCGAAATCTTTTATATAGTTTACGTACATTCACATACATGGTTTTGTTATCCCGTGGCATACCAATTCCGATGGTTATCATCGTGCGCATATTTTATTTCTAGGTTGTTCGAAATGATACCGTATCGTATCATCTCATCTGGTCATTTCCGTCGCTAGACGTCGTGGGTGAACGACGGGTAGATTAAATATCCTTTTGTGTTACATTTGTATGATAGTTATTTTCAATCCATGCAGCTGTGGTGTTTCTATAACAATGTCAATCCATCGTTTTCTTGCATTCAATGACGCCTTGCAATCTGGTATTACTGATTCGTGGAGTGGGTAGGTTTGAACGCATACTTGTTATATGTTTAAACTATTAATAGTATTCAACATAGGGGAAACACGGCAGCCTAACAAACAAACTGTTACTCTAGCGGCACAGTGCACACTTTCAATCATAAGCGTAAAGTTTACAGCCTTTTTCTCTCTCCGCATATTTCTGGGTCATCTAGCCTTCTTATAAAGGTGACTTTGAACACTGACGGCCGGATGTTTATATACAGCCACTTGGGCCAACCGTTATGAGGACAATTGTCCTTTAGACGGCCGATCCCAGCTGTTCAAGTAGACATATTGAGAGTACGTCGCACAGGCAAGCATCTGCTGCTTTAGTTGGATTGGCAGGTCTGACATAACTCACACGCGGCCGGTATCAAGCGAGATCCGTTAGACAGGACAGAGGTATATGTCGCAATGTCTAGGCTTCCGGCTTTCAGTCTATGACCAGTAACCAAGAAGGAGGCGAGCGTATGCTCTGGCACCTAAGTTTATTATTTAGAAAGTAACGATTACACATTACTTACAATGCTACTTATTCTTGACAATGAACTGACGTTGTTGAAATGATACAGTTGTATTATCGTTTTTAACCTTTTATTACGCAGTGTAACGCATTGACTGTCGTATAGCTATTATATTTTTTTTAAATACAGACAACGTGATCGCTAAATTTAGTAACAAGATGACTTGTGATACATTGAAATGTCTTGATAATTATATTTCTTATTTTGATCTCATGTAGTGACGTGTGCCAGACCTGACTGACTACATCAGCTGTACGACAGTTATTGGATACAACTGATAGGACAGCAGTGTGCAGGTCGACGGTAAGAATGTCGTGTCCTTTTTGACAAGTGATCGTTGTTATATATTTTGTAGCCAATGCAAAATGATAGCAAGCAGAAGTGTATTAGTGGGGTGGTGTGCGGTAAACGTGATCGAAGAAATGAATTTAAAATGTTTTCACACAAAACATTATTAAACTTGAGGTAGAAGAAAGAAACTTTGAGAGTTAACACAATGTTTTGTATTATCATTTTATTTCTCGACGTCTTTAATATAAACTGGTTGAAAATGATTGCGTCCGGTTTAAATTTCGACCGAGATAATTGATCATATTATATAGTGGAATAGTATTTTGTTTTACGTTAAACAGCTGTTACTGTATCGCCTTGTTTTACTCATTGCGCTTGCCAACCCAATACACAACCCGCCTTAGTCTTCTTGTATAACACACATAGCAGGGTGCAGTGTATATGTTCTTTGATCAGGAATAAGTAGCTACTGGGTCCACACCGAACTCGGTTACCCGGCACCGTACAATCTAATCGATCATTACATCATTATCAGTTCAAGTGAATGGTTTACGTCCCTTCAATTATTGAAAAACATTGTTCTATTTCGGCTTCTGATGTGTTTTGTTGCGTGTGCAAGACAGAGGGTGCACTGAACCCCCGATGTGCATGAGGGTTCGGTTCTTCAAAAATAGCTATGTACGTGATGTAGTCTCGATTTTTGATTAAGAAGACATGAAATAGTTGTTTAGTTTCCAGACTTGGCTAGAGCGATATTTCCTTCTCCTTCTCCTCCTCTTCCTCCTCCTCCTCCTTCTACTTGTTGTAGAGTCTAGGTTTAGCTGAGTAGATTACTTATCTAAAGAGTTACAACATGTATCAACACCACGACACGACTTCACACAGTAAACACTATCCTAACCATAAAACAAAACAATATCATTTATTACAAGAATAATCCTTGCACAATATCTACAAAAATAAAGTACATCTAAACTAAATAAGTATTATATATATATATATATTGAACTACAATATGAGGTTTTAAACAGTAGATTTTGATGTTTCCTCCAAAATCTATTTAACCATAATTCTTGCCTCTGCACTTCACTATCTGTACACTCAACACACAATCACAAACTCGTCACAAACCTCGTCTGTCCTTGAGGGCTTAAACACAGCCTACTGTAGATACATGCCTTCTGACTAATGGAGAAATCCCTTTGACATGTCACATTCCACGGCTGACTAAATGACGCAACTTGTATTTTTTAAAATATCAGTGCAACTTTACTATTGTGTTCAGGAAAAACATAGATGGAAAAGTAATTGGTTTCAGGTCGTGATGTTGTAAAAGGACTACTTTTTATAGTGATTTGTTATGTCTTGTACCGTGAATGTGTGTTTTCTCTCTGTGTGGAGCATGGGTTGATTATTAACCTTGGCACAATATGAGCTCTATTATTTAGACGGTGGTGGAATGTGACGTTTCAAAGAATTTTCCCGGTGAGTCAGACGCCTATCTAAAGTAGGCCATGATTTAGACCACTCTGTAAGTTGTCTCTAACGACATGCTGTCAGTGTATCAGTGGGGCTGTTCTTGTTATTGTCACACACACATACTCTTCTACCTTGGAGGTGGTAGGCCACACTGTTTATAGTCTTTATCGACATGCTATCATGGCAGTAGACCAGTGGCCATTTTCTCGTCACTGTCACACACAGGAGCCCTGTTTAAATACACTTGACCAAGTTCAAGAACAAGATCATTTATATGATCTATACTAAGTTGTCCCATGTTCATTTTGTATGAAGGGCGTTCAAATCTAACAGGGACTGTTTGTTATAGTTATATCTGAATGGGTTATAGCGTGCTAGAACTATTAATATTTGTTATATGATCCGTGCATGGTTTTCCCTGGTGAAATCCAGCCTATTCCTCTCTGAGCTTTTTGTCTCTTCCATTTTTACTCCGTCCAAGATTCTATTGAATATCTTGCCTGTCACTAACAGCAATGTAAGCCCCCAAAAATGTAGTTTATGTATAGCAGCAGAATAAAAAACAAAAAGATTAGAGCACTGTGTGGGCTCTTACCTTCAATAATTACTGTATTTGGTGTGGTTACCTGGAATGGTGGTAAAGGGTAGATTGGGTTGTCTCGTCTTCTTGATGATGTGTCATCCTTAGCCGTGTTAATTATAAACTCCCACATCCGTCCTTCTTTTGACTGTATTTGGTGTGGTTACCTGGAATGGTGGTAAAGGGTAGATGGGGTTGTCTCGTCTTCTTGATGATGTGTCATCCTTGGCCGTGTTAATTATAAACGCCCACATCCGTCCTTCTTTTGAGTCTTTCACTATCGAGATATTCCTTGTTTTCTAGCAAATTTTTTCGCTGTATTTTTATGATTCGTGTGTCTTCCCCTCAACGATTTTTAGTAGATTTCTACAACTGACTGTCCAGAGGACAGCTATCAATTCCTTGATTTACCGCATATTTACTATACATTTACCACACATCTACCACATATCTACCACACAGGCATTTTGTCATACTATCGTCCAGCCCTCAGCTTCTCACATCATGCCCCTGCACACTCCCCCTTTTTGCGCCATCCCCACCACGTGTGCCCTAAAAAAAAGGACATTACAAAAGGTAAATGACTACTTTGCCCTGGTACATGTAATAATGTGCATTTGTACATGGGTCTCCTTCCTCAACACATCATCGTTGATCGTCTATTGGATTTTCCCGATTTTTCTATAAAGTCACATCCATGCTGCTCCCAGTGATCGTCGAGTTACGTTACTAATTGTCCATCATGGCATTGTTTGTTTAATTTTAGTTTGCATTTTATTTTAAAAAGGTGTGCCTTGAACTATGTTTTGCGCCGTGTATTACAGGGTTTCCAACGTCAGCAGGCGTTTTAGAAAAGTTTACTTGACACAGGAGTGCGACCTTGCTATTTCGAGAATCAGAATCCGGCATGATTGTGTTCTGAGCCATGTCACTAACCGTTTTGTCACGCCGAGATGACTCGTGAGCCAAACTTTCTGGTCTCGCATTTTTGAAACTGCTGGAAGGGACTTAGCAGTTGGGACATTGTCTGAATGATCGATTTGGCAGTCTCGTCTATGTACTGCACAGATCATGGACCCAGCGGAGGTCCTTTCTGGAAACTAAACTGCGCCCTTACAAATCATTCGTAATTCAAATCCTTCCGTGTGGGTCAAAATATGGACGGGCTTGTACAGATATTACAATAGTCTTGAAGCCTTTCTTTCAAAGACATTTGATTAGAACACACTATTATAACTTGGTTACCAAAACTGAGGTCGTCCGACAAACACATCTGGAGTACTATTTCAAGGTTGGACCGTCGCCGTCTCTCTATTTTCGGTCATATAGCCCGTCTTCCCCAGATGGTTCCTGCTCACCAGATATTGCATCTCAACATCGAGATCAAGGGTGGGAAAAGACTTTTTCCTGGGAGGCGTCCCGGGGTCGACATCCCAACACCTGGCCCGTACGTAAGAACTATAGGCCTCGACCATCAGTCGTGGTCACAGAGGATCGACGCGAAAAGCCTTTATTGTATAAGAGGATTATCATTATTATTGAGGCATACAAATGTGTGCTGATGTTGGATGCAGCAGGTCATTTGGCGGAAAACACAGTAAAATGTACACACCGTCTTAAGAATACAATAATTGAAAACGTTCGTTGGTTTGTACATCTTGTCAGTGTTGGCACTACTAGTAGGTTGTTTGTGTGTCAAAGATGAATGTTATGTGAACGTCACATAACACAGGAGTGATCAACGACATGTCAAGCCCACATGGACGTCACGTGACAAGCACACATCTGCGTCACGTGACACGGGAGTGACCAAGGGCATGATAAACACACATAAACGTCACGTGACACAGGAGTGACTAACGGCATGACCAGCACACATGGACGTCACGTGACAAGCACACATGAATAAATGTGGGAACTTGTTATACACATCACGCAGTTTATGAACTTACCCTCATAATATAACGTCTCATTGGCTGAGCGACCAAAGCACTGACCTATCACAGCAACGCGTGCAGGGTTCAATCCTTGTCTCAACGCGCTTCAATGTACTCAGTTGTAAATGGGTATTAATTTACAGGTCTTAGACAAAAATATGGCAAGAAAGGAAACTGGCCACCTGACTTGCGACATTGTTGGACCTTGTACAATGACGTCACTAACACATAAGTTCTACCTGCAGGATTTACAATAGTCTCATATCATTATAGAAGACGGTCGATTTGTAACAGAAATAAAGAACTGTACATTGCGGCACAATAATGGCAAGCTTTTGGGATAACACGAAGTCAGCAAACAAATATGTGGAAGTGAAAGCGAGAACGCTTTGCATGATCAATACTTTTCTCATGGCATTCCTTTCAAGTATTTTCCTCATATGCCTCATAACACCAATTGCGATGTAACCTTCGTATTTCATTATTCATGGCCTTGTTGGCAAAGCGGCGGAAACGGATGTTCTCTTTCTCTCTATTTCCGTCACTCTCTCTCTATGTCTATCTTTCTCTCACTTGCTCAGGCTCATGCACCCACATATAAAATACACATAAAACACACACGCACAAGAGTGTAATTCAATAAAAAGGTCACACATTGATATAGGATAGCGAAAAATATAGTTGGTAGTTTCTAAAGGTGTCGTTAGGTGGCAGCAACACCCAGTTCTTTGGTTACTGTAGGTATCAAACAAGGGTGCCGCGCGCGCATGCGCAGCTCAAATACAAAATGGCGACCGTGCTCACAGAGTGTACAAAGGACAGCGTGCTGTTAGGCGCTTTTGTTGTTGTTTGTGGGGTGGTTGGGCGCAAAAGAACTTTCTGCAAAGGATATTAATAAGTAAATGCTTCCTGTTTAAGTTGAGAAGTATTTGTCGCGTAAAGCGGGGCATAACTGGGTCGATACATTTTCTCAAGGACGATCACACTTTGCTGATGAAACCCCCACCTGGTAATGCTGTTTAAATTGCAACAGCAGCTTCTGTGCGACAGGTGGAGGAGATGATTCGGATTTACAGGCGAGTAACGATAAACAGTGTAGCTACTGCAGTAGGGTGTTCGCGTTGTTTAGTCTACAACATAATACATGATCCCACCTTGACGATTACCAAATGACGATGAGGCTGAAAGTGAAGTGCAGATGTTGGTGAGTTGGGGATACCAAAGATTTCTATGCTGCAGGTTTCGGTCCACTGAGAAAGCAATGGGAAAAGTGTATTAGTGTTGCTGGAAATTATGTTGAGAAAAAGAAACAATGTAAATGCTATAAAAAATGTTTTTTTCAAATTCCAAATTTGTATCTCATTCAGGTTTTAAAAAATAGCTTAATAGCTTTACTTACTTGCCCTCGTGTGCACACACACACACGAGTGCAAGTAAATAAAGCTATTATTTATAAAGCTAGTAAGCTATTTGTGTATGTGTGTTTGCGTGCGTGCGCGTTTGTGTATGTACATATGAATATATATATATATATATATATATATATATATATATATATATATATATATATATATATATATATATATATTTAATGTTTTGTGAATGACACAGTAAAAATGGCAAGTTATATAAATATACAACAAGTGACATTCTAAATAAATATATGTTGAAGCTGGTATTAGCTATTACAGTTATTACATGCTATGGTCGTTTTTTGGCATGCCAGGGTATAGAAAAGAACACGCGCACAGAAAAACCATTCCTGCGTCATCAGCAAGATTGCCTTGATGGATCGAATGTGGATGTGACGTGTACAGGCAGCATCGATCGAGACGTTGACGAGGGGTGGGAAAAGAGGGGACACCTTCGATTTCAAGTTTGCTATTTATAGAAATTCCAACTTGCAATAAAAGGGTGAGGTCCCAGTGGAGTATTTCGCCTTATTGATTTATCTTTGCAACGTGTTCTTGTTGGGGTTGGTGCATTGAAATTGTCGTTTCATTCATTCACAATCTTGCTTCGTTTGTGGTACATGACATTCATCGCATGTCTACTGTATGAGGAATGAGAAATTTGCATATTTTGCTTATTGGATACTGTCTCTAGCTTAAACTCCTGACGTGTTTTGCATTATTCTGTGAACGAATACTATCTTGGAAGTGAGTATTAGTCGTTATACCGAGCAAATATTATCAACTGTTACCAATGTAAATTTTCCTGTATAAGCGAATTTTGAATATGCAGCACTCATTACATAAATATCAGTAGTAAGGAACGTTGGATATCTTAACTTGTTTTGCTTCTAGTTAATATGTTTTGTATTCAATGTTACGGGAATTGTTTGTCAGTAGTATGTTCAGTTCGCGTGTTAATCGAAGGGAACGCTACCGGAAAGGAGGGGTGTAAATAGGACCACTGCAGTTAAAATCGATTAAAGAGGGTTGTGTGAAGGCATACAAAACTGATGGGTTAAACAAAACCCGTGCTGCAGAAACTGGCGCCAGCACCAGCACCAGCAGACACAATGTTTTGATACATGGGTTCGGTATGGGATCATCTACAGTGGTGACCTTGTACATTGTAAAGTAAGTTACATGTCCTTTGCAGAACGCCGCTTTTTCAGCTGCCAACCTATTTGGTTGTATAAGTTCTTGGCAGGTGTACCGTAGGTTGTACCTTTCCTAAATGAAAGGGAAGTGTTTTCTGTAATAAATGATATTTTTTCTGGCAATGGCAAAACGATCAGACCGTATGAACAGATTAACGAACCGTCAATCTTACGAGTCATTTTATTCTCGCTCTGTCATCATTGTTTGACGTTAGACTGTCAGTCACACCGATAACTCTAACAAATGCCACAGTCAGCTCAAAATACGAGTCATCGCGACTGAGCTTCCGATACAGTTGCGTTTATTGACCTCTTCTTTCACTAGTGAATGTTGAGCTGGACTGGACCGCGTATACCGATTAGAGAAATTAATAAATTATATTATAACAAGTTTTTTTTCAAAATACAGCCACCCACAAGATCAAGAGGGCATAGCTACAAATTAACTAAACAGAGGTCCAGATTAGGTATTAGGTAATATTTTTAGTCAGAGAGTGGTGAATGCTTGAATGCATTGCCACGTGATGTAGTGGAGGCAGGAATAATTAATGCATTGAAGAATAAACTGGCCGCACATAGCTTTCAGAGCAAGGTAATGTGAATGAAACTGGTTGTATACAGACTCTACAGAGTTTTCTAAACCAGTATAAAGACGTTAAGTTCAGTTAAGAATTCTGCTAGTATGGTGCAAGTACCCAAAGTGTTCGTATTAAATTATTAAATGTGCTATTCTCAAAGTGTTCGTATTAGCTGTGCTATTCTACGAAGTGTTCGTATTAGCTGTGCTATTCTCAAAGTTTTCGTATTAAATCTGCTAATCTCAAAGTGTTTGCATTAGCTGTGCTATTCTCAAAGTGTTCGTATTAAATTTGTTAATCTAAAAGTGTTTGTATTAGCTGTGCTAATCTCAAAGTATTCGTATTAGTTGTGCTAATCTCAAAGTGTTCGTTTTAGTTGTGCTATTCTCAAAGTGTCCGTTTTAGTTGTGCTATTGTCAAAGTGTTCGTATTAAATGTGCTATTCCCAAAGTTTAAAAAATAACGTCACTCCTATCCAGCATTAGAGGGACATGATCAGAGCTCATGAGATGCGTCGTCTTGTAAATAGCTTGGATAGTTTGTCTCCTCTGTAGATCTGAGTGCAGTTTTTTTTAAATAGAATTAGTGACATCCACATATCGTTTTGCTACACATCCCGTCTCAAACTTTGCAATCGTATCTGCTTCCTCGATGTCCATGATGCTTTTCTGTGCTGGTATACACTGAAATGCACTTTTTTTGAAGTATCAGACAAGTCGTTCAAGTGGACCTGTCAAAGTACATCGTGTCAATTGTTTTTGCAAACACGTCAGTGAAGTTATCACCGACATGATATCTATGAGGATAAACATGTTTCACCGCATATTCTTTCCATTTGATAAGTATTTCTGGTGTGTGTTCCTAGCTCCTTATTTCTGTGTTGACCGTGTTGCAGAGTTTCCCAGTAGCAACTTCTGCTAAGTGGACTCCGATCGTAACTCTTCCACTCCTATGTTTAAAAACAACGCCTTCCGAGCAGTCTGCATGTGCCCAGGTTTGTGTGGGAGTTTCTGGTCGATTTAGCCTTAGGTCATATACTGTTACTGCTCAACTGTATCCTCTATGCCAGGGATATCACTTTGTAGTTATGTGAAGCCTGGATATTGAATTTTCCAGTGCACTTGCATCGTTATTGTCCATTTTTTATTTTGCTTGAGCTGCAAAGTGACCACGCTTTTTAGACTGACTCTTATCTAGTGCATTTTGTCATAGCTACACGAGATGCCCCTCGATTCTGTTTGAATCGAGTCTCCTGAAGGACTTTGGTATCCCGACTGACCTCCACTTGCTGCAATTATTTAACTCTTTCCAAATCTGATCTCTACACTTGACCAAAATACTGTAAGAATTATTACAAGAAAAGAATGAGAAATACATTAAAACCAAACATTGGTGCAGGAACATTGCGAATTTGCTCAATGCATTATTGATAGTCAGTACGGATTTGTTCAATGCATTATTGATGGACAACACAGGTTTGTCGAAGGCAGTTGTACAAACAACTCAATATTCATCGTGACAATAGTGATAGAGAAATCCTACACGTAATGGAAAATGGCTGCTTGTGCTCAATAAACTAATTAGGGCTTGTGACAACTAAGAGATAAGGAAACAATCTAAATTTTAGTCAGCCTAAATGTGAAGCAGAGTATTGGAGGTCACAGATAAGCGAATTTACATTATCTGGTTATGAATCCCATGGACAAGTAACAATTTCCAAATTAATTAGGATGTTTGGAAAATGTCAATACACAAATCGAGCTTATTATGCGCGTAGGAAAGAGGCAGCCGGCGTTGTTTTGTTCATTGCAATGAGAAATGAAGGTTAGAATTTATTGGCACACAATGCACGACGTCGGGAAAGAAGAAGATCAAGGAAATTGATGGCCGTGTGTGTTTCCTCTGTTTCTCAAACGTTGGAATCTTATTTTTATTTTATTCGATCTTATTCGTTTGGATCGCTGTTTTCGTTGTTGATATTCTAACGAGTTCAGGGCGTTGATGAATGCACGGGCAGGTAGCGTCGGTATACGACTGTTACTGTACTCCTGTTAAAGTTATTTCCTCCTTCCTTGGTTACAGCTACCACTGTTGCTGAGTTTCTTCTTTCTTTCTTTCTTTCTTTCTTTCTTTTCCCCTTTCGCCTTTCCCCTTTTCCTTTCCTTTTCTTTCTTTTTCTTTCTTTCTGGATGGTTGCTGTCTGGGTGGTTGATGTTTGCTTCCAGGGCCGTCACTTGACAGTAGAATAGGGTCTTGGTCAGCTATAGGTAGCTGACTCTGATGTAACGCACTCATATGTGAGTCGTTAGCCGCTGTAAGCTCGTCCACTCCTGCATCTTTGGCCAATTGTTGTTGAGTTTTACTAGCTGCCTTCACATTCTCATCTAAACATTCATTTCTTTACAGTGGAGTTATTAAATGACACCTTTTCATTCTGTAAAAACATGCTGCCGGGTAATCGCCTGGGCACATACATCCATATCAGCACATACGCTTTGTTATAAATCGGGTCTGTATGTATGGATTTGATCATGCATGTGTTATAACGATACTGCCCAAGATTAGATGGTGTTTTTATGTATTTACAACCTAGTCAGTTATATCTCTCACTTATAGTCAATAAATGTAAATCCTCTGGGAACGATCTATTGATCTGTCACTTATGGTCAATCAATCCGTTAGGACCAATCTATTGATCTGTCACTTATGGTCAATCAATTCGTTGAGAACAATATATTGATCTTTCACTTATGGTCAATCAATCCATTTGGAACAATCTATTGATCTCTCACTTATGGTCAATCAATCCATTTGGAACAATCTATTGATCTCTCACATATGATCAATAAGTCAGTTGGGTACAATCTATTGGTCTTTCACTTATGGTCAATCAATTCGTTGTGTACAATATATTGATCTCTCAATTATGGTCAATCAATCCGTTGTGTACAATATATTGATCTTTGCGTGCACTTTTGAATGTCTGCGGCTGGTGACCCCTTTGAGCTCGAAATGTCATACATCCTGTACATACAACGACACCGCACCCACACCCTGGCTGCAATGTAAGCTTCATCCCCTCGATAATGCAATATATTGATTTATTTTTTGTTTGACTGTTTTGTTTTCAGATGTTATTATCTGGTTTATGTGTAAGTGATGTGCAGTTCAAAGTATGTACAAATTCAGTTGCATACAAGAACATGTGTGCTATATGTAGATACATTCCAGCAGTTAGCTGTTTTCCTGTGAACGTATTTGTCTAAGTGTTTGCTAGATGTACTGGGATTTCTAGTCAGATATAGATGAACCTAGTCAGTAGAGTACGTAATTGGTTAACGTCTAATAGTTCATTAAATAATCAAAACGTGCTCCACTATGATTTGACGGGGAGCGGCTAGCCACACAAGGTTTACAAAGTGTTCTGCAGCATCGTACATGTACCATCGTTAAATGTAACTGGTCAGTACGGTTATGTACAGGCATACACTGCACTAGCATTGGTTCGTGTCAATGGTGGCATGAAGAGATGTGTACTGTGATGCTCGTAGTGCTGTGTGTGACACGCACGACTGTACTGATGTGTGCTGACCCAGACAGCATTGATGTGTGTAACATGGAATACCAGTACTGTCTTTGTCCCGATAATATGTGTGATTGTAGATCCGGACATCAGCATTTCATCATACAAGTGTTTGTCAGCCGCTCGTGTGTATTTATTGTGTTATTGAAATCAGCCGTCACTTATTGTGGAATTTATAATGCGCGCAAGTATTCATAATTATTTTGTCAGCATTCAATTGTATAATTAAGCAAGCTTCAACAGGCATACACGTATTTGTTTGAATGTGTGTAACTGTTTGCACAGACGGTATAACACGGCATGCATGAATAGTGGCAGCAGGAGTGTGCACAAACAACGAATCACAACTACAATTCATATCAATACCCTTCACCATTAGCTGAGAGAGATAGACTAATCACCCATGATTCTGCTTGGTAGTGCAGTGATGTCCTTACATTTTTTTTCAAAGATGAGAACATAATGTCCACGTTATCCTGACATTTAGATTCTCTACCATGGTATTATTTCTTTGTCTAACTCTGATTATCCTCAGTACATTAACTTCAGCTGTCTCTTCTTCTTATTTCAGATCTCATTATATGCAAACTATCTTTTTCTAATGTCGTTCCCAATCACCTATTTGCATTTATTAAAAATATTATTCATTTGACATGACAAACTAACTACAGCACGTTTTATGGGGCAAAGATTGTCAGTTCTCATAAATAAGCGCATGACATTTGATGCGTACGTTATTACTTATTTATTCCCTGTTGTTCTCAGTGCTGATATAACTTATTCTTCCGTAAGCTTTCTCAGTGAGCCGATTTAAATAATAAGATTGCTGCTTTTAATGCTTCATCGAGTTTACTGATATATGTGAAGTGCTTTAGTTTGTCTGTTTCTGGTAGATTGGCCACAGCTTATGTTCAATGTTGCTGCAGTACAGAATGAGTGGCACCTGTCACTTCACGCCGTAACAGGGTAAACAACAGCGAAGTATGTCGAATTAAGGTACAGTGACGGCCGTCTTCAAGGAAAACCTAGAATGGTTGTTGTTTCAAATGCCCACAATGAGTAGGTTTACTCTTTTGTGCGCTCTGAAAAGGACGTTCCGAGCCGAGTTGTAGTATGTTTACTCACATCTCGAGAGAGCTGATGAAGGTGGACCGGGGTCCTCCACGCGGTTGTGCTAGGATTGGCTTCATCAGCGTGTCGCTCACTGCTACGGGGATCACGTCGATCCATCACCTGGTTAGCCAGGCTGCCATGAAAACAGCCCATTTTCAGGGAGGGCTACTAGGAGGCCAAGGTGAGGGTCTTGGCCAGTATGTTTTGCCTGACCCTGATTAACATATCTGACCAGTATACTTTGCCTGACTCTAACATATCTGACCAGCATACTTTGCCTGGCCCTAACTAACATATCTGACCAGTATACTTTGCCTGACCCTGACTAACATATCTGATCAGTATATATCTGACCAGTATACTTTGCCTGGCCCTGACTAACATATCTGACCAGTAAACTTTGCCTGACCCTGGCATATCTGACCAATATACTTTGCCTGACCCTGACTAACATATCTAACCAGTATACTTTGCCTGACCCTGACATATCTGACCAGCATACTTTGCCTGACCCTGACTAACATACTTGAACAGTATACTTTGCCTGACCGTGACTAACATATCTGACCAATATACTTTGCCTGACCCTGACTAACATATCTAACCAGTATACTTTGCCTGACCCTGACATATCTGACCAGCATACTTTGCCTGACCCTGACTAACATACTTGAACAGTATACTTTGCCTGACCGTGACTAACATATCTGACCAGTATACTTTGCCTGACTCTGACTAACATATCTGACCAGTATACTTTGCCTGACCAGGCGTTAGACTTCCTCCCCACCTAGAATGGTACTTCACCAATATCGTCATCTCAGCTCCACAGGGAACACAGTTCGCAATATAACAGACCCTGCCAACGGGAATGACGAGTTAGATCATTTATTCTGCTCTATCTCCGGATTTTTTTAGGAGGCGTTCCCAGTCCCCCTTCCCTTCTCCTTACTCCGTTTCTTCCCCTATTTCTAACCCACGTACAACTGTGAAAAAGAAGCCTCTACCATTCTGCAATTAGACGTCGCAGTTATTCCAGAAATGACACACAAAGTGATGTCCTGTAACACACACAAAGTGATGTCCTGTAACACACACAAAGTGATGTCCTGTAACACACACAAAGTGATGTCCTGTAACACACACAAAGTGATGTCCTGTAACACACACAAAGTGATGTCCTGTAACACACACAAAGTGATGTCCTGTAACACACACAAAGTGATGTCCTGTAACACACACAAAGTGATGTCCTGTAACACACACAAAGTGATGTCCTGTAACACACACAAAGGGATGTTCTCTAACACATACAAAGTGATGTTCTCTAACCCACACAAAGGGATGTCCTCTAATACACACAAAGTGATGCCCTCTAACACACACAAAGTGATGCGCTCTAACACACACAAAGGGATGCCCTCTAACACACACAAAGGGATGTCCTCTAACACACCCAAAGCGATGTCATGTTTTATTCATTCCTTCACTGCGTTCGTTACGTCTTCTTTATTCATTGTGTCTTGTCTCGAGATCCCTTATTTATGTATGTTGTGGTATCCCTCTACTTCCCTTACCCTGTGGTTTCCAGAACAGAGACTGTCCTAGAAGGTTATCAACCGGCATCCTTAATGTGTGCTCTATGCAACGCCAGCGTCTTCTCCTTACCTTCCGTTGCTCTTGTGTTTACTTGGTGATTTCCAACAGTTCCACATCGGTGATCTGATTGCAACATGTCAATGCTTCTGTTCTGTGCAAGCATCCAGTTATGATAACCTTAAAGTACTTCCACCTTATGGAAATGCAGTCATTGACTTTCAGTAGGGGTGGTACGTCATTTGTGTGTGTTATCCCTGTTCAACTTTCCTGTATACATGCTTTCGAGAATTGTAAGAGGCCAGTCATGTTTTTCATTTCTGTAAATCGTGTTTCTGTGTGTTTGATGTTTATGTAAATTTGCTTTTTATCTATGTGCATCGTCTACCATTTAATGTTATTGACGTACCCGAGGAGCGGCTGAGTAAGTGCTTTGGGCTGTCGCTCTTGTGACCACGAGCTCATGCATTCAAAAACCTCGGCTAGGCAGAACTTATCTTTCTATCGGAGGTAAAATAAAAACGTAGTCTTTGCAGTGCTTGGCAACTGTATGGGCAATCTCATTTTATTCCTAAACCCTATAAAACATTCCAATAGACCTCATCAATGGGAATTTACGCCATAATGTACAGTTTTATAGATAAGTGTGCGTGTGTACAAGTCTGTAGACAACTTTCATATTTGACATGTTCAGTTTGACAGTAGCCAATTGACTTGTACAATTTCTTTAACTACTTTTTGCTTGTTACATCCACTTTACCTGTTTGCTTTCTGTGGGTTTGCTGCACCACACACCTTTCATTTGTAATTGGCTACACCTGAACCACACGTCGTCCAGGACGGGAGAGGTTATGTTGTCATTGTTAATACTAACATAATCTCATCATAGTCTATTTGTCTAATTGACTATCAAATAGTAACCATTGGGAAAATGAACTATCACTATCTTTGCTCAAACTCTGTCCTATTGTATAGTTTTGAAATTTGAATAACAAACAAAAACCACAACTAAGTAAATAGAAAAGGAAACTACTGTATCCGTACAAGGTTTCATTTATACTAAGATATGATTTTTTGTTTATTTTGGGACTACAGAAGTGTCTTATTTTAAATTTTGGTGTTAATTTTTGGACTACAGAAGTCTTATTTTTTATTTTGGTGTTTATTTTGGTACTACAGAAGTGTCTTATTTTTAATTTTGGTGTTTATTTTGAGACTACAGAAGTGTCTTATTTTTAATTTTGGTGTTTATTTTGGGAATTGGTGTAAATTGACGTTTAGGATTTTTTAAATGAAATTTTTCCTTTATGTGGAGTCACAATTTAATTTAACAGGTCATACTAGTACAGGCTGTGTGCACAATGTCAGCTCTCTAGGTTATGCGGAAGTTGGTTAATATACAAGAAATAGAAGTGCACGCAAACGGGCAACGGGCATGTCAAGTTTTAACTCGAAAAGTTTGTAAAAAGGAAAGATAGAGACTTTCATAAATGGGTGCCTACCTAGGATAGAGGGATTTCGATGACATGATAAGATCATAACGTGGTGCTGTTGAAAGCAGACATACATAAGTTGAACGTGGCGTGAAGAGAGGGCGCTGACGTTGGATAGGACACACATTAAGGAAAACAACAGGTAACATTACAATGGATGCACTATTCTGGAATCCCCAGAGCAAAGAAGTTAGATAGATAACACAACAGACATGAAGGACGAGAGTTCGAAGCAAACATGAATGAAACAGAAGACATGGACAGATCAGGACAGGAAGATCTGTGCTCCATATGGAACTCATCAAGCTTTGATTGATTTGATTCTGGGAGCATCCTACCTATCTTTATATGTGGTCCTACCTGTAGCATAGAGATATTGTCTCGCAAACTTCCTAGAATTGGAAGCATCCTACATATCTTTCTTTATATGTGGTCCTACCTGTAGCATAGAGAGATTGTCTCACAAACTTCCTAGAATTGGAAGCATCCTACATATCTTTCTTTATATGTGGTCCTACCTGTAGCATAGAGATATTGTCTCGCAAACTTCCTAGAATTGGAAGCATCCTACATATCTTTCTTTATATGTGGTCCTACCTGTAGCATAGAGATATTGTCTCACAAACTTCCTAGAATTGGAAGCATCCTACATATCTTTCTTTATATGTGGTCCTACCTGTAGCACAGAGATATTGTCTCGCAAACTTCCTAGAATTGGTAGATGAATATTGCTACTTTTTAAATAGAGATTGACTGTTATGTGTTACCATTCCTGCCTGGTCCTGGTGATGTTAAAACGTTATTCAGAGCTTATCGTTGCCCGTTCTCTCATGTGTCGTAGTCATAGTTTCTTCTAAAGTGTGTGCCACATTAGGAATACATTGACTGCCACAACGTGAGCATGTCGTAAGAGCGGATTAGCACTACCGTCTTATCCCCACCATTCACATGTACGTGTATACCAAAAAGCTATTGAGTGATCGAAGTACTCGTCTGGAGTTGAAAGAAAACTCTAGAAACAATAACCCCAAGTCGCTTTGCTCAGGAAAAAGAGGAATATATATATCGATTGGTTTTTATACCAGTTTGCCAGGTCTACACGCAGCCTTCCTTAGTTGTCTGCCGTGGCACGAGGGTTAAGAACTAACATTGAGCTCGCAAAGCCTGTTGTATTATTATATCATCACATCCTAGCTTTCTCCTAGTGCTCGCTCTCATTCTCCGCTTGATATTCGTCAAACAACTTAAATTTGGGTTGTTATCTTGGTTAGGTGTAGTTAATTGTCGTATTTTGTGTTTCTCTGACAGGTTGTCTTCTCCGACCGGTTGTCCTCTCTGGCCGGTTGTCCTCTCTGACAGGTTGTCCTCTCTGACCGGTTGTCCTCTCTGGCCGGTTGTCCTCTCTGACAGGTTGTCCTCTCTGGCCGGTTGTCCTCCCTGACAGGTTGTCCTCTCTGACCGGTTGTCCTCTCTGGCCGGTTGTCCTCTCTGACAGGTTGTCCTCTCTGACCGGTTGTCCTCCCTGACAGGTTGTCCTCTCTGACCGGTTGTCCTCTCTGGCCGGTTGTCCTCTCTGACCGGTTGTTGTTCTCTGACCGGTTGTTGTTCTCTGACCGGTTGTTGTTCTCTGACCGGTTGTTGTTCTCTGACCGGTAGTTGTTCTCTGACCGGTTGTTGTTCTCTGACCGGTTGTTGTTCTCTGACCGGTTGTTGTTCTCTGACCGGTTGTTGTTCTCTGACCGGTTGTTGTTCTCTGACCGGTTGTTGTTCTCTGACCGGTTGTTGTTCTCTGACCGGTTGTTGTTCTCTGACCGGTTGTTGTTCTCTGACCGGTTGTTGTTCTCTGACCGGTTGTTGTTCTCTGACCGGTTGTTGTTCTCTTACCGGTTGTTGTTCTCTGACCGGTTGTTGTTCTCTGACCGGTTGTTGTTCTCTGACCGGTTGTTCTCTTATGCTTTCAAGTTTTACACACAAAGCTACGCATATATTGCTTGGATTGTTTAACATCACAAGTCTTTTTCTCAACCCCTTCTCTTTTGCAACTCTCTCTCTCTCTCTCTCTCTTCTTCCTCTCTCTCTCCCCTCACTCTCTCTCTCTCTCTTTCTCCACCCTTCTCTTTTTCCTCATATAAAAACATTTAATTGCGCCCATTATTTATGTGCCATCGATGCTTTTCAATATCACACCATGTTTACTCGTTTCTCCCCCCCCCCCCCCTTCCACTCTGTCCATCGCTTGCAATTATCCTCCCCCAAACACATTTTTTTCTGTTCTATCGTTTTCCTATGTTGTTGCGTGAAACTACTCGTGTTGAATTTCTTTTTAATCTCTGGAAAATGTTTCTTTAATAGCGGGTTACAGTGGCTCTTATATCCCAATGCGTACCAAAAAACATGGACCTGAGACCTCCAGCTGCATACTGAAGAACATGGACCTGAGACCTCCCGCTGCATACCAAAGAACATGGACCTGAGACCTCCAGCTGCATACCAAAGAATATGGACCTGAGACCTCCCGCTGCATACCAAAGAACATGGACCTGAGACCTCCCGCTGCATACCAAAGAACATGGACCTGAGACCTCCCGCTGCATACCAAAGAACATGGACCTGAGACCTCCCGCTTCATACCAAAGAACATGGACCTCAGACCTCCCGATGCATTGCGAAGCTTCTTAGTAGTCTCATCACTATATGGATTACTTTGTCTATAACCATCTCGTTGTCCAGACTGCTGTATCACAGTCTTTTTCCGGGAACGCAACAACGAAGAGACATAGCGTCTTGCTCAATATGTTTCACTTGACCCTAATTAAGTCTTTGTTCCTCTATCATTCTACAAAAAACAGAATACATGTGCATTGCTGATGTTCTTGTCTTTGTAATTCAGTTTGGTGGTGTTCTGCCAGTGAATGTTTTGTTTTTTGTTTTCTTGTTGTAGAATGATTCCGAGATTAATACTTGATCTCTGTTTAATGTCGTAGTGTCGGAATATGGACGCAGACATATATTTGAGGCGTGTTCAAATGAAACCAGACCAAACTGCAACAAGTAAACAGACGCACAATGCGCATGATGACGTAACTTTTGGTGTAAACAGCACATACCAACCGTCAAGTTTGCAAAATTGTATTATCCTCCTACTCATAGTTTCCTCAGCAGACCGTTAAAAACATGGCGGATGTGATACGGAATCCGTTCAGAGTTGATTAGTGATCGATGATTCGGTTTCTAACAGCTGAAGGATGTCGACCAGTTGACATCCATCGCAGAATGCAGGCAGTGTATGGTGACAAAAGTGTATCGAAGACAACAGCGAAGAACTGGGCAACGGAGTTTAGAGAAGGACGTGAGTTAAAGGAACAATATTCGCCTGACCTGGTCTCGTAAGATCTTTCGTTAACTCGCGTCCTTCTTTAAACATCGTTGTCCAGTTCTTCACAGGGAAACTGTGGGGTAGCGAGGCCTGGACTGGATATCCCGCTCGTTAAAGGAAAGAAGCATTTGATATAGCCTTTCCTTTCCAGATGCAGAGATCGCCGCTGGATTCACTGTTCGGCTTACCGTTCAGGAGTTTCTGTGCCAATGGCCTCTCCTACATTGTGTCCCCAGCAGCACCTTCGTGAGGGTCCTCCTGTTTCTTACGGAGCCTGATGTGGGGCGCGACCGAGTACCCGGCGGCATAACTGGGCGGGCAGATTGGACTCATTAGTGTTGGTTGGCAGCAAATCTAAGAAAAGGTAAACTCTGACCCTATACCCGGGTAGACGAAGCTCGTTAGTCTGTTCAGGCAATTCACCTAGGAGAGGAGGAACTCTGATTTTAAACCCACAAGTCCCAGAGAGTGCTGACTAGTCTTGATACGATCAGAGTATCATCGGATGACTCTAGTAACTAGCATCTGCGGACAACGACTCCACTGCATTGTAGAAACTTTCGGGAGAGGATAGGGCTACGGGAGTAAACCCAGACAAAAATTCCGGAGTGGTTGCACTTAAGACGGATGGTTTCAAAATTGCGAACTCATTCCGGCAGCTCCTGCAGTTGAGCTGGTGCCAAATTGTCATGCTCTGCATTCCTTTGAATTATACCAGCGAGGCCGAGAGGGCAATCCTGCAGTTTGGGCAGCTCAGGGTCTCCATATTCAGCGCCCAGGCTTGCGCTCTGAGAGGCTACTCACAGGGTGCCACGCACATGATCTCCAAAGACTGAGACGCCTATGAAATAAGGAAACAATGGTCGGAGGATAATGAAATTTAGCAAACTTGGCGGTTGGTATGTGTTGTTTACGCCAGAAGGGATGTCATCGTACATATGTTCACTTGTTGCAGTTTGGTCCGCTTTCATTTGAACACGCCTCGTAATTTGTGTTCGCACATTTTAAATTGTTTTAATGCAAGTACACATTTAATTAGTATTATGTGGTGTCTTAATATGTATGCATCTTTCTTTTCTGTTGTCTGGTGTACATGTTTTCTGTTGTCGGGTGTACATGTTTTCTGTTGTCTGGTGTACATGTTTTCTGTTGTCTGGTGTACATGTTTTCTGTTGTACATGTTTTCTGTTGTCTGGTGTACATGTTTTCTATGTGCTTATAATATACTTGTCTTCACGATTGTTGGGGCTAAATAAAAATGATGGAAGTCGATGATCAGTTGGGCAATTCAAGTTTGAAAGGTTAGACTGAGCTTCGGTGTGAAACACAAAGAGAACCTCCTGCGTCTCCCGGCTTCTCCTCGTGATCAAACAGAGTTATATTTAACCAAACACGCCCATACTTTACTGACTGATCGATATTTGGAGACATTTCATTGTCTTCCTATCACTTGTTTCGTTTTTCTTAAGAGCACTGGCTCACTACTAGAATTCATTCCAGCGTTTTTTTCTTCAGAGAGCCTGTATTAGAGCTACGTTAGATAGTCGGGATGAATAGGTCAGGCCCACTGTTGTCCTCCAAGCATGTCATAAAAGTCTAGAAGATTGTGTTTGAGGTTTGGAAACTCATCATGCAAAAATAAATATTGACACTATAATAGGCCACTGCGAAAGATTGAATGCAATTTTCCAGTAACGGGAGCACCTGCAGTTGAAATTTTGCTTACTACGGGAGCAAAAAATTGAGTGATTGCAATTACACGGATGTGTGTCATGCTTGCTTTACGAGAGGTCACTTTGATAGTGGTTTGAATAGCTTTCCGTTTCAACTACGATGTTTCTTCGCTCCTTGGGCAGACCCTATCCGTATTTAAAGATGTGCTGAAAGTGTACATTTATGTATGTCACAAACAAAGTTTTTCTGTCGCAGTTAAATTGGAATGAATGTAGGACGCATGTCGTATTTACTACTGGTAACAAGCTGCACTAGTGTAGTCTGGCTAAGAGAATATGAATCGCAGAAGGAAGGCAAACCCAATTCCAAAATTGCTGTGCTGAAATCGAATGTGTTAGATCGAAAGGCGCAGATATATCACAGCCTCGCAGTAAACCGTGGTACAACATCGCAACGTTCATTTCAGGACGAACGCCAAAGACGAAGACGACTGTCCAAGGCGGACCACGACCAGAAGTATTAGAGCAGCACATCTCGGGAAGGAAATACTTTCTCGACTACAAACGTCCAAACTTGTTGGCTGAGGTGAAATATTTCTCAGCTAGAAACATCATTTAAAATAAATGAAAAAACGGACGTAAGATGTGCGAAGAACTAGAATTAGTGCAATAAAGAATTTGAGATTTTGTTGATGTTAAAGACGTTGTACAGGCTGTTCGGAAAAAACATATGATCTTTCCGTCTCCATCCATACCGCTGGTAGTTCTCAAATATTGTAACTGATCATGACATTCATATCTAAAGTTGTTCATCATCATCATTTTTATGTCACTCCAGATGGCGGAGTATACGTCCAACTTGGCATTTGGTTTACTATTATCAGCTTTTAGGGAATCCTGAATACATTTGTTTGCAGAGCCGGTTAAATTGCAAGCTTCAGGCAAAACTCTCACTAGTCGCCTGTCACTACATACCGGAAATTGAACACAAACCTAATGATGTTTAACCTGGGAATAACTTGGCTGTCGAGGCGAGTCTGTTGAGATAAGATCACCAGCACGAACAAATTTCGCAATCCAGGATTTGTCTTAATAGCTCGCAGCGACCGTTCAATAATGAGACATTCTCTACTACCAATGTTTTGTTTTAATTAGACAGTTCGAATTCCCTTGTCGATTTGAGTTGACTGTTGAATGCAAACCGACGCGGAAGACCATGGCGAGACATTGCCGCGTAGATGGGGGCTGTCCAATGGAGGGTTGAAGCCACGTTGCGTGCTCGACCGATCCACCACCTAGTCTGAGCTCATCCAAATCCCTCTACGTTCTCACTGATCCAGCTATTGGTCAGAAATCAGAGTAGCATGTGATCTGAGCTTATTTCGAAACATTACAACCTGTGATTTATTCATGAGGGGTATCCAGTGAGAGTTTTCGTGTGGCAGAGCGACTGGAACCCAAGTCTCTCCCTGCAAAACTGACAGTGTGATTAACCTAGTCGCTTCACGCTCTAATCTATCCATATGCATCTGTGCTGCAGTTGTAAAATAAACAAAACTGAAGAAGAGAATGAATCATCCCCACCTTATAAATTCGGAGACTTCTTACAATGCAGCACCCAACACTTCACCCTGAACAACAGTTCCTGAATTTGTATGTATATAAAAATCATGACGTTTTTAACAATGTTCACTCATGGAATTTTGTAGGATATAATATTGCTAAAATACCCAAGTGAAATTGCTGGTTTGTAATTGATAATTTATGTTCATCCGACCGTTTGTTACCAGAGCCTGAAAAGGAAAAAAAATAGTAACACAGCAACATACCAGCAATTAAAGAAAGGTTGGGCATAGACATCTTCTACATGATTGATTCGAAACTATCATTCCCCTATGCTTTTCATGAGGGTTTAATGAGTGACCTTGCAGAGACTGGGAAACAGATTCGCCGAGAGGTGCAAGCAGTTTGGTCTCACCACAAGTCTGGAAAAGACAACGGTCTGCGCACAAGGCATTAACACTACGCCATCATTAACGATTGGCGCCACGTGCATGGTCTATAGAGACGGAGCTGGACAAAACTTACAGGGCGCCACGCGCATGGTCTATAGAGACTGAGACGGAGCTGGTCAAAACTTACAGGGCGCCACTCGCATGGTCTATAGAGACGGAGCTGGTCAAAACTTACAGGGCGCTACTCGCATGGTCAATAGAGACTGAGACGGAGCTGGACAAAACTTACAGGGCGCCACTCGCATGGTCAATAGAGACTGAGACGGAGCTGGACAAAACTTACAGAGCGCCACTCGCATGGTCTATAGAGACTGAGACGGAGCTGGACAAAACTTACAGGGCGCCACTCGCATGGTCTACAGACACTGAGACGGAGCTGGACAAAACTTACAGGGCGCCACTCGCATGGTCTACAGACACTGAGACGGAGCTGGACAAAACTTACAGGGCACCACTCGCATGGTCTACAGACACTGAGACGGAGCAAGACAAAACTTACAGAGCACCACTCGCATGGTCTATAGAGACTGAGACGGAGCTGGACAAAACTTACAGGGCGCCACTCGCATGGTCTACAGACACTGAGACGCCTTTGATGAGTGTGTGACCGATGAGAATAAAGTCTGTCACACAGAGAGCATGTTGTAGGAAGTAACTAAGTGTGGTCTACTCCTCTAGGGTATATTATTCTCTTACTTATATACTTGTGCACACACCATCAGCAATTTACACAGTTCAGAATCATTCCTAATTTACAGTAGCGTTCTGGATTTGAAAAGAAGGTATATGCAAAATGTCTTATGCGAAGCGCGTTCAAATGAAACCGGACCCAGTTCATTTATTACAAACATATGAAAGTTACATCATCTGGTGGACCATAATTAAATATAGCAATTATTATGAAACACACGTGCCACAGGGTTAGTTAGAAGCGGTCGATATAGGCATTCAGACACTCATCCCACTGTTTAGGTAGAAGGCGGACGCCGTCCGAAAAAAATTACTTTTGTTGCTCTTTGAACCATTTGGTCACGGAGGCCATGACGTCTGCATCGGAGCCGAATCTTTGTCCCTTCAAAATTATTTTAATGGTCCGAACAAATGAAGGTCACAAGGGGACATATCGGGGCTATAGGGTGGGTGTGACAGTACTTCCCACCTTTTCTAACGCTAACGCTTTCTAAACAATGTTCGCGACATGTGAACGCGCATTATCATGCAACAGAATCACACCACGCGAAAGCATACCGGTTTGTTTATTCTTTATTGCTGTGTGCAGCTTGTCTAGTGTGTCATTGTAGCGGATGGCATTGACGTTCAAGCCCGACTCTTTAAAGTCTACCAACAAAAGTCCCTCGTGGTTAAAAAACGCGGTCAGCATAACCTGACCAGCGGAAATGTGTAACTTGAATTTTTTTGGTTTCGGTGATCCGGGATGTTTCTCTTGCATATTAGCAGTTTTCCTGCTCGACTCAAAGTGAGTCAGAGGCTAATGAAACTTTGCAAAGTTGATGGTTGATGATGTGCTGTTTACACCAGAAGTCATGTCATCATGCGCATTGTACGTATGTTCACTTGTTGCAGTTCGGTCCGTTTTCATTTGAATACGCCTCCTATATAATGATTATCATCATCAAGTGTCAATCCCTTCCACGAGCATCTGTTCTTTCAGCGATTGAAATATTCCACCAGCCTCCGTTTTCCCATTCAGTTTGTACTTCCATCCCACATCATTTCTCTCTTTCTTCTTTTGCCTCTCCTCCTTTACATCTTTTCTGATGTCACTCGATGTTCCAGTCCCTCGTTCCTGAGTGTAATATGTTATCTTTGGATTGTTAACTGCCCGAAGTATAAGAAGCATTCTACTCAGGAACCACATTGCTTCTGCTGCTTGTGGTATCTCTCTATGCGTATTCACAGTACAGGGCTTACATCCGCAGTACAGGGCTCACATCCATAGTACAGGACTCACATCAACAGTGCAGGGCTCACATCCATAGTACAGGGCTCACATCTATAGTACAGGGCTCACATCCAAATGGGAAACTGAACATACCGGCTACACCAAAAACGATGCCTATTACCAGTTGAACAGAAGAGAGCAGGTCGTTGTCTTCAGACTTCGCACTGGCCACAATAGACTGAGGTACCACCTATTCAACAAATTAAAGATAGGTGGTACCGACGAATGCCCGTGTGGTACCGAGAAAATCACCGCTGAGCATCTGCTGCAGAACTGCCCGACATACGAGGATCAGAGAGAGCAGATGTGGCCATCACCAGTGGAACCACAAGAGAAGCTCTATGGCAGTGTCGACAGCCTCAAGATGACCGCCGCTTTTTTCGAAAAAATAATGGTTACTGTCTGACTGCGTACGAAGAAGAAGAAGAAGACATCTATAGTACAGGACTCACATCTATAGTATAGGGCTGACATCTATAGTATAGGGCTGACATCTATAGTACAGGACTCACGTCCATGGTGCAGGGATCACATCCATAGTATAAGTGATATATACATAAAAAAGGAAACATTATTTGGAATGGGGGTCAGAAGAAGAAGGTCAATATGAAGGAAAAGATGAAGAAGAAAATGATGACGAAAAAGAAGAATCTATTTATAACCCAGAATTGGCGGATTGGAAACTTAATGTCAAAAACAAAGTAGTCGAGCTGCACGATTCCTTAATCAAACATATGGCTGGTGTTCGAGATAAATATCTTTGAAGAGGCATCCATTAAGACACGGGTCAGGTCAAGTAGGATACATATGCAACACTGGCAATGAAAAGCAAACTTTTGCAGTGATGAATTGTGGGACCGTGTTGACAAGCTAAACACACGCTAAGCTTGTGGCTTCAGCACTTGTGTTTTGCTTAACTGATTACATTTGGGGATTGATAAACGTAGAATGATCCGTATTGATATTTCGTTGCAAAATATCCCCCCCCCCCCGCCCCCCCCTAGATTACAGATAAGAAGAATACATCGATTTATCGTGGTGCAATGCGTGAGATCCCTGACCAACAGCAACATGAAGTAGTCTTCCCAATGTTGGAGATCAAATGAGACGAAATTAAACGGAGAGGGCTGCACCTAATCCGAAGTCCTTATCTCATTTGTCCTCTTGTAGCATTAGACGTGGAGGGAATCCGATGTTCTAAAAACTAATTGATCGAGTCTGTCTGGCAATATATCTCTGTAACTTATTTATCATTCACCATTATACCTGTTTGTCTGGTCATGTTGGCAGATAGACATTGTGTATGTGTCAGGAAGAAGGTGAGTCACACATCGCAACCTGATGACAACCATACAATGGAAGTGAAGACACTCAGTCTACTAACTCAACCACAACCGCTGTTGTAGTTGGTGTTGTTGGTATTCAATGCTACTCGCGCTGGGATCTTCATTCTTGACGCTGTTTTTAGTGTGTAGTACAGTTGCTCGTCTTGTATCTCGAGACGTACTTGAAAAGGTCGCTCCTGCCATAATGGCTGTAGTACAATGCAAAACGCCTCAGTAAGCTTACCGCAGTGTGGATCACTATCTCGTTGACCAGACTGTTGTAACACAGCCTGCTTCTATGAACACGTTGTTCACGTCAGGTAGGTCTTGGTCACGATCGTCCACTTAATCGTGACGATAGTGTTGGTTCACGAATATAATAGTGACCCACCATGAGCATAAATGAACACAGATGAGCAGGAATAACTTGGAGCTAATGGTAATTGTTCTGGTATTTTCTCCAATAAATTATGTCGGTGTGTCACAATGATTACCTCCCCATCCCTATATCTCTGCTCCTGGCCATCCCCATCCCAAAACCTCTGCTCCTGGCCCTCCCCATACCTCTGCTCCTGGCCCTCCCCATATCTCTGCTCCTGGCCCTCCCCATATCTCTGCTCCTGGCCCTCCCCATATCTCTGCTCCTGGCCCTCCCCATCTCCATCCTCCTAACTCTGCTCCTGGCCCTCCCCATACCTCTGCTCCTATCCCTCCCCATACCTCTGCTCCTGGCCTCCCTAAACCTCTGCTCCTATCCCTTCCTATACCTCTGCTCCTGGCCTCCCCATATCTCTGCTCCTGGCCCTCCCCATCTCCATCCTCCTAACTCTGCTCCTGGCCTCCCCATACCTCTGCTCCTATCCCTCCCCATACCTCTGCTCCTGGCCTTCCCATATCTCTGCTCCTGGCCCTCCCCATCTCCATCCTCCTAACTCTGCTCCTGGCCTCCCCATACCTCTGCTCCTGGCCTCCCCATACCTCTGCTCCTATCCCTCCCCATACCTCTGCTCCTGGCCCTCTCCATATTTCTGCTCCTGGCCCTCCCCATACCTCTGCTCCTATCCCTCCCCATATCTCTGCTCCTATCCCTCCCCATATCTCTGCTCCTGGTCCTCCCCATATCTTTGCTCCCGGCCCTCTCCATATTTCTGCTCCTGGCCCTCCCCATATCTCTGCTCCTGGCCCTTTCCTAACACTACTCCTGGCCTTCTCCTAACTCTACTCCTGGCCCTCCCCATCCCCCTAACTCTACTCCTAGCCCTCCCCATCTCAATCATCCTAACTCTACTCCTAGCCCTCCCCCTCCCCATCCTCCTAACTCTACTCCTGGCCCTCCTCATCCCTTCCTCCTAACTCTACTCCTGGCCCTCTCCTAACTCTACTCCTGGAACTCCCAATCCCCATCCTCCTAACACTACTCCTGGCCTTCTCCTAACTCTACTCATGGCCCTCCCCCTCCCCATCCTCCTAACTCTACTCCTGGCCCTCCTCATCCCCATCCTCCTAACTCTACTCATGGCCCTGCCCCTCCCCATCCTCCTAACTCTACTCCTGGCCCTCTCCCTCCCCATCCTCCTAACTCTACTCCAGGCCTTCCTCCTCCCCATCCTCCCAACTCTACTCCTGGCCCCCCCTCCCCATCCACCTAACTCTACTCCTGCGCCCCCTCCCCATCCTCCTAACTCTACTCCTGGCTCTCCCCATCCTACTAACTCTACTCCTTGCCCCCCTCCCCATCCTCCTAACTCTACTTCTGGCTCTCCCCTCCACATCCTCCTAACTCTACTCCTGGTCCTCTCCTAACTCTACTCTTTGCCTCTCCTCCCCATCCTGCTAACTCTACTCCTGGCCCTCCCCATCCCCATCCTCCTAACTCTACTCATGGCCCTCCCCATCCCCATCCTGCTAACTCTACTCCTGGCCCTCCTCATCCCCATCCTTCTCACTCTACTCCTGGCTCTCCCCCTCCCCATCCTCCTAAGTCTACTCCTGGCCCTCCTCCTCCCCATCCTCCTAACTCTACTCCTGGCCCTCCTCCTCCCCATCCTCCTCTCTACTCCTGGCCCTCTCCCTCCCCATCCTCTTAACTCTACTCCTGCCCCCCCTCCTCATCCTCCTAAATCTACTCTTGGCCCTCCTCATCCTCATCCTCCCAACTCTACTCATGGCCCTGCCCCTCCCCCTCATCCTAACTCTACTCCTGGCTCTCCCCATCCCCATCCTCCTAACTCTACTCCTGGCCCTCTCCTAACTCTACTCCTTGCCTCCCCTCCCCATCCTCCTAACTCTACTCCTGGCCCTCACCCTCCTCATCCTCCTAACTCTACTCATGGCCCTCCCCATCCCCATCCTGTTAACTTTACTCCTGGCCCTCCTCATCCCAGTCCTCCTCACTGTACTCCTGACCCTCCCCCTCCCCATCCTCCTAACTCTACTCATGGCCCTGCCCCTCCCCATCCTCCTAACTCTACTCCTGGCCCTCTCCCTCCCCATCCTCCTAACTCTACTCCAGGCCTTCCTCCTCCCCATCCTCCCAACTCTACTCCTGGCCCCCCCTCCCCATCCACCTAACTCTACTCCTGCGCCCCCTCCCCATCCTCCTAACTCTACTCCTGGCTCTCCCCATCCTACTAACTCTACTCCTTGCCCCCCTCCCCATCCTCCTAACTCTACTTCTGGCTCTCCCCTCCACATCCTCCTAACTCTACTCCTGGCCCTCTCCTAACTCTACTCTTTGCCTCTCCTCCCCATCCTGCTAACTCTACTCCTGGCCCTCCCCATCCCCATCCTCCTAACTCTACTCATGGCCCTCCCCATCCCCATCCTGCTAACTCTACTCCTGGCCCTCCTCATCCCCATCCTTCTCACTCTACTCCTGGCTCTCCCCCTCCCCATCCTCCTAAGTCTACTCCTGGCCCTCCTCCTCCCCATCCTCCTAACTCTACTCCTGGCCCTCCTCCTCCCCATCCTCCTCTCTACTCCTGGCCCTCTCCCTCCCCATCCTCTTAACTCTACTCCTGCCCCCCCTCCTCATCCTCCTAAATCTACTCTTGGCCCTCCTCATCCTCATCCTCCCAACTCTACTCATGGCCCTGCCCCTCCCCCTCATCCTAACTCTACTCCTGGCTCTCCCCATCCCCATCCTCCTAACTCTACTCCTGGCCCTCTCCTAACTCTACTCCTTGCCTCCCCTCCCCATCCTCCTAACTCTACTCCTGGCCCTCCCCCTCCTCATCCTCCTAACTCTACTCATGGCCCTCCCCATCCCCATCCTGTTAACTTTACTCCTGGCCCTCCTCATCCCAGTCCTCCTCACTGTACTCCTGGCCCTCCCCCTCCCCATCCTCCTAACTCTACTCCTGGCCCTCCCCCTCCCCATCCTCCTAACTCTACTCCTGGCCCTCCTCATCCCTTCCTCCTAACTCTACTCCTGGCCTTCCCCTTCCCCATCCTCCTAACTCCACTCCTGGCCCTCTCCTAACTACTCCTGGCCCCCCTCCCCATCCTCCTAACTCTACTCCTGGCCCTCCTTATCCTCCTAACTCTACTCCTGGTCCACTCCTAACTACTCCTGGCCCTCCCCATCCCCATCCTCCTAACTCTACTCCTGGCCCTCTCCTAACTCTACTCCTGGTCCTCCCCCTCCTCATCCTCCTAACTCTACTCCTGGCACTCCCCATCCCCATCCTCCTAACTCTATTCCTGGCTCTCTCCTAACTCTACTCCTGGCCCTCCCCATCCCCATCCTGCTAACTCTACTCCTGGCCCTCCTCATCCCCATCCTCCTAACTCTACTCCTAGCCCTCCCCCTCCCCATCCTCCTAACTCTACTCCTGGCTCTCCCCATCCCCATCCTCCTAACTCTACTCCTGGCTCTCTCCTAACTCTACTCCTGGCCCTCCCCATCCCTATCCTGCTATCTCTACTCCTGGCCCTCCCCATCCCCATCCTCCCAAGTCTACTCATGCCCCTGCCCCTCCCCCTCCTCCTAACTCTACTCCTGGCCCTCTCCTAACTCTACTCCTTGCCTCCCCTCCCCATCTTCCTAACTCTACTCCTGGCCCTCCCTATCCCCATCCTCCTAACTCTACTTCTGGCCCTCCCCCTCCTCATCCTCCTAACTCTACTCATGGCCCTCCCCATCCCCATCCTGCTAACATTACTCCTGGCCCTCCTCATCCCCATCCTCCTAACTCTACTCCTGGCCCACCCCCTCCCCATCCTCCTAACTCTACTCCTGGCCCTCCCCCTCCCCATCCTCCTAACTCTACTCCTGGCCCTCCTCATCCCTTCCTCCTAACTCTACTCCTGACCTTCCCCTTCCCCATCCTCCTAACTCCACTCCTGGCCCTCTCCTAACTACTCCTGGCCCTCCTCCCCATCCTCCTAACTCTACTCCTGGTCCTCTCCTAACTACTTCTGGCCCCCCCCCCTCCCCATCCTCCTCTCTACTCCTAGCCCTTCCCCTCCCCATCCTCTTAACTCTACTCCTGGCCCCCCCTCCTCATCCTCCTAAATCTACTCTTGGCCCTCCTCATCCCCATCCTCCGAACTCTACTCATGGCCCTGCCCCTCCCCCTCCTCCTAACTCTACTCCTAGCTCTCCCCATCCCCATCCTCCTAACTCTACTCCTGGCCCTCTCCTAACTCTACTCCTTGCCTCCCCTCCCCATCTTCCTAACTCTACTCCTGGCCCTCCCCATCCCCATCCTCCTAACTCTACTCCTGGCCCTCCTCCTCCTCATCCTCCTAACTCTACTTCTGGCTCTCCCCATCCCCATCCTCCTAACTCTACTCCTGGCTCTCTCCTAACTCTACTCCTGGCCCTCCCCATCCCCATCCTCCTAACTCTACTCCTGGCTCTCTCCTAACTCTACTCCTGGCCCTCCCCATCCCCATCCTGCTAACTCTACTCCTGGCCCTCCTAATCCCCATCCTCCTAACTCTACTCCTGGCCTTCCCCCTCCCCATCCTCCTAACTCTACTCCTGGCTCTCCCCATCCCCATCCTCCTAACTGTACTCCTGGCTCTCTCCTAACTCTACTCCTGGCCCTCCCCATCCCCATCCTGCTAACTCTACTCCTGGCCCTCCCCATCCCCATCCTCATAACTCTACTCTTGGCTCTCTCCTAACTCTACTCCTGGCCCTCCCCATCCCCATCCTCCTAACTCTACTCCTGGCCCCCCTCCCCATCCTCCTAACTCTACTCCTGGCCCCCCTCCCCATCCTCCTAACTCTACTCCTGCCCCCTCCCCATCCTCCTAACTCTACTCCTGGCTCTCCCCATCCCCATCCTCCAAACTCTACTCCTTGCCCCCCCCCCCCTCCCCATCCTCCTAACTCTACTTCTGGCTCTCCCCATCCACATCCTCCTAACTCTACTCCTGGCCCTCTCCTAACTCTACTCTTTGCCTCTCCTCCCCATCCTGCTAACTCTACTCCTGGCCCTCCCCATCCCCATCCTCCTAACTCTACTCAAGGCCCTCCCCATCCCCATCCTGCTAACTCTTCTCCTGGCACTCCTCATCCCCATCCTCCTCACTCTACTCCTGGCTCTCCCCCTCCCCATCCTCCTAAGTCTACTCCTGGCCCTCCCCCTCCCCATCCTCCTAACTCTACTCCTGGCCCTCCCCCTCCCCATCCTCCTAACTCTACTCCTGGCCCTCCCTCTCCCCATCCTTCTAACTCTACTCCTGGCCCTCCCCCTCCAATCCTCCTAACTCTACTCTTGGCTCTCCTCCTCCCCATCCTCCTAACTCTACTCCTGGCCCTCCCCATCCTCCTAACTCTACTCCTGGCCCTCTCCTAACCACTCCTGGCCCTCCTCCCTATCCTCCTAACTCTAATCCTGGCCCTCTCCTAACTACTCCTGGCCCCCCTCCCCATCCTCCTAACTCTACTCCTGGTACTCCCCATCCCCATCCTCCTAACTCTACTCCTGGCCCTCCTAATTCCCATCTTCCTAACTGTACTCCTGGCCCCCCCTCCCCATCCTCCTCTCTACTCCTGGCCCTCTCCCTCCCCATCCTCTTAACTCTACTCCTGCCCCCCCCTCCTCATCCTCCTAAATCTACTCTTATCCCTCCTCATCCCCATCCTCCCAACTCTACTCATGGCCCTGTCCCTCCCCCTCCTCCTAACTCTACTCCTGGCTCTCTCCATCCCCATCCTCCTAACTCTACTCCTGGTCCTCCCCCTCCTCATCCTCCTAACTCTACTCCTGGCTCTCCCCATCCCCATCCTCCTAACTCTACTCCTGGCTCTCTCCTAACTCTACTCTTGGCCCTCCCCATCCCCATCCTGCTAACTCTACTCCTGGCCCTCCTAATCCCTATCCTCCCAACTCTAATCCTGGCCCTCCCCCTCCCCATCCTCCTAACTCTACTCCTGGCTCTCCCCATCCCCATCCTCCTAACTGTACTCCTTACTCTCTCCTAACTCTACTCCTGGCCCTCCCCTTCCCCATCCTGCTAACTCTACTCCTGGCCCTCCCCATCCCCATCCTCATAACTCTAGTCCTGGCTCTCTCCTAACTCTACTCCTGGCCTTTCCAATCCCCATCCTCCTAACTCTACTCCTGGCCCTCCTCATCCCCATCCTCCTAACTCTACTCATGGCCCTGCCCCTCCCCATCCTCCTAACTCTACTCCTGGCCCTCCTCATCCCCATCCTCCTAACTCTACTCATGGCCCTGCCCCTCCCCATCCTCCTAACTCTACTCCTGGCCCTCTCCCTCCCCATCCTCCTAACTCTACTCCAGGCCTTCCTCCTCCCCATCCTCCCAACTCTACTCCTGGCCCCCCCTCCCCATCCACCTAACTCTACTCCTGCGCCCCCTCCCCATCCTCCTAACTCTACTCCTGGCACTCCCCATCCTACTAACTCTACTCCTTGCCCCCCCTCCCCATCCTCCTAACTCTACTTCTGGCTCTCCCCTCCACATCCTCCTAACTCTACTCCTGGCCCTCTCCTAACTCTACTCTTTGCCTCTCCTCCCCATCCTGCTAACTCTACTCCTGGCCCTCCCCATCCCCATCCTCCTAACTCTACTCATGGCCCTCCCCATCCCCATCCTGCTAACTCTACTCCTGGCCCTCCTCATCCCCATCCTTCTCACTCTACTCCTGGCTCTCCCCCTCCCCATCCTCCTAAGTCTACTCCTGGCCCTCCTCCTCCCCATCCTCCTAACTCTACTCCTGGCCCTCCTCCTCCCCATCCTCCTCTCTACTCCTGGCCCTCTCCCTCCCCATCCTCTTAACTCTACTCCTGCCCCCCCCCCTCCTCATCCTCCTAAATCTACTCTTGGCCCTCCTCATCCTCATCCTCCCAACTCTACTCATGGCCCTGCCCCTCCCCCTCATCCTAACTCTACTCCTGGCTCTCCCCATCCCCATCCTCCTAACTGTACTCCTTACTCTCTCCTAACTCTACTCCTGGCCCTCCCTTTCCCCATCCTGCTAACTCTACTCCTGGCCCTCCCCATCCCCATCCTCATAACTCTAGTCCTGGCTCTCTCCTAACTCTACTCCTGGCCTTTCCAATCCCCATCCTCCTAACTCTACTCCTGGCCCTCCTCATCCCCATCCTCCTAACTCTACTCATGGCCCTGCCCCTCCCCATCCTCCTAACTCTACTCCTGGCCCTCCTCATCCCCATCCTCCTAACTCTACTCATGGCCCTGCCCCTCCCCATCCTCCTAACTCTACTCCTGGCCCTCTCCCTCCCCATCCTCCTAACTCTACTCCAGGCCTTCCTCCTCCCCATCCTCCCAACTCTACTCCTGGCCCCCCTCCCCATCCACCTAACTCTACTCCTGCGCTCCCTCCCCATCCTCCTAACTCTACTCCTGGCACTCCCCATCCTACTAACTCTACTCCTTGCCCCCCCTCCCCATCCTCCTAACTCTACTTCTGGCTCTCCCCTCCACATCCTCCTAACTCTACTCCTGGCCCTCTCCTAACTCTACTCTTTGCCTCTCCTCCCCATCCTGCTAACTCTACTCCTGGCCCTCCCCATCCCCATCCTCCTAACTCTACTCATGGCCCTCCCCATCCCCATCCTGCTAACTCTACTCCTGGCCCTCCTCATCCCCATCCTTCTCACTCTACTCCTGGCTCTCCCCCTCCCCATCCTCCTAAGTCTACTCCTGGCCCTCCTCCTCCCCATCCTCCTAACTCTACTCCTGGCCCTCCTCCTCCCCATCCTCCTCTCTACTCCTGGCACTCTCCCTCCCCATCCTCTTAACTCTACTCCTGCCCCCCCCCCTCCTCATCCTCCTAAATCTACTCTTGGCCCTCCTCATCCTCATCCTCCCAACTCTACTCATGGCCCTGCCCCTCCCCCTCATCCTAACTCTACTCCTGGCTCTCCCCATCCCCATCCTCCTAACTCTACTCCTGGCCCTCTCCTAACTCTACTCCTTGCCCCCCCTCCCCATCCTCCTCTCTACTCCTGGCCCTCTCCCTCCCCATCCTCTTAACTCTACTCCTGCCCGCCCCCCCTCCTCATCCTCCTAAATCTACTCTTATCCCTCCTCATCCCCATCCTCCCAACTCTACTCATGGCCCTGTCCCTCCCCCTCCTCCTAACTCTACTCCTGGCTCTCCCCATCCCCATCCTCCTAACTCTACTCCTGGTCCTCCCCCTCCTCATCCTCCTAACTCTACTCCTGGCTCTCCCCATCCCCATCCTCCTAACTCTACTCCTGGCTCTCTCCTAACTCTACTCCTGGCCCTCCCCATCCCCATCCTGCTAACTCTACTCCTGGCCCTCCTAATCCCCATCCTCCCAACTCTAATCCTGGCCCTCCCCCTCCCCATCCTCTTAACTCTACTCCTGGCTCTCCCCATCCCCATCCTCCTAACTGTACTCCTTACTCTCTCCTAACTCTACTCCTGGCCCTCCCCTTCACATCCTGCTAACTCTACTCCTGGCCCTCCCCATCCCCATCCTCATAACTCTAGTCCTGGCTCTCTCCTAACTCTACTCCTGGCCTTTCCAATCCCCATCCTCCTAACTCTACTCCTGGCCCTCCTCATCCCCATCCTCCTAACTCTACTCATGGCCCTGCCCCTCCCCATCCTCCTAACTCTACTCCTGGCCCTCCTCATCCCCATCCTCCTAACTCTACTCATGGCCCTGCCCCTCCCCATCCTCCTAACTCTACTCCTGGCCCTCTCCCTCCCCATCCTCCTAACTCTACTCCAGGCCTTCCTCCTCCCCATCCTCCCAACTCTACTCCTGGCCCCCCCTCCCCATCCACCTAACTCTACTCCTGCGCCCCCTCCCCATCCTCCTAACTCTACTCCTGGCACTCCCCATCCTACTAACTCTACTCCTTGCCCCCCCTCCCCATCCTCCTAACTCTACTTCTGGCTCTCCCCTCCACATCCTCCTAACTCTACTCCTGGCCCTCTCCTAACTCTACTCTTTGCCTCTCCTCCCCATCCTGCTAACTCTACTCCTGGCCCTCCCCATCCCCATCCTCCTAACTCTACTCATGGCCCTCCCCATCCCCATCCTGCTAACTCTACTCCTGGCCCTCCTCATCCCCATCCTTCTCACTCTACTCCTGGCTCTCCCCCTCCCCATCCTCCTAAGTCTACTCCTGGCCCTCCTCCTCCCCATCCTCCTAACTCTACTCCTGGCCCTCCTCCTCCCCATCCTCCTCTCTACTCCTGGCCCTCTCCCTCCCCATCCTCTTCACTCTACTCCTGCCCCCCCCCTCCTCATCCTCCTAAATCTACTCTTGGCCCTCCTCATCCTCATCCTCCCAACTCTACTCATGGCCCTGCCCCTCCCCCTCATCCTAACTCTACTCCTGGCTCTCCCCATTCCCATCCTCCTAACTCTACTCCTGGCCCTCTCCTAACTCTACTCCTTGCCTCCCCTCCCCATCCTCCTAACTCTACTCCTGGCCCTCCCCCTCCTCATCCTCCTAACTCTACTCATGGCCCTCCCCATCCCCATCCTGTTAACTTTACTCCTGGCCCTCCTCATCCCAGTCCTCCTCACTGTACTCCTGGCCCTCCCCCTCCCCATCCTCCTAACTCTACTCCTGGCCCTCCCCCTCCCCATCCTCCTAACTCTACTCCTGGCCCTCCTCATCCCTTCCTCCTAACTCTACTCCTGGCCTTCCCCTTCCCCATCCTCCTAACTCCACTCCTGGCCCTCTCCTAACTACTCCTGGCCCCCCTCCCCATCCTCCTAACTCTACTCCTGGCCCTCCTTATCCTCCTAACTCTACTCCTGGTCCTCTCCTAACTACTCCTGGCCCTCCCCATCCCCATCCTCCTAACTCTACTCCTGGCCCTCTCCTAACTCTACTCCTGGTCCTCCCCCTCCTCATCCACCTAACTCTACTCCTGGCACTCCCCATCCCCATCCTCCTAACTCTATTCCTGGCTCTCTCCTAACTCTACTCCTGGCCCTCCCCATCCCCATCCTGCTAACTCTACTCCTGGCCCTCCTCATCCCCATCCTCCTAACTCTACTCCTGGCCCTCCCCCTCCCCATCCTCCTAACTCTACTCCTGGCTCTCCCCATCCCCATCCTCCTAACTCTACTCCTAACTCTACTCCTGGCCCTCCCCATCCCTATCCTGCTAACTCTACTCCTGGCCCTCCCCATCCCCATCCTCCCAAGTCTACTCATGGCCCTGCCCCTCCCCCTCCTCCTAACTCTACTCCTGGCCCTCTCCTAACTCTACTCCTTGCCTCCCCTCCCCATCCTCCTAACTCTACTCCTGGCCCTCCCTATCCCCATCCTCCTAACTCTACTTCTGGCCCTCCCCCTCCTCATCCTCCTAACTCTACTCATGGCCCTCCCCATCCCCATCCTGCTAACTTTACTCCTGGCCCTCCTCATCCCCATAATCCTCACTCTACTCCTGGCCCACCCCCTCCCCATCCTCCTAACTCTACTCCTGGCCCTCCCCCTCCCCATCCTCCTAATTGTACTCCTGGCCCTCCTCATCCCTTCCTCCTAACTCTACTCCTGGCCTTCCCCTTCCCCATCCTCCTAACTCCACTCCTGGCCCTCTCCTAACTACTCCTGGCCCTCCTCCCCATCCTCCTAACTCTACTCCTGGTCCTCTCCTAACTACTCCTGGCCCCCCCCTCCCCATCCTCCTCTCTACTCCTAGCCCTTCCCCTCCCCATCCTTTTAACTCTACTCCTGGCCCCCCCTCCTCATCCTCCTAAATCTACTCTTGGCCCTCCTCATCCCCATCCTCCGAACTCTACTCATGGCCCTGCCCCTCCCCCTCCTCCTAACTCTATTCCTGGCTCTCCCCATCCCCATCCTCCTAACTCTACTCCTGGCCCTCTCCTAACTCTACTCCTTGCCTCCCCTCCCCATCTTCCTAACTCTACTCCTGGCCCTCCCCATCCCCATCCTCCTAACTCTACTCCTGGCCCTCCTCCTCCTCATCCTCCTAACTCTACTTCTGGCTCTCCCCATCCCCATCCTCCTAACTCTACTCCTGGCTCTCTCCTAACTCTACTCCTGGCCCTCCCCATCCCCATCCTCCTAACTCTACTCCTGGCTCTCTCCTAACTCTACTCCTGGCCCTCCCCATCCCCATCCTGCTAACTCTACTCCTGGCCCTCCTAATCCCCATCCTCCTAACTCTACTCCTGGCCTTCCCCCTCCCCATCCTCCTAACTCTACTCCTGGCTCTCCCCATCCCCATCCTCCTAACTGTACTCCTGGCTCTCTCCGAACTCTACTCCTGGCCATCCCCATCCCCATCCTGCTAACTCTACTCCTGGCCCTCCCCATTTCCATCCTCATAACTCTACTCCTGGCTCTCTCCTAACTCTACTCCTGGCCCTCCCCATCCCCATCCTGCTAACTCTACTCCTGGCCCTCCTAATCCCCATCCTCCCAACTCTAATCCTGGCCCTCCCCCTCCCCATCCTCTTAACTCTACTCCTGGCTCTCCCCATCCCCATCCTCCTAACTGTACTCCTTACTCTCTCCTAACTCTACTCCTGGCCCTCCCCTTCACATCCTGCTAACTCTACTCCTGGCCCTCCCCATCCCCATCCTCATAACTCTAGTCCTGGCTCTCTCCTAACTCTACTCCTGGCCTTTCCAATCCCCATCCTCCTAACTCTACTCCTGGCCCTCCTCATCCCCATCCTCCTAACTCTACTCATGGCCCTGCCCCTCCCCATCCTCCTAACTCTACTCCTGGCCCTCCTCATCCCCATCCTCCTAACTCTACTCATGGCCCTGCCCCTCCCCATCCTCCTAACTCTACTCCTGGCCCTCTCCCTCCCCATCCTCCTAACTCTACTCCAGGCCTTCCTCCTCCCCATCCTCCCAACTCTACTCCTGGCCCCCCCTCCCCATCCACCTAACTCTACTCCTGCGCCCCCTCCCCATCCTCCTAACTCTACTCCTGGCACTCCCCATCCTACTAACTCTACTCCTTGCCCCCCCTCCCCATCCTCCTAACTCTACTTCTGGCTCTCCCCTCCACATCCTCCTAACTCTACTCCTGGCCCTCTCCTAACTCTACTCTTTGCCTCTCCTCCCCATCCTGCTAACTCTACTCCTGGCCCTCCCCATCCCCATCCTCCTAACTCTACTCATGGCCCTCCCCATCCCCATCCTGCTAACTCTACTCCTGGCCCTCCTCATCCCCATCCTTCTCACTCTACTCCTGGCTCTCCCCCTCCCCATCCTCCTAAGTCTACTCCTGGCCCTCCTCCTCCCCATCCTCCTAACTCTACTCCTGGCCCTCCTCCTCCCCATCCTCCTCTCTACTCCTGGCCCTCTCCCTCCCCATCCTCTTCACTCTACTCCTGCCCCCCCCCCTCCTCATCCTCCTAAATCTACTCTTGGCCCTCCTCATCCTCATCCTCCCAACTCTACTCATGGCCCTGCCCCTCCCCCTCATCCTAACTCTACTCCTGGCTCTCCCCATTCCCATCCTCCTAACTCTACTCCTGGCCCTCTCCTAACTCTACTCCTTGCCTCCCCTCCCCATCCTCCTAACTCTACTCCTGGCCCTCCCCCTCCTCATCCTCCTAACTCTACTCATGGCCCTCCCCATCCCCATCCTGTTAACTTTACTCCTGGCCCTCCTCATCCCAGTCCTCCTCACTGTACTCCTGGCCCTCCCCCTCCCCATCCTCCTAACTCTACTCCTGGCCCTCCCCCTCCCCATCCTCCTAACTCTACTCCTGGCCCTCCTCATCCCTTCCTCCTAACTCTACTCCTGGCCTTCCCCTTCCCCATCCTCCTAACTCCACTCCTGGCCCTCTCCTAACTACTCCTGGCCCCCCTCCCCATCCTCCTAACTCTACTCCTGGCCCTCCTTATCCTCCTAACTCTACTCCTGGTCCTCTCCTAACTACTCCTGGCCCTCCCCATCCCCATCCTCCTAACTCTACTCCTGGCCCTCTCCTAACTCTACTCCTGGTCCTCCCCCTCCTCATCCACCTAACTCTACTCCTGGCACTCCCCATCCCCATCCTCCTAACTCTATTCCTGGCTCTCTCCTAACTCTACTCCTGGCCCTCCCCATCCCCATCCTGCTAACTCTACTCCTGGCCCTCCTCATCCCCATCCTCCTAACTCTACTCCTGGCCCTCCCCCTCCCCATCCTCCTAACTCTACTCCTGGCTCTCCCCATCCCCATCCTCCTAACTCTACTCCTAACTCTACTCCTGGCCCTCCCCATCCCTATCCTGCTAACTCTACTCCTGGCCCTCCCCATCCCCATCCTCCCAAGTCTACTCATGGCCCTGCCCCTCCCCCTCCTCCTAACTCTACTCCTGGCCCTCTCCTAACTCTACTCCTTGCCTCCCCTCCCCATCCTCCTAACTCTACTCCTGGCCCTCCCTATCCCCATCCTCCTAACTCTACTTCTGGCCCTCCCCCTCCTCATCCTCCTAACTCTACTCATGGCCCTCCCCATCCCCATCCTGCTAACTTTACTCCTGGCCCTCCTCATCCCCATAATCCTCACTCTACTCCTGGCCCACCCCCTCCCCATCCTCCTAACTCTACTCCTGGCCCTCCCCCTCCCCATCCTCCTAATTCTACTCCTGGCCCTCCTCATCCCTTCCTCCTAACTCTACTCCTGGCCTACCCCTTCCCCATCCTCCTAACTCCACTCCTGGCCCTCTCCTAACTACTCCTGGCCCTCCTCCCCATCCTCCTAACTCTACTCCTGGTCCTCTCCTAACTACTCCTGGCCCCCCCCTCCCCATCCTCCTCTCTACTCCTAGCCCTTCCCCTCCCCATCCTTTTAACTCTACTCCTGGCCCCCCCTCCTCATCCTCCTAAATCTACTCTTGGCCCTCCTCATCCCCATCCTCCGAACTCTACTCATGGCCCTGCCCCTCCCCCTCCTCCTAACTCTATTCCTGGCTCTCCCCATCCCCATCCTCCTAACTCTACTCCTGGCCCTCTCCTAACTCTACTCCTTGCCTCCCCTCCCCATCTTCCTAACTCTACTCCTGGCCCTCCCCATCCCCATCCTCCTAACTCTACTCCTGGCCCTCCTCCTCCTCATCCTCCTAACTCTACTTCTGGCTCTCCCCATCCCCATCCTCCTAACTCTACTCCTGGCTCTCTCCTAACTCTACTCCTGGCCCTCCCCATCCCCATCCTCCTAACTCTACTCCTGGCTCTCTCCTAACTCTACTCCTGGCCCTCCCCATCCCCATCCTGCTAACTCTACTCCTGGCCCTCCTAATCCCCATCCTCCTAACTCTACTCCTGGCCTTCCCCCTCCCCATCCTCCTAACTCTACTCCTGGCTCTCCCCATCCCCATCCTCCTAACTGTACTCCTGGCTCTCTCCGAACTCTACTCCTGGCCCTCCCCATCCCCATCCTGCTAACTCTACTCCTGGCCCTCCCCATTTCCATCCTCATAACTCTACTCCTGGCTCTCTCCTAACTCTACTCCTGGCCCTCCCCATCCCCATCCTCCTAACTCTACTCCTGGCACCCCTCCCCATCCTCCTAACTCTACTCCTGGCCCCCCTCCCCATCCTCCTAACTCTACTCCTGCCCCCCTCCCCATCCTCCTAACTCTACTCCTGGCTCTCCCCATCCCCATCCTCCAAACTCTACTCCTTGCCCCCCCCTCCCCATCCTCCTAACTCTACTTCTGGCTCTCCCCATCCACATCCTCCTAACTCTACTCCTGGCCCTCTCCTAACTCTACTCTTTGCCTCTCCTCCCCATCCTGCTAACTCTACTCCTGGCCCTCCCCATCCCCATCCTCCTAACTCTACTCAAGGCCCTCCCCATCCCCATCCTGCTAACTCTTCTCCTGGCACTCCTCATCCCCATCCTCCTCACTCTACTCCTGGCTCTCCCCCTCCCCATCCTCCTAAGTCTACTCCTGGCCCTCCCCCTCCCCATCCTCCTAACTCTACTCCTGGCCCTCCCCCTCCCCATCCTCTTAACTCTACTCCTGGCCCTCCCTCTCCCCATCCTTCTAACTCTACTCCTGGCCCTCCCCCTCCAATCCTCCTAACTCTACTCTTGGCTCTCCTCCTCCCCATCCTCCTAACTCTACTACTGGCCCTCCCCATCCTCCTAACTCTACTCCTGGCCCTCTCCTAACCACTCCTGGCCCTCCTCCCTATCCTCCTAACTCTAATCCTGGCCCTCTCCTAACTACTCCTGGCCCCCCTCCCCATCCTCCTAACTCTACTCCCGGTACTCCCCATCCCCATCCTCCTAACTCTACTCCTGGCCCTCCTCATTCCCATCTTCCTAACTGTACTCCTGGCCCCCCCCCTCCCCATCCTCCTCTCTACTCCTGGCCCTCTCCCTCCCCATCCTCTTAACTCTACTCCTCCCCCCCCCTCCTCATCCTCCTAAATCTACTCTTATCCCTCCTCATCCCCATCCTCCCAACTCTACTCATGGCCCTGTCCCTCCCCCTCCTCCTAACTCTACTCCTGGCTCTCCCCATCCCCATCCTCCTAACTCTACTCCTGGTCCTCCCCATCCCCATCCTCCTAACTCTACTCCTGGCCTTCCCCTTCCCCATCCTCCTAACTCCACTCCTGGCCCTCTCCTAACTACTCCTGGCCCTCCTCCCCATCCTCCTAACTCTACTCCTGGTCCTCTCCTAACTACTCCTGGCCCCCCCCTCCCCATCCTCCTCTCTACTCCTAGCCCTTCCCCTCCCCATCCTTTTAACTCTACTCCTGGCCCCCCCTCCTCATCCTCCTAAATCTATTCTTGGCCCTCCTCATCCCCATCCTCCGAACTCTACTCATGGCCCTGCACCTCCCCTTCCTCCTAACTCTACTCCTGGCTCTCCCCATCCCCATCCTCCTAACTCTACTCCTGGCCCTCTCCTAACTCTACTCCTTGCCTCCCCTCCCCATCTTCCTAACTCTACTCCTGGCCCTCTCCATCCCCATCCTCCTAACTCTACTCCTGGCCCTCCTCCTCCTCATCCTCCTAACTCTACTTCTGGCTCTCCCCATCCCCATCCTCCTAACTCTACTCCTGGCTCTCTCCTAACTCTACTCCTGGCCCTCCCCATCCCCATCCTCCTAACTCTACTCCTGGCTCTCTCCTAACTCTACTCCTGGCCCTCCCCATCCCCATCCTGCTAACTCTACTCCTGGCCCTCCTAATCCCCATCCTCCTAACTCTACTCCTGGCCTTCCCCCTCCCCATCCTCCTAACTCTACTCCTGGCTCTCCCCATCCCCATCCTCCTAACTGTACTCCTGGCTCTCTCCTAACTCTACTCCTGGCCCTCCCCATCCCCATCCTGCTAACTCTACTCCTGGCCCTCCCCATCCCCATCCTCATAACTCTACTCCTGGCTCTCTCCTAACTCTACTCCTGGCCCTCCCCATCCCCATCCTCCTAACTCTACTCCTGGCCCCCCTCCCCATCCTCCTAACTCTACTCCTGGCCCCCCTCCCCATCCTCCTAACTCTACTCCTGCCCCCCTCCCCATCCTCCTAACTCTACTCTTGGCTCTCCCCATCCCCATCCTCCAAACTCTACTCCTTGCCCCCCCCTCCCCATCCTCCTAACTCTACTTCTGGCTCTCCCCATCCACATCCTCCTAACTCTACTCCTGGCCCTCTCCTAACTCTACTCTTTGCCTCTCCTCCCCATCCTGCTAACTCTACTCCTGGCCCTCCCCATCCCCATCCTCCTAACTCTACTCAAGGCCCTCCCCATCCCCATCCTGCTAACTCTTCTCCTGGCACTCCTCATCCCCATCCTCCTCGCTCTACTCCTGGCTCTCCCCCTCCCCATCCTCCTAAGTCTACTCCTGGCCCTCCCCCTCCCCATCCTCCTAACTCTACTCCTGGCCCTCCCCCTCCCCATCCTCCTAACTCTACTCCTGGCCCTCCCTCTCCCCATCCTTCTAACTCTACTCCTGGCCCTCCCCCTCCAATCCTCCTAACTCTACTCTTCGCTCTCCTCCTCCCCATCCTCCTAACTCTACTCCTGGCCCTCCCCATCCTCCTAACTCTACTCCTGGCCCTCTCCTAACCACTCCTGGCCCTCCTCCCTATCCTCCTAACTCTAATCCTGGCCCTCTCCTAACTACTCCTGGCCCCCCTCCCCATCCTCCTAACTCTACTCCTGGTACTCCCCATCCCCATCCTCCTAACTCTACTCCTGGCCCTCCTCATTCCCATCTTCCTAACTGTACTCCTGGCCCCCCCTCCCCATCCTCCTCTCTACTCCTGGCCCTCTCCCTCCCCATCCTCTTAACTCTACTCCTGCCCCCCCCTCCTCATCCTCCTAAATCTACTCTTATCCCTCCTCATCCCCATCCTCCCAACTCTACTCATGGCCCTGTCCCTCCCCCTCCTCCTAACTCTACTCCTGGCTCTCCCCATCCCCATCCTCCTAACTCTACTCCTGGTCCTCCCCCTCCTCATCCTCCTAACTCTACTCCTGGCTCTCCCCATCCCCATCCTCCTAACTCTACTCCTGGCTCTCTCCTAACTCTACTCCTGGCCCTCCCCATCCCCATCCTGCTAACTCTACTCCTGGCCCTCCTAATCCCCATTCTCCCAACTCTAATCCTGGCCCTCCCCCTCCCCATCCTCCTAACTCTACTCCTGGCTCTCCCCATCCCCATCCTCCTAACTGTACTCCTTACTCTCTCCTAACTCTACTCCTGGCCCTCCCCTTCCCCATCCTGCTAACTCTACTCCTGGCCCTCCCCATCCCCATCCTCATAACTCTAGTCCTGGCTCTCTCCTAACTCTACTCCTGGCCTTCCCAGTCCCCATCCTCCTAACTCTACTCCTGGCCCCCCTCCCCATCCTCCTAACTCTACTCCTGGCCCCCCTCCCCATCCTCCTAACTCTACTCCTGCCCCCCTCCCCATCCTCCTAACTCTACTCCTGGCTCTCCCCATCCCCATCCTCCTAACTCTACTCCTTGCCCCCCCCTCCCCATCCTCCTAACTCTACTTCTGGCTCTCCCCATCCACATCCTCCTAACTCTACTCCTGGCCCTCTCCTAACTCTACTCTTTGCCTCTCCTCCCCATCCTGCTAACTCTACTCCTGGCCCTCCCCATCCCCATCCTCCTAACTCTACTCAAGGCCCTCCCCATCCCCATCCTGCTAACTCTTCTCCTGGCACTCCTCATCCCCATCCTCCTCACTCTACTCCTGGCTCTCCCCCTCCCCATCCTCCTAAGTCTACTCCTGGCCCTTCCCCTCCCCATCCTCCTAACTCTACTCCTGGCCCTCCCCCTCCCCATCCTCTTAACTCTACTCCTGGCCCTCCCTCTCCCCATCCTTCTAACTCTACTCCTGGCCCTCCCCCTCCAATCCTCCTAACTCTACTCTTGGCCCTCCTCCTCCCCATCCTCCTAACTCTACTCCTGGCCCTCCCAATCCTCCTAACTCTACTATTGGCCCTCTCCTAACCACTCCTGGCCCTCCTCCCTATCCTCCTAACTCTAATCCTGGCCCTCTTCTAACTACTCCTGGCCCCCCTCCCCATCCTCCTAACTCTACTCCTGGTACGCCCCATCCCCATCCTCCTAACTCTACTCTTGGCCCTCCTCATTCCCATCTTCCTAACTGTACTCCTGGCCCCCCCTCCCCATCCTCCTCTCTACTCCTGGCCCTCTCCCTCCCCATCCTCTTAACTCTACTCCTGCCCCCCCCCTCCTCATCCTTCTAAATCTACTCTTATCCCTCCTCATCCCCATCCTCCCAACTCTACTCATGGCCCTGTCCCTCCCCCTCCTCCTAACTCTACTCCTGGCTCTCCCCATCCCCATCCTCCTAACTCTACTCCTGGCCCTCTCCTAACTCTACTCCTTGCCTCCCCTCCCCATCCTCCTAACTCTACTCCTGGCCCTCCCCATCCCCATCCTCCTAACTCTACTCCTGGCCCTCCCCCTCCTCATCCTCCTAACTCTACTCCTGGCTCTCCCCATCCCCATTCTCCTAACTCTACTCCTGGCTCTCTCCTAACTCTACTCCTGGCCCTCCCCATCCCCATCCTCCTAACTCTACTCCTGTCCTCCCCCTCCTCATCCTCCTAACTCTACTCCTGGCTCTCCCCATCCCCATCCTCCTAACTCTACTCCTGGCTCTCTCCTAACTCTACTCCTGGCCCTCCCCATCCCCATCCTCCTAACTCTACTCCTGGCACCCCTTACCCATCTTCCTAACTCTACTGCTGGCCCCCCTCCCCATCCTCCTAACTCTACTCCTGGCCCCCCTCCCCATCCTCCTAACTCTACTCCTGGCCCCCCCTCCCCCCTCCCCATCCTCTTAACTCTACTCCTGCCCCATCCTCCTAACTCTACTCCTGCTCCCCCTCCTCCTAACTCTACTCCTTGCCCCCCTCCCTCCCCATCCTCCTAAATCTACTCCTGGCACTCCTCATCCTCCTAACTCTACTCATGCTCCCCCTCCTCCTAACTCTACTCCTTGCCCCCCCTCCCCATCCTCCTAAATCTACTCCTGGCCCCCCTCCCTATCCTCCGAACTCCTGGCCCTCCTCATCCCCATCCTCCTAACTCTACTCCTGGCCCTCCTCATCCCCGTCCTCCTAACTCTACTCCTGGTCCTCTCCTAACTACTCCTGCCCCCCCCCCCCCTCCCCATCCTCCTAACTCTACTCCTTGTACTCCCCATCCCCATTCTCCTAACTCTACTCCTGGCCCTTCTCATCCCCATCCTCCTAACTGTACTCCTGGTCCCCCCTCCCCATCCTCCTCTCTACTCCTGGCCCTCCCCCTCCCCATCCTCTTAACTCTACTCCTGGCTCCCCCCTCCTCATCCTCCTAAATCTACTCTTGGCTCTCCTCATTCCCATCCTCCGAACTCTACTCATGGCCCTGCCCCTCCCCCTCCTCCTAACTCTACTCCTGGCTCTCTCCATCCCCATCCTCCTAACTCTACTCCTGGCTCTCTCCTAACTCTACTTCTGGCCCTCCCCATCCCTATCCTCCTAACTCTACTCCTGGCCCTCTCCTAACTCTACTGCTTGCCTCCCCTCCCCATCCTCCTAACTCTAATCCTGGCCCTCCCCATCCCCATCCTCCTAACTCTACTCCTGGCCCTCCCCCTCCTCATCTTCCTAACTCTACTCCTGGCTCTCCCCATCCCCATCCTCCTAACTCTACTCCTGGCTCTCTCCTAACTCTACTTCTGGCCCTCCCCATCCCCATCCTCCTAACTCTACTCCTGGCCCTCTCCTAACTCTACTGCTTGCCTCCCCTCCCCATCCTCCTAACTCTAATCCTGGCCCTCCCCATCCCCATCCTCCTAACTCTACTCCTGGCCCTCCCCCTCCTCATCTTCCTAACTCTACTCCTGGCCCTCCCCATCCCCATCCTCCTAACTCTACTCCTGGCCTTCCCCCTCCTCATCTTCCTAACTCTACTCCTGGCCCTCCCCATCCCCATCCTCCTAACTCTACTCCTGGCCCCCCTCCCCATCCTCCTAACTCTACTCCAGGCACCCCCTCCCCATCCTCCTAACTCTACTTCTGGCCCCCCTCCCCATCCTCTTAACTCTACTCCTGCCCCATCCTCCTAACTCTACTCCTGCTCCCCCTCCTCCTAACTCTACTCCTTGCCCCCCTCCCCATCCTCCTAAATCTACTCCTGGCACTCCCCCTCCTCCTAACTCTACTCCTGGCCCTCTCCTAACTCTACTCCTGGCTCTCCCCATCCCCATTCTCCTAACTCTACTCCTGGCTCTCTCCTAACTCTACTCCTGGCCCTCCCCATCCCCATCCTCCTAACTCTACTCCTGTCCTCCCCCTCCTCATCCTCCTAACTCTACTCCTGGCTCTCCCCATCCCCATCCTCCTAACTCTACTCCTGGCTCTCTCCTAACTCTACTCCTGGCCCTCCCCATCCCCATCCTCCTAACTCTACTCCTGGCACCCCTTACCCATCTTCCTAACTCTACTGCTGGCCCCCCTCCCCATCCTCCTAACTCTACTCCTGGCCCCCCTCCCCATCCTCCTAACTCTACTCCTGGCCCCCCCTCCCCCCTCCCCATCCTCTTAACTCTACTCCTGCCCCATCCTCCTAACTCTACTCCTGCTCCCCCTCCTCCTAACTCTACTCCTTGCCCCCCTCCCTCCCCATCCTCCTAAATCTACTCCTGGCACTCCTCATCCTCCTAACTCTACTCATGCTCCCCCTCCTCCTAACTCTACTCCTTGCCCCCCCTCCCCATCCTCCTAAATCTACTCCTGGCCCCCCTCCCTATCCTCCGAACTCCTGGCCCTCCTCATCCCCATCCTCCTAACTCTACTCCTGGCCCTCCTCATCCCCGTCCTCCTAACTCTACTCCTGGTCCTCTCCTAACTACTCCTGCCCCCCCCCCCCTCCCCATCCTCCTAACTCTACTCCTTGTACTCCCCATCCCCATTCTCCTAACTCTACTCCTGGCCCTTCTCATCCCCATCCTCCTAACTGTACTCCTGGTCCCCCCTCCCCATCCTCCTCTCTACTCCTGGCCCTCCCCCTCCCCATCCTCTTAACTCTACTCCTGGCTCCCCCCTCCTCATCCTCCTAAATCTACTCTTGGCTCTCCTCATTCCCATCCTCCGAACTCTACTCATGGCCCTGCCCCTCCCCCTCCTCCTAACTCTACTCCTGGCTCTCTCCATCCCCATCCTCCTAACTCTACTCCTGGCTCTCTCCTAACTCTACTTCTGGCCCTCCCCATCCCTATCCTCCTAACTCTACTCCTGGCCCTCTCCTAACTCTACTGCTTGCCTCCCCTCCCCATCCTCCTAACTCTAATCCTGGCCCTCCCCATCCCCATCCTCCTAACTCTACTCCTGGCCCTCCCCCTCCTCATCTTTCTAACTCTACTCCTGGCTCTCCCCATCCCCATCCTCCTAACTCTACTCCTGGCTCTCTCCTAACTCTACTTCTGGCCCTCCCCATCCCCATCCTCCTAACTCTACTCCTGGCCCTCTCCTAACTCTACTGCTTGCCTCCCCTCCCCATCCTCCTAACTCTAATCCTGGCCCTCCCCATCCCCATCCTCCTAACTCTACTCCTGGCCCTCCCCCTCCTCATCTTCCTAACTCTACTCCTGGCCCTCCCCATCCCCATCCTCCTAACTCTACTCCTGGCCTTCCCCCTCCTCATCTTCCTAACTCTACTCCTGGCCCTCCCCATCCCCATCCTCCTAACTCTACTCCTGGCCCCCCTCCCCATCCTCCTAACTCTACTCCAGGCACCCCCTCCCCATCCTCCTAACTCTACTTCTGGCCCCCCTCCCCATCCTCTTAACTCTACTCCTGCCCCATCCTCCTAACTCTACTCCTGCTCCCCCTCCTCCTAACTCTACTCCTTGCCCCCCTCCCCATCCTCCTAAATCTACTCCTGGCACTCCCCCTCCTCCTAACTCTACTCCTGGCCCTCTCCTAACTCTACTCCTGGCCCGCCCCCCCATCCTCCTAACTCTACTCCTGGCCATCCTCATCCCCATCCTCCTAACTCTACTCCTGGCCCTCCTCCTCCTCCTAACTCTACTCCTGGCCCTCCTCATCCCCATCCTCCTAACTCTACTCCTGGCCCATCCCCTCCTCCTCCTCCTAACTCTACTCCTGGCCCTCCCCCTCCCCATCCTCCTAACTCTACTCTTGGCCCTCCCCATCCTCCTAACTCTACTCCTGGCCCTCTCCTAACCACTCCTGGCCCTCCTCCCTATCCTCCTAACTCTAATCCTGGCCCTCTCCTAACTACTCCTGGCCCCCCTCCCCATCCTCCTAACTCTACTCCTGGTACTCCCCATCCCCATCCTCCTAACTCTACTCCTGGCCCTCCTCATTCCTATCTTCCTAACTGTACTCCTGGCCCCCCCTCCCCATCCTCCTCTCTACGCCTGGCCCTCTCCCTCCCCATCCTCTTAACTCTACTCCTGCCCCCCCCTCCTCATCCTCCTAAATCTACTCTTATCCCTCCTCATCCCCATCCTCCCAACTCTACTCATGGCCCTGCCCCTCCCCCTCCTCCTAACTCTACTCCTGGCTCTCCCCATCCCCATCCTCCTAACTCTACTCCTGGCCCTCTCCTAACTCTACTCCTTGCCTCCCCTCCCCATCCTCCTAACTCTACTCCTGGCCCTCCCCATCCCCATCCTTCTAACTCTACTCCTGGCCCTCCCCCTCCTCATCCTCCTAACTCTACTCCTGGCTCTCCCCATCCCCATTCTCCTAACTCTACTCCTGGCTCTCTCCTAACTCTACTCCTGGCCCTCCCCATCCCCATCCTCCTAACTCTACTCCTGTCCTCTCCTAACTCTACTCCTTGCCTCCCCTCTCCATCCTCCTAACTCTACTCCTGGCCCTCCCTATGCCCATCCTCCTAACTCTACTCCTGGCCCTCCCCCTCCTCATCCTCCTAACTCTACTCCTGGCCTTCCCCATCCCCATCCTCCTAACTCTACTCCTGGCCCTCCCCCTCCTCATCCTCCTAACTCTACTCCTGGCTCTCCCCATCCCCATCCTCCTAACTCTACTCCTGGCTCTCTCCTAACTCTACTTCTGGCCCTCCCCATCCCCATCCTCCTAACTCTACTCCTGGCCCTCTCCTAACTCTACTGCTTGCCTCCCCTCCCCATCCTCCTAACTCTAATCCTGGCCCTCCCCATCCCCATCCTCCTAACTCTACTCCTGGCCCTCCCCCTCCTCATCTTCCTAACTCTACTCATGGCCCTCCCCATCCCCATCCTCCTAACTCTACTCCTGGCCCTCCCCCTCCTCATCTTCCTAACTCTACTCCTGGCCCTCCCCATCCCCATCCTCCTAACTCTACTCCTGGCCCCCCTCCCCATCCTCCTAACTCTACTCCTGGCACCCCCTCCCCATCCTGCTAACTCTACTCCTGGCCCCCCTCCCCATCCTCTTAACTCTACTCCTGCCCCCATCTTCCTAACTCTACTCCTGCCCCCATCCTCCTAACTCTACTCCTGCTCCCCCTTCTCCTAACTCTACTCCTTGCCCCCCTCCCCATCCTCCTAACTCTACTCCTGGCCCTCTCCTAACTCTACTCCTGGCCCGCCTCCTCATCCTCCTAACTCTACTCCTGGCCATCCTCATCCCCATCCTCCTAACTCTACTCCTGGCCCTCCTCCTCCTCCTCCTCCTAACTCTACTCCTGGCCCTCCCCATTCCCATCCTCCTAACTCTACTCCTGGCCCTCCTCATCCCCATCCTCCTAACTCTACTCCTGGCCCATCCCCTCCTCCTCCTCCTAACTCTACTCCTGGCCCTCCCCCTCCCCATCCTCCTAACTCTACTCCTGGCCCTCCCCATCCTCCTAACTCTACTCCTGGCCCTCTCCTAACCACTCCTGGCCCTCCTCCCTATCCTCCTAACTCTAATCCTGGCCCTCTCCTAACTACTACTGGCCCCCTCCCCATCCTCCTAACTCTACTCCTGGTACTCCCCATCCCCATCCTCCTAACTCTACTCCTGGCCCTCTCCTAACTCTACTCCTGGCCCGCCTCCCCATCCTCCTAACTCTACTCCTGGCCATCCTCATCCCCATCCTCCTAACTCTACTCCTGGCCCTCCTCCTCCTCCTAACTCTACTCCTGGCCCTCCCCATTCCCATCCTCCTAACTCTACTCCTGGCCCTCCTCATCCCCATCCTCCTAACTCTACTCCTGGCCCATCCCCTCCTCCTCCTCCTAACTCTACTCCTGGCCCTCCCCCTCCCCATCCTCCTTACTCTACTCTTGGCCCTCCCCATCCTCCTAACTCTACTCCTGGCCCTCTCCTAACCACTCCTGGCCCTCCTCCCTATCCTCCTAACTCTAATCCTGGCCCTCTCCTAACTACTCCTGGCCCCCCTCCCCATCCTCCTAACTCTACTCCTGGTACTCCCCATCCCCATCCTCCTAACTCTACTCCTGGCCCTCCTCATTCCCATCTTCCTAACTGTACTCCTGGCCCCCCCTCCCCATCCTCCTCTCTACTCCTGGCCCTCTCCCTCCCCATCCTCTTAACTCTACTCCTGCCCCATCCTCCTAACTCTACTCCTGCTCCCCCTCCTCCTAACTCTACTCCTTGCCCCCCTCCCCATCCTCCTAAATCTACTCCTGGCACTCCCCCTCCTCCTAACTCTACTCCTGGCCCTCTCCTAACTCTACTCCTGGCCCGCCCCCCCATCCTCCTAACTCTACTCCTGGCCATCCTCATCCCCATCCTCCTAACTCTACTCCTGGCCCTCCTCCTCCTCCTAACTCTACTCCTGGCCCTCCTCATCCCCATCCTCCTAACTCTACTCCTGGCCCATCCCCTCCTCCTCCTCCTAACTCTACTCCTGGCCCTCCCCCTCCCCATCCTCCTAACTCTACTCTTGGCCCTCCCCATCCTCCTAACTCTACTCCTGGCCCTCTCCTAACCACTCCTGGCCCTCCTCCCTATCCTCCTAACTCTAATCCTGGCCCTCTCCTAACTACTCCTGGCCCCCCTCCCCATCCTCCTAACTCTACTCCTGGTACTCCCCATCCCCATCCTCCTAACTCTACTCCTGGCCCTCCTCATTCCCATCTTCCTAACTGTACTCCTGGCCCCCCCTCCCCATCCTCCTCTCTACGCCTGGCCCTCTCCCTCCCCATCCTCTTAACTCTACTCCTGCCCCCCCCCTCCTCATCCTCCTAAATCTACTCTTATCCCTCCTCATCCCCATCCTCCCAACTCTACTCATGGCCCTGCCCCTCCCCCTCCTCCTAACTCTACTCCTGGCTCTCCCCATCCCCATCCTCCTAACTCTACTCCTGGCCCTCTCCTAACTCTACTCCTTGCCTCCCCTCCCCATCCTCCTAACTCTACTCCTGGCCCTCCCCATCCCCATCCTTCTAACTCTACTCCTGGCCCTCCCCCTCCTCATCCTCCTAACTCTACTCCTGGCTCTCCCCATCCCCATTCTCCTAACTCTACTCCTGGCTCTCTCCTAACTCTACTCCTGGCCCTCCCCATCCCCATCCTCCTAACTCTACTCCTGTCCTCTCCTAACTCTACTCCTTGCCTCCCCTCTCCATCCTCCTAACTCTACTCCTGGCCCTCCCTATGCCCATCCTCCTAACTCTACTCCTGGCCCTCCCCCTCCTCATCCTCCTAACTCTACTCCTGGCCTTCCCCATCCCCATCCTCCTAACTCTACTCCTGGCCCTCCCCCTCCTCATCCTCCTAACTCTACTCCTGGCTCTCCCCATCCCCATCCTCCTAACTCTACTCCTGGCTCTCTCCTAACTCTACTTCTGGCCCTCCCCATCCCCATCCTCCTAACTCTACTCCTGGCCCTCTCCTAACTCTACTGCTTGCCTCCCCTCCCCATCCTCCTAACTCTAATCCTGGCCCTCCCCATCCCCATCCTCCTAACTCTACTCCTGGCCCTCCCCCTCCTCATCTTCCTAACTCTACTCATGGCCCTCCCCATCCCCATCCTCCTAACTCTACTCCTGGCCCTCCCCCTCCTCATCTTCCTAACTCTACTCCTGGCCCTCCCCATCCCCATCCTCCTAACTCTACTCCTGGCCCCCCTCCCCATCCTCCTAACTCTACTCCTGGCACCCCCTCCCCATCCTGCTAACTCTACTCCTGGCCCCCCTCCCCATCCTCTTAACTCTACTCCTGCCCCCATCTTCCTAACTCTACTCCTGCCCCCATCCTCCTAACTCTACTCCTGCTCCCCCTTCTCCTAACTCTACTCCTTGCCCCCCTCCCCATCCTCCTAACTCTACTCCTGGCCCTCTCCTAACTCTACTCCTGGCCCGCCTCCTCATCCTCCTAACTCTACTCCTGGCCATCCTCATCCCCATCCTCCTAACTCTACTCCTGGCCCTCCTCCTCCTCCTCCTCCTAACTCTACTCCTGGCCCTCCCCATTCCCATCCTCCTAACTCTACTCCTGGCCCTCCTCATCCCCATCCTCCTAACTCTACTCCTGGCCCATCCCCTCCTCCTCCTCCTAACTCTACTCCTGGCCCTCCCCCTCCCCATCCTCCTAACTCTACTCCTGGCCCTCCCCATCCTCCTAACTCTACTCCTGGCCCTCTCCTAACCACTCCTGGCCCTCCTCCCTATCCTCCTAACTCTAATCCTGGCCCTCTCCTAACTACTACTGGCCCCCTCCCCATCCTCCTAACTCTACTCCTGGTACTCCCCATCCCCATCCTCCTAACTCTACTCCTGGCCCTCTCCTAACTCTACTCCTGGCCCGCCTCCCCATCCTCCTAACTCTACTCCTGGCCATCCTCATCCCCATCCTCCTAACTCTACTCCTGGCCCTCCTCCTCCTCCTAACTCTACTCCTGGCCCTCCCCATTCCCATCCTCCTAACTCTACTCCTGGCCCTCCTCATCCCCATCCTGCTAACTCTACTCCTGGCCCATCCCCTCCTCCTCCTCCTAACTCTACTCCTGGCCCTCCCCCTCCCCATCCTCCTTACTCTACTCTTGGCCCTCCCCATCCTCCTAACTCTACTCCTGGCCCTCTCCTAACCACTCCTGGCCCTCCTCCCTATCCTCCTAACTCTAATCCTGGCCCTCTCCTAACTACTCCTGGCCCCCCTCCCCATCCTCCTAACTCTACTCCTGGTACTCCCCATCCCCATCCTCCTAACTCTACTCCTGGCCCTCCTCATTCCCATCTTCCTAACTGTACTCCTGGCCCCCCCTCCCCATCCTCCTCTCTACTCCTGGCCCTCTCCCTCCCCATCCTCTTAACTCTACTCCTGCCCCATCCTCCTAACTCTACTCCTGCTCCCCCTCCTCCTAACTCTACTCCTTGCCCCCCTCCCCATCCTCCTAAATCTACCCTGGCACTCCCCCTCCTCCTAACTCTACTCCTGGCCCTCTCCTAACTCTACTCCTGGCCCGCCCCCCCATCCTCCTAACTCTACTCCTGGCCATCCTCATCCCCATCCTCCTAACTCTACTCCTGGCCCTCCTCCTCCTCCTAACTCTACTCCTGGCCCTCCTCATCCCCATCCTCCTAACTCTACTCCTGGCCCATCCCCTCCTCCTCCTCCTAACTCTACTCCTGGCCCTCCCCCTCCCCATCCTCCTAACTCTACTCTTGGCCCTCCCCATCCTCCTAACTCTACTCCTGGCCCTCTCCTAACCACTCCTGGCCCTCCTCCCTATCCTCCTAACTCTAATCCTGGCCCTCTCCTAACTACTCCTGGCCCCCCTCCCCATCCTCCTAACTCTACTCCTGGTACTCCCCATCCCCATCCTCCTAACTCTACTCCTGGCCCTCCTCATTCCCATCTTCCTAACTGTACTCCTGGCCCCCCCTCCCCATCCTCCTCTCTACGCCTGGCCCTCTCCCTCCCCATCCTCTTAACTCTACTCCTGCCCCCCCCTCCTCATCCTCCTAAATCTACTCTTATCCCTCCTCATCCCCATCCTCCCAACTCTACTCATGGCCCTGCCCCTCCCCTCCTCCTAACTCTACTCCTGGCTCTCCCCATCCCCATCCTCCTAACTCTACTCCTGGCCCTCTCCTAACTCTACTCCTTGCCTCCCCTCCCCATCCTCCTAACTCTACTCCTGGCCCTCCCCATCCCCATCCTTCTAACTCTACTCCTGGCCCTCCCCCTCCTCATCCTCCTAACTCTACTCCTGGCTCTCCCCATCCCCATTCTCCTAACTCTACTCCTGGCTCTCTCCTAACTCTACTCCTGGCCCTCCCCATCCCCATCCTCCTAACTCTACTCCTGTCCTCTCCTAACTCTACTCCTTGCCTCCCCTCTCCATCCTCCTAACTCTACTCCTGGCCCTCCCTATGCCATCCTCCTAACTCTACTCCTGGCCCTCCCCCTCCTCATCCTCCTAACTCTACTCCTGGCCTTCCCCATCCCCATCCTCCTAACTCTACTCCTGGCCCTCCCCCTCCTCATCCTCCTAACTCTACTCCTGGCTCTCCCCATCCCCATCCTCCTAACTCTACTCCTGGCTCTCTCCTAACTCTACTTCTGGCCCTCCCCTCCCCATCCTCCTAACTCTACTCCTGGCCCTCTCCTAACTCTACTGCTTGCCTCCCCTCCCCATCCTCCTAACTCTAATCCTGGCCCTCCCCATCCCCATCCTCCTAACTCTACTCCTGGCCCTCCCCCCCTCCTCATCTTCCTAACTCTACTCATGGCCCTCCCCATCCCCATCCTCCTAACTCTACTCCTGGCCCTCCCCCTCCTCATCTTCCTAACTCTACTCCTGGCCCTCCCCATCCCCATCCTCCTAACTCTACTCCTGGCCCCCCTCCCCATCCTCCTAACTCTACTCCTGGCACCCCCTCCCCATCCTGCTAACTCTACTCCTGGCCCCCCTCCCCATCCTCTTAACTCTACTCCTGCCCCCATCTTCCTAACTCTACTCCTGCCCCCATCCTCCTAACTCTACTCCTGCTCCCCCTTCTCCTAACTCTACTCCTTGCCCCCCTCCCCATCCTCCTAACTCTACTCCTGGCCCTCTCCTAACTCTACTCCTGGCCGCCTCCTCATCCTCCTAACTCTACTCCTGGCCATCCTCATCCCCATCCTCCTAACTCTACTCCTGGCCCTCCTCCTCCTCCTCCTCCTAACTCTACTCCTGGCCCTCCCCATTCCCATCCTCCTAACTCTACTCCTGGCCCTCCTCATCCCATCCTCCTAACTCTACTCCTGGCCCATCCCCTCCTCCTCCTCCTAACTCTACTCCTGGCCCTCCCCCTCCCCATCCTCCTAACTCTACTCCTGGCCCTCCCCATCCTCCTAACTCTACTTCTGGCCCTCTCCTAACCACTCCTGGCCCTCCTCCCTATCCTCCTAACTCTAATCCTGGCCCTCTCCTAACTACTACTGGCCCCCTCCCCATCCTCCTAACTCTACTCCTGGTACTCCCCATCCCCATCCTCCTAACTCTACTCCTGGCCCTCTCCTAACTCTACTCCTGGCCCGCCTCCCCATCCTCCTAACTCTACTCCTGGCCATCCTCATCCCATCCTCCTAACTCTACTCCTGGCCTCCTCCTCCTCCTAACTCTACTCCTGGCCCTCCCCATTCCCATCCTCCTAACTCTACTCCTGGCCCTCCTCATCCCCATCCTGCTAACTCTACTCCTGCCCATCCCCTCCTCCTCCTCCTAACTCTACTCCTGGCCCTCCCCCTCCCCATCCTCCTTACTCTACTCTTGGCCCTCCCCATCCTCCTAACTCTACTCCTGGCCCTCTCCTAACCACTCCTGGCCCTCCTCCCTATCCTCC